>ML785063.1:640894-730772 GCA_009831015.1 Picea engelmannii
GCTAGGCATCAAAGACTCTGAATGACATTTGGTTCTGAAATACCGTGGGGCTCTACACAGATACATCCAAACTGAAATGGATTTATTGGACATCTCATCACTTGGTGTTCCCTATCAATATGCTGTTGAAATCAAGCAGAAATAGATGCAGATGCCCTAGATAAATGGTTAAATCTGCTAGAAGGTTATTTCTCTGTTCATAATTTTTCAGACAAGGAAAATATCACCTTCTCACTTCTTAAGGCTCTCCACCATGTCAAACATTGGTGGGAAACTTACTGGGAGAAGAGTTCCACAGAGGAGTCTGGAATATATGGGGCCGAGCCCACTTGGGATTTTTTTGTGGATGCGGTAAAGGAACAGTACTACCCTGTTGGCAACTATGAGGAACAATACATGAGATGGACCACACTGCGGCAAGAGAGGGGCCAAGCAGTCCTGGAGTTCACCAATACGTTCCATACCTTGCGCACCAAGCTAGGTATCAAAGACTCTGGATGACATTTGGTTCCGAAATACCGTGGGGCTCTACACAGATACATCCAAACTGAAATGGATTTTCTCGACATCTCATCACTTGGTGCTGCCTATCGATATGTTGTTGAAATCAAGCAGAAATTTAAGCACCAGAACAAACGGGAGTTCGGGTCTGCAAATCCACAACAACCAAAGTATGACAAAGAAAACCCTAACAAACAGTCTCCCGAAAACCAATCCAAGCCACAGGAAAAGAAGGGTCATGGGAAGACACAGAAGGACACCGGAAAATGGTGTGATTTCCACAAAAGCCTCAGGCACAACACGGATGAATGTCGCTCAAAACATTCATTGGTGGCCAAGATCAATAGTAAGGAGCCGAAACCTGATTCAGAATCCGATTCTGAAAATGATAGTAAAAGACAGATCATCGATGCAGACCCCATTGCTATTGTAACGACCGTAACAATTCAACCAGAAGAACCAACAGATATAGAAGAGGGGGAGCGCCTTTTTCATTCACAGATGTGGGTGAAGGGGACCCCACTGCATTTTAATGTTGATAGCGGAAGCGAGAAGAACCTCATCTCAGCAGAGGTCGTCAAACAGTTGGGATTGTCGACAACACCACACCCACAACCATACAGCATTAGGTGGCTTCGCCAAGGACGAGATCTTCGTGTAAGCCAGCAGTGTCGATTTTCATACGACATCCAACCCTTCAAGGATGAGGTATTATGTGATTTTCTCTTGGGCTCGCCATATATGTGGAAACGCCATGCTATCTATGAGTCTCGACCCTATAGTGTCATATTACTCTGGGGGGTCATCTCTATAGGATACCAGAGGTAGTTCCAACTACTGCCCCACCTAAACAGTGTCGCAAGGTCGTATCTCATACTACAAAATTCATCTTCTCCACAATCTGTTCAAAGGGTGAATAGAAGAATATTGCAGCCACCACAGCTTCGGCCAAAGCACCTTCTATCCAATAGAAGCAGGTCGATGAGGTTGCAGAAAAGCACGAAGATTCCTTCTACACAGAGTCATCTGAAATAGATAGACTGGTTAAAAAGGTCCAAACCTTCCAGCTACAGGTTCATGACAGATTTCCACAAACTAAGAAGTGCGACTTCTCCAGCAAGACAAGCAGCTCACCAAGATGCAGATTCAACAAATGCTTTTCCCTCTCCCTTAGGAACTCAACACAATGGATACCATTGCTTTCTAATGAGGGAGGATTGATCCAGGTGGATATTGGTGGCCACCCACCTTTTCCAAATGGCTCAAAATAGTTTTTTGGCCATTTTTGAAATTTACTATTTTTAGCAGGTTTTAACTTCTGGGGCCATTTTGAGGGCCTAAATGAATGTTTTTTGAGATCAAGGTTCTCAATTATAGCCTAAGACATTATTGATCCCCCAAAATGAATCTCCTCAATGATACCTTTCCAACGAGCTATCACACACCTAAAACGGAGATCGTATGCAAAAGTTACGACCTCGGGAAGTTGATGCACCAACCTACCCAAACGTGGCCCACATGACTTTTGGCGCTTCATCTCCTAGGTTTAGGTTTTTGGATGTCTAGGACTTTTGGCATTCTCGATTACTGTAAAAATGCCTCCAGAGCCTCATTGTAACCATCTTCTTGTGAATGTGAGTAGCCGTCACATCTCTTCTCAGAGATAAGCTGCCACCATTCTAGCGAGTCTTTGACTCTATATTTTTACAGTCTCTGTACATTTCTTTCATTAATAGAAATCGTGTATTACTATATATCTTAGACTCTTGTTATATTTCCTCTATATCTTTGTTATATTGTTGTCTCTCTTGCAATATCTATGAATAATTATGTGTTATATATCCGCTCTCATTTCATGCCGAAAATAATCTGGATTAGTGGTATCAGAGCAGGCTGCTCTTGATCGTTTTTCAGTGCATGTCCCCAACGAGGTCCGAGTATAGAAAGTTGGGTCTAGAGCTTGTCTCTCTTGAGGACAATCTCTCTCGCACGCCCAAGAAAACCTCAATGGAGGAAGAAAAGAAAAACAATGGAGCATACGATCCTATCAGTCTGTTGCTTGAGCAAGCTCTCACGCGACAGAGGGACGAAATGATGGAGAATTTTTCCCACATCCTTCAATGCTTGCCGATAGAATCATGTGCATATTCATCAAGTGACCACTTTGGAGGAACCTCGCCTTTCAAGGTACAAGTTAATTTTGATATTCCCGTATTTGAAGTTCAAATAGATGCAAATGCCCTAGATAAATGGTTAAATCTACTAGAAGGTTATTTCTCTGTTCATAATTTTTTAGACAAGGAAAAGATCACCTTTGCACTCCTGAAGGCTCTCCCCCATGTCAAACATTGGTGGGAAACTTACTGGGAGCAGAGTTCCATTGAGGAGTCTAGAATATATGGGGCCGAGCCCACTTGGCATTTTTTTGTGGATGCGGTAAAGGAACAGTACTACCCTGTTGGCAACTATGAGGAAAAATACATGAGATGGACCACACTGTTGGAAAGAGAGGGGCCAAGCAGTCTCGGAGTTCACCAATACCTTCCATACCTTGTGCACCAAGATAGGTATCAAAGACTCTGAACGACATTTGGTTCTAAAATACCGTGGGGCTCTACACAGATACATCCAAACTAAAATGGATTTTCTGGACATCTCATCACTTGGTGCTGCCTATCGATATGCTGTTGAAATCGCGCAGAAATTTAACCACCAGAACAAATGGGTGTTCGTGTCTGCAAATCCACAACAACCAAAGTATGACAAAGACAACCCTAACAAACAGTCTCCCGAAAACCAATCCAAGCCACGGGAAAAGAAGGGTCACGAGAAGACAAAGAAGGACACCGGAAAATGGTGTGATTTCCACAAAAGCCCCTGGCACAACACAGATGAATGTCACTCAAAATAGTCATTGGTGGCCGAGATCAAAGACAAGGAGCCAAACCCTGATTCAGAATCTGATTCTGAAAACGCTGGTAAAAGATAGATCATCGACGCAGACCCCACTACTATTGTCACGACCGCAGCAATTCAACCAGAAGAACCAACAGATACAGAAGAGGGGGAGCACCTTTTTCATTCACAGATGTGGGTGAAGGGGACCCCACTACATTTTATTGTTGATAGCGGAAGCCAGAAGTACCTCATCTCAGCAGAGGTCGTCAAACAGTTGGGATTGTCGACAACACCACACCTGCAACCATACAGCATTGTGTGGCTTTGCCAAGGACTAGATCTTCGTGTCAGCCAACAGTGTCGATTGTCATACGGCATCCAACCCTTCAAGAATGAGATATTATGTGATGTTGCCCCACTGGATGTTCGTGATGTTCTCTTGGGCCAGCCATATATGTGGAAACACCATGCTATCTATGAGTCTCGACCCCGTAGTGTCATTATTACTCTGAGGGGTCATCTCTACTGGATACCAGAGGTAGTTCCAACTACTGCCCCACCTAAACAGTGCCGCAAGGTCAGATCTCATACTACAAAATTCATCTTCTCCACTATCTTTTCAAAGTGTGAACAGAAGAATACTGCAGCCACCACAGCTTCGGCCAAAGCACCTTCTATCCAACAGAAGCAGGTCGACAAGGTTGCAACAAAGTACGAAGATTCCTTCTACACACCGTCATCTAAAATAGCCAGACTGGTTGAAAAGGTCCAAACCTTCGAGCCACAGGTTCATGACAGATTTCCACAAACTAAGCAGCGCGACTTCAACAGCAAGACAAGCAGCTCACCAAGATGCAAATTCAACAAATGCTTTTTCCTCTCCCTCAGGAACTCAACGCAATGGAGACCATTGCTTCCTAAGGAGGGAGGATTGATCCAAGTGGATATAGGTGGCCACCCACCTTTTCCAAATGGCTCAAAATAGTTTTCTGGCCATTTTGGCAATTTACTATTTTTAGCAGGTTTTAACTTCCAGGGCCATTTTGAGGGCCTAAATGAAGTTTTTTCGAGATCGAGGTTCTCAATGATATTCAAAGGCATGATTGAGCCCCCAAAATTAATTTCCTCGATGATACCTTTCCAACGAGCTATCACACGCCTAAAATGAAGATCATATGCAAAAGTTACGACCCCGGGAAGTTGATGCACCAACTTACCCAAATGGGGCCCACTTGACTTTTGGCGCTTCATTTCCTAGGGTTAGGTTTTTGGATGTCTAGGACTTTTGGAATTCCGGATTATTGTAAAAATGCCTCCAGAGCCTCATTGTAACCATTTTCTTGTGAATGTGAGTAGCCGTAACATCTCTTCTCAGAGATAAGCTGCCACCATTCTAGCGAGTCTGTTACTCTGTATTTTTACAGTCTCTGTACATTTCTTTCATTAATAGAAATCGTGTATTACTGTATATCTTTGACTCTTGTTATATGTCCGCTATATCTCTATTATATTGTTGTATCTCTTGCAATATCTCTGAATATTTTTGTGTTATATCTCCGCTCTCATTTCGTGCCGAAAATAATCCGGATCAGTGGTATTAGAGCAGGCTGCTCTTGATCGTTTTTCAGTGCATGTCCCCGACGAGGTCCGAGTATAGCAAGTTGGGTCTTAAGCTTTTCTCTCTCGAGGACAATCTCTCTCTCACACCCAAGAAACCCTCAATGGTGGAAGAAAAGAAAAAGAATGGAGCAGACGATCCTATCAGTCTGTTGGTTGAGCAAGCTCTCATGCGACAGAGGGACGAAATGATGGAGAATTTTTCCCACATCCTTCAACGCTTGCCGATAGCATCAGGCACATCTTCATCAAGTGACCACTTTGGAGGGACCTCGCCTTTCAAGGTACAGGTTAATTTTGATATTCCTGTATTTGAAGGTCAAATAGATGCAGATGCCCTAGATATATGGTTAAATCTGCTAGAAGGTTATTTCTCTGTTTATAATTTTTTAGACAAGGAAAAGATCACCTTTGCACTCCTTAAGGCTCTCCCCCATGTCAAACATTGGTGGGAAAGATACTGTGAGCAGAGTTCCACAGAGGAGTCTGGAATATATGGGGCCGAGCCCACTTGGGATTTTTTTGTGGATGCGCTTAAGGAACAGTACTACCCTGTTGGCAACTATGAGGAACAATACATGAGATGGACCACACTGCGGCAAGCAAGGGGCCAAGCAGTCCCGGAGTTCACCAATACCTTCCATACCTTGCACACCAAGCTAGGTATCAAAGACTCTGAATGAAATTTGGTTCTCAAATACCGTGGGGCTCTACACATATACATCCAAACTGAAATGGATTTTCTGGACATTTCATCACTTGGTGCTGCCTATTGATATGTTGTTCAAATCGAGCAGAAATTTAAGCACCAGAACAAATGGGAGTTCGTGTCTACAAATCCACAACAACCAAAGTATGACAAAGACAACCCTAACAAACAGTCTATAGAAAACCAATCCAAGTCACAGGAAAAGAAGGGTCACGGGAAGACAAAGAAGGACACTAAAAAATGGTGTGATTTCCACAAAAGACCCTGGCACAACACGGATGAATGTCACTCAAAACAGTCATTGGTGGCCGAGATCAAAGACAAGGAGCCAAACCTTGATTCATAATCTGATTCTGAAAATGCTGGTAAAAGACAGATCATCGACACAGACCCCACTGCTATTGTCGCGACCACAACAATTCAACTAGAAGAACCAACAGATCCAGAAGAGGGGGAGCGCCTTTTTCATTCACATATGTGGGTGAAGGGGACCCCACTGCATTTTATTGTTGATAGCGGAAGCCAGAAGAACCACATCTCAGCAGAGGTCATCAAACAGTTGGGGTTGTCGACAACACCACAACCGCAACCATACATCATTGGGTGGCTTCACCAAGGACGAGATCTTTGTGTCAGCCAACAGTGTCGATTGTCATATGGCATCCAACCCTTCAAGGATGAGGTATTATGTCATTTTGACCCACTGGATGTCTGTGATGTTCTCTTGGGCTAGCCATTTATGTGGAAACGCCATGCTATCTATGAGTCTCGAACCCGTAGTGTCATTATTACTCTGGGGGGTCATCTCTAAAGGATACCAGAGGTAGTTCCAACTACTTCCCCACCTAAACAGTGTCGCAAGGTCGTATCTCATACTACAAAATTCATCTTCTCCACAATCTGTTCAAAGGGTGAACAGAAGAATACTGCAGCCACCACAGCTTCTGCCAAAGCGCCTTCTATCCAACAGAAGCAGGTCGACGAGGTTGCAGCAAAGCACGAAGATTCCTTCTACACATAGTCATCTAAAATAGCCAGACTAGTTAAAAAGGTCCAAACCTTCCAGCCACATGTTCGTGACAGATTTCCACAAACTAAGCAGCGTGACTTCTCCAACAAGACAAGCAGCTCACCAAGATGCAAATTCAACAAATGCTTTTTCCTCTCCCTCAGGAACTCAACGCAATGGATACCATTGCTTCCTAAGGAGGGTAGATTGATCTAGGTGGATATCGGTGGCCACCCACCTTTTCCAAATGGCTCAAAACAGTTTTCTGGCCCTTTTGGCAATTTACTATTTTTAGCAGGTTTTAACTTCCGGGGCCATTTTGAGGGCCTAAATGAAGGTTTTTCAAGATTTCTGTTCTCAATGATAGCCAAAGTCATGATCGAGCCCCCAAAATGAATCTCCTCGATGATACCTTTCCAACGAGCTATCACACGCCTAAAACAAAGATCGTATGCAAAAGTTACAACCCCGGGAAGTTGATGCACCAACTTACCCAAACGGGGCCCACATGACTTTTGGCGCTTCATCTCCTAGGGCTAGGTTTTTGGATATCTAGGAATTTTGGCATTCTTGATTATTGTAAAAAGGCCTCCAGAGCCTCAATGTAACCATCTTCTTGTGAATGTGAGTAGCCGTCACATCTCTTCTCAGAGATAAGCTGCCACCATTCTAGCGAGTCTTTCACTCTGTATTTTTATAGTCTCTGTACATTTCTTTGATTAATAGAAATCATGTATTACTGTATATCTTTGACTCTTGTTATATTTTCACTATATCTCTGTTATATTGTTGTCTCTCTTGCAATATCTCTGAATATTTCTGTGTTATATCTCCGCTCTCATTTCGTGTCGAAAATAATCCGGATCAGTGGTATCAGAGCAGGCTGCTCTTGATCTTTTTTCAGTGCATGTCCCCGATGAGGTCTGAGTATAGAAAGTTGGGTCTCGAGCTTGTCTCTCTCGAGGAAAATCGCTCTCACACACCCAAGAAACCCTCAATGGGGGAAGAAAAGAAAAACAATGGAGAAAACGATCCTATCAGTCTGTTGCTTGAGCAAGCTCTCACGGGACTGTGGGACAGAATGATGGAGAATTTTTCCCACATCCTTCAATGCTTGCCGATAGCATCAGGTGCATCTTGATCAAGTGACCACTTTGGAGGCACGTCGCCTTTCAAGGTACAGGTTAATTTTTATATGCCCATATTTGAGGTCAAATAGATGCAGATGCTCTAGATAAATGGTTAAATCTGCTAGAAGGTTATTTCTCTGTTCATAATTTTCCAGACAAGGAAAAGATCACCTTCGCACTCCTTAGGGCTCTCCCCCATGTCAAACATTGGTGGGAAACTTACTGGGAGCAGAGTTCCACAGAGTCTGGAATATATGGGGCTGAGCCCACTTGGGATTTTTTTGTGGAGTTGTAAAGGAACTGTACTACCCTGTTGGCAACTATGAGGAACAATACATGAGATGGACCACACTGCGGCAAGAGAGGGGCCAATCAATCCTGGAGTTCACCAATACATTCCATACCTTGTGCACCAAGCTAGGTATTAGAGACTCTGAATGACATTTGGTTCTAAAATACCGTGGGACTCTACACAGATACATCCAAACTGAAATGGATTTTCTGGACATCTCATCACTTGGTGCTGCCTATCGATATGCTGTTAAAATCGAGCAAAAATTTAAGCACCAGAACAAACGGGAGTTTGGGTCTGCAAATCCACAACAACCAAAGTATGACAAAGACAACCCTAACAAACAGTCTCCTGAAAACCAATCCAAGCCATAGGAAAAGAAGGGTCATGGGAAGACAAAGAAGGACACCGAAAAATGGTGTGATTTCCACAAAAGCCCCTGGCACAACATGGTTGAATGTCGCCCAAAATAGTCATTGGTGGCTGATATCAAAGACAAGGAGCCATACCCTGATTCAAAATATGATTCTGAAAATGTTGGTAAAGGACAGATCATCGACGTAGACCCCACTGCTATTGTCACAACCACAACAATTCAACCAGAAGAACCAACAAATCCAGAAGAGGGGGAGAACCTTTTTCATTCACAGATGTGGGTGAAGGCGACCCCGCTGCATTTTATTGTTGATAGCAGAAGCCAGAAGAACCTCATCTTAGAAAAGGTCGTCAAACAGTTTGGATTGTCGACAACACCACACCCGCAACCATGCAGCATTGGGTGGTTTCACCAAGGACGAGATCTTCATGTCAGCCAGTAGTGTCGATTGTCATACAGCATCCAACCCTTCAAGGATTAGGTATTATGTGATGTTTCCCCACTGGATGTCTGTGATGTTCTCTTGGACCAGCCATATATGTGTAAACGCCATGCTATCTATGAGGCTCGACCCCGTAGTGTCATTATTACTCTGGGGGGTCATATCTATAGGATACCAGAGGTAGTTCCAGCTACTGCTCCACCTAAACAGTGCCGCAAGGTCGTATCTCATACTACAAAATTCATCTTCTCCACAATCTGTTCAAAGGGTGAACAGAAGAATACTGCAGCCACCACAGGTTCGGCCAAAGCACCTTCTATCTAATAGAAGAAGGTTGACGAGGTTGCAGCAAAGCACGAAGAGTCCTTCTACACACAGTCATCTAAAATAGCCAGACTAGTTAAAAAGGTCCAAACCTTCCAGCCACAGCTTCGTGACAGATTTCCACAAACTAAGCAGCGCGACTTCTCCAGCAAGACAAGCAGCTCACCAAGATGTAGATTCAACAAATGCTTTTCCCTCTCCCTCAGGAACTCAATGCAATGGATACCATTGCCTCCTAAGGAGGTTGGATTGATCCAGGTGGATATCGGTGGCCACCCACCTTTTCCAAATGGCTCAAAACAGTTTTCTGGCCATTTTGGCAATTTACTATTTTTAGCAGGTTTTAACTTCCGGGGCCATTTTGAGGGCCTAAATGAAGTTTTTTCGAGATAGAGGTTCTTAACGATATCCAAAGGCATGATTGAGCCCCCAAAATGAATCTCCTCAACAATACCTTTCCAACGATCTATCACACGCCTAAAATGGAGATCGTATGCAAAAGTTACGACCCTGGGAGCCCACATGACTTTTGGCGCTTCATCTCCTAGGGTTAGGTTTTTGGATGTCTAGGAATTTTGGCATTCCCGATTATTGTAAAAGGGCCTCCAGAGCCTCATTGTAACCATCTTCTTGGGAATGTGAGTAGCCGTCACATCTCTTCTCAGAGATAAGCTGCCACCATTCTAGCGAGTCTTTCACTCTGTATTTTTACAGTCTCTGTACATTTCTTTCATTAATAGAAATCGTGTATTACTGTATATCTTTGACTCTTGTTATATTTCCGCTATATCTCTGTTATATTTTTGTCTCTCTTGCAATATCTCTGAATATTTCTGTGTTATATCTCCGCTCTCATTTCGTGCCGAAAATAATCTGGATCAGTGACCAAGCAGTTTCTTGGTTAAGTACCAAGCCGAGATGATGTGTGACCTTATTCTCTCCCAGGATGGTCCATGTGACCTAGGAGCAGTTAAGAAGAAGGTCATGATCACATCATTGACCCTCCTCATATGCTGGGATGATAAAAGCTTATAAGTTATACCATGAGACTCATGTGGAAAAATCTTCCATTAAAGAAGAACTTAACCATTGACTTTGTCTTATTGTTCATTAATGAAATACCCTTACTTGAGTTATGTCCCCCCTATTTGTTGATGATGTATTGGTTCCTTCCTAAAGAAAAGTTGGTTGCTTTTATTTTGAAACCCCTCTCTTTGACTTGTCTTATTTCCTTGTTGACTTTTGACTTGTCATTTAATATTTTAAATGTTAAAATATTATTTGTTTAATTGTTAGGTATTAAACCTAGCCCTAAAGTTATTGCAAGTAAGCTAACATGATTATCCCTAACCCTACCTACCTAAAACTATAAAAGAATTATTCTATCCCTCACTTGCCTCATTCACTCACACACTCTATTAGCCAAGTTTTGGATTGAGGTATTTCTACGGCTCTTCTTGTTCAGTTTGCTAAGTGGCTAAGGCTCTTATAGATCAGGTCTCCCATGTGTGTGTGTGGTTTGCTCCAACTACCGTGGGGTTATCTCCTTTAGCCTTCAATGTTTCAACCAACCGTTGACCTATAGGAGTTCTTCTCAGCCATCCATAGAGGGTTTTTTGTGGTTTTTGTTTGATGTTTAGGTCTCTTGCTAGTGTTGCCTTGCTGTCTAGAGAATTTGCTTCCCTTTGTGTGTTGTCTCACCTTGTATGCTAAAAGCCTAATACTATTGTGAACTGGACTTAGGGTTGTTCTGGAACTGTTGACATTTTGAAGCAGTTTTTTGTGGGATGAAATTGTTAATGTTGTTTGAGGTTTTTGTTTTCAGCCCTAGGTTGAATAGAGCTACTTTGCTTTCATCCCTATTACTTGGTAGTGGCATGTTCCCCAGATTCTTTGCTTATTAATTTTTTTTTTCTGGTCTACTAACCTAATTTTTTTTCTTGGCATTTGACCTAATGATCATGATGAGATCTACCCTAAGGGTTTGATCCATGATCCCTTAAGATTTTTCTGAGCATACATCAAGGAACGTAACAACATCATATCAGGTAATTGTGTTCCTTGTTTCAGCTAAGGTAATGCTTAAGTAAATGTTATGTTATTTACTATTTCATGCTATTAGATTATGCATAAGAAATTTTAATGTCTTGCCAATTGTAAATTATAGTAGCTGATGTTTGAAGATTAAAGAAAATATTTTTGTTTTAGCTAGCTACTGTTTTTTCCCTTAAATTCTAACAAGGGAAATGTAGAGTCTTACCTATGGGTGTGTTTGTGGAGGGTGAGTTGCAGCTTGTCGTGGATGCAATTGTTTCCTATCCCATTCATTGCCATTTATTCTTAGCTTTATTTATTTTGATATTTTTCTCTTGTGCTACAAGGGAAAAGTTGAGGGCTGCTATCCTGGCTTGATGACCAGAGGTGACAACGTTATCCACAAACATTTCACGGAAATGAGAAGGTTGGCTCGTAATGAGACTCCCTTTCTCTTGGCTATGCCATAAAGAGCCACTACCCTGGTTTGGTGACTAGATAGGTGGTAATGTCATATCGCTACATACCCATGGTCATAATAGGCCGGCTCGTGATGATACCTCCTATCCATCAACTAGTACCTTGAGTGTTTATGTTATCGTGTGGGTCCCCTTTTCTTACTGTGAATATTTTCACTGTTTTCTCGAGGATCCCTAGGAGAAGGATATTGAAGGTTTAAAAATTGGATTTTAACTCTTTCCATCTACTTTTAACCTCTGGGCCTTTAGCCCCTTCTTCCCATGAGGTAAGGTACAACCCTTCCTAGTGTAGACAATCCCAATGCCCAAAAAGGAAAGGGGATATGGAAGGAATAAAGATGGAAATTGGTAAGTATGGAGGGAATGAACGATGAATCTTTAAATATCCACCTAGTAGCAACCCATCCTAAAGGGAAATCAACTTACTAGGGAACTGTGTCACCCTCCCAGGTTTGAATGAGGAAAATAACATAATCTCTAAGCAAACGTCATGAAATGAAGGATTCAATACAACATGTTCAAGTGCTTCAAAAATCAGAGTGATACATACCATGATAACTGGATTCATTACCTCATGGAGCAAGACTTACAACTACTATAGGACCAGGATGGTGCGATGGATACTGCTGCAGGTGATATGTGGATTGCACTGAAGAAAAGAGGGGCCCTCTCGGGCCATGCTTAGGTCGTTTGGCTCTCAATACTTCATGTCTAGGACTATGGGCCTTGAGATGTAATCTCCTTAGTTATCCCTAGGATAGGGGATAACATTTGGCTCCAACTCGGGGACATGTGCTCACCGTAGAGCGTATGAGAACCTCAACATCTCTAGTATGACCTGTGCCTACTTCTACTTGCCTGTTGGTTGAATACTAGGTGTAGTCATATAACCAGTGGAACTATCCTATCAATGCTTCATAATACTTGCCTCTGTGCTTCATCATAAACCAAAACAATGACAAGTTAAGCACAAAAATAACATGAGTTAGAGCATGTATCATATCATAGGAAGTTGTAAAGTCTAGCTCATGGAGGTGGGAGGGAGGGACAAAATCATGCCAAGTCACCCTTCCATAAAAGTGATCAAGACATATTTGAAAAGGATCGTGAGAGGTCAAGGCCTGAAAGGGCTGACTCAAAGAGTCTGAGGGTTGACTACCTTGGACGTCATCACTCCTTGGGGTTTGAGAAGGAATTAACAAGAACTTAGAGGAAAACTAACAACTTCTCAGGGGAAAGCTGAATGATTGAGATAATAAACTTCTTAAGTCATTCAACCTCCCCTCGAATTCTAACGAAAAGTTTTTCCCTAAAGAAAACTTGAAACAAGAGACATGTTCCCCAACTACATCCTTAGTGACATAACGGGGTAAAGTAATTGGAGGGAGTTGGACAACCTTGTCACAAGTATCCTAGTTCAGGCAAGCAATGTCCTCACCTTTATCAAAATTTGAGCACAATGACAGTTGATAATATTCTTCATAGAATAAATACAAGTGCTCAAAGGAATACTCATCAAAATCCTCAAGGTATGACCGAAAATCATGAGGAGAACATTGCATAGGGTCGTCCTTGGGTGCTTGAAAAACTTCTATAATTATATCATCATCTTGTTGCCAAACGTAA
Source organism: Picea engelmannii (assembly GCA_009831015.1). Classification (NCBI taxonomy): domain Eukaryota; kingdom Viridiplantae; phylum Streptophyta; class Pinopsida; order Pinales; family Pinaceae; genus Picea; species Picea engelmannii. The sequence goes on from ML785063.1 coordinate 654,332, forward strand.
AAATTATTAGGAACATCATATGATTGTTGTAAAGGAAACATTCGAAGATATCCTTCCATATCATAAATGGGATCCTCATCGGAACCAATCACATCCCACTTATGTCTTCCAACATGTATGAACTTGTTAATATTATCAACCATGTCACTACCTTTATCATAACATGAAGGATTTAATGCATCCAAGGGATCCTCTAATACTTCTTCACCTTCAAAATCATAAAATAAAGCGTCATCAAAAACCTGGAAATGAAAATGATTCACCTCATTCTCTTCGTCCTTTGCAGGAGAGATACGATCTTGGAGAGCTTCATTGGACGGAGGAGCTGATACTAGTGCTTCATCCTCATAAATCACTTATTCAGTCAAGTCTTTATTGCATTCTGTTGAATCATGGGAAAACTCTTTGTTCTCTTCAAGGGGTTGACAACCTTCTTCATAAATCTCTCCTTCTATATCAGAGGGTTCTTGGTATTGAGTATGGTACACATCCCTGAGATATTCCACAATCTCATTGGTGAATCCTTCGTCTTCTAGGGCTATTGAGATATTTTGAAGGGCATCTTCATATGTCTGCATTGTGATTTCACAAACTCAATAAACCTACTGATGAGGTCTATGAAAGATGATATACTCTTATCTTCGCAACAACACTTAATCCAATCTTGCAAAAAAGACGGCAGGGAAAGTATGAATAATTTAACCAGAACATCCTCCCCTTCAAATTCTATCTCACTTATATACTTCAAGAATTATACAATGTGAGTAATTGGGAGGCCTCCAAATATTGGAGAGTTGTAGCCATTTTATATAAAAATAATGCAGGTATCCTTGAAAACTTTCAAAATCAATAGTTAGATACACTTGTTCCCAGGGCACCATGATCCCATGTCTTGAAAGTATCACGAAGTAGAGAGTTTGCCAAATAACCTCTTAAGGATTATCAAAGGGAGTGAGGGAATCACCCTCAGTGGAGTCGCCAGGTAAGCTTTGTAAGATGAAGGCTTTGAGGGAAAGGCTTATCGAAAAAGTGTCATTGAGGAATATTGCATCAGTTTTCCATGGCAACAGTGCCACAGATGTTATCGCACAATCTATGCTTGTCCAAAGCCTAAAGGCAAGTAGGAGTAGATTGACGTAACACAGAGGTAGTCCTATCATTGTTACCCCAATAGGATACATCTTTTTATTTAGGAGGAGAAGAAACTCACTCCAAGGGAGACATCCCAAGACCTAGTTGGCTAATGAAGGGTAAGACCAGATAAAACCCACCCCTCTCTCTAGGTCACTCAAGTAAAGAAATCACTTAGTAAAGTTTAAAGGGGAAAATGAAAAGGAAATGAATGGTACCTGCCCTTTACCAATGAAACAACAAACGTAAGCAGTAAGCAATGATATCAATCTTTCAAATCACTGACTTCAAGATATAAATATGGTACTAAAACAATAAAAGATGAAATGTATAGCAACAACAAATATGTCCAGAAATTGCAAGCTACGATGACAAAAAATGATACAAAGACTTTGCAATTTTGATAGTACTCTGTCACTCACAATTTCAAGATTTAAAACAAGTCAATAAGTGACTTGAATAGGCTGTCAAAACACTTGTAACAACAGTAAAATAATAATGATAACAACAACAAAACCACTTTAGAAAAGTACTTAGTTTAGGCAATTAGACAAACACATTAGTATATATTGATAGTAAATTGCCTAATACAAATGTTGGGTGGTTATATGGACAGTTTAAGGGCTGTTAAGGGGCTGCAATGATGGATGTAATAGTAGTTACAACAGAAATAACAACCTTAAACAACTTCAGAATTTTTCACTTAGAACAAAAGCAAAAAGAAGACTAGAGCCTTGGGATGATAGCACATAGGCTAGTGCAAATTTCTGGGTTAGTTTTAGAGGTTAGTATGCTGATTAGGGCTGGTAAATAAAGGTTGTATCAGCAATTATAACAACAACAGTATGGCTGTTAGTGTTAGTAAGAGTTTTCAAGAAGATAGTTTGAAAGTTTGTTTGATCTCATTCATCCACAAGAGTATAAAAATCGGTTCCTTTTAGTGACTTATGGAGTCAATAATAGTAACAATATCACTTGAGAAATAAAATAATGATAATGCTTAGTTAAGGGAAGAAGTAAATGCAAGAGGTGTTGGCACTTCAAGGCCTCAAGCATTTGGCCCTTTAAGGAAGGTTTTTCTAGAGAGTAGGCACTTCTAGGCCCTAGCATACCTTCCTTCCTTAACGTTTTTGAAAGACAATTTAAACAAGAAATTTCATAATCTTATACATGAAACAAGTAAATTTTACAAAAAACATCCATGACATGAATAAAACTGCAGATTTTCTACTTACTTCACCGGGAATAATCAAGTCAAACCCTAGTTGAAGACCATTCCACTATGAAAAATGCTAAAATACACCACCATAAAGCTCTCCCAAGAGATGCACACTAGTTATTTCAGCCATTAACCTTTAAAGAGGGTTAACATTTCAGACCACCACTTGTGTCTGATGAGTTATGCTGAAAATGAATGTCACTTTATGTTTATTTATACCAAAATTTGACCTTTAATTATTTTAGGTCAAAATATCAGGGCCGACCTGGCTAGTTTACTACAAAATTACATTTTTACCAAAATAAATTCATTTTGCATCTAAATAGGCTTCCAAAGGTGACATCATTCCCTCCTAGGGTGAAGTTGGGCTTCAAGTGTGGGACATTGGGCAACGGAGATGAAACTCTGGGCCTCCGAAGGCCTAAAATTTGCCCACACGTGCCAACAACCTCATGAATGCCTCCAAGGTGACAACCCCAACTGACAAGTGACGTCTAGGGCTGCAAAGGTGATTTCCAATGCCTCCAAAGGCCAACTTTTAGGTGGGAGGAGCATGAGACCTTGGTCTAGGTTTTCCACAGTGCCTCTGAAGGAAACGTCCTTCCTTCGTCTGGTGCAAGTCTTTAGTCTCTTCTTACCCATGGGTGGGGTTTCAACATCCATCTATGGGATTTGAGCCCCCATGAAGGTCCGAGTTAATCATTTCCTCATGTGTAGTTTTCCACCAGGCAAGGTCCTACATAAACAATAAGTACGCCCTCCAGGGGTTCATAAGTCACAAGGATCAAAACATGTAAATCACATCCAATAATTCAATTACCAAATATGTGCATCAAACCATGCTTAACCCGAAACAAATTCTCAAAGACGTTATGCAATTTGACAAGTTAGGATTGGAGAGGGTCTCAAGGTGTCCTATTGGACTAACCTCTCTTAACTTTGGGGTGTTTCTTGGGTGGAGCCTAGTCCAAGTCATGTAAGTGTATGAGGTGGCATGGGGTAAATATTTGGGCATGGGGTGCATGTGATAATGAGGAAATGTAGAGTCTTACCTATGGGTGCCTTTGCGAAGGGTGAGCCACACCTTATCATGGATGCAAATGTTTCCTAGCCCATTCATCACCATTTATTCTTAGCTTTATTTCTTTTGATATTTTTCCCTTGTGCTACAAGGGAAAAGTTGAGGGCCACTGTCCTAGCTTGATGACCAGAGGTGACAGCGTTATCCACAAACATTTCATGGAAATGAGAAGGTTGGATCGTAATGAGACTCCCTTTCTCTTGGCTATGCCACAAAGAGCCACTACCCTGGTTTGGTGACTAGATAGGTGGTAATGTCATACCGCTACATGCCCATGGTCATAATAGGTCGGCTCATGATGAGACCTCCTATCCATCTAGTACCTTGAGTGTTTAGGTTATCTTGTGGGTCCCCTTTTCTTACTAAGAAGATTTTCATTACTTTCTCTGGGATCCCTAGGAGAAACATCTTGAAGGTTTCAAATTTTTCTTTTGACTCTTTCCATCTACTTTTACCCTTTGGGCCTTTATCCCTTCTTCCCACGAGGTCAGGTACAACCCTTCCTAGTGTAGACAATCCCAATGCAGAAAAAGGAAAGGGGAGATGGAAGGAATAAATTAGATGGAAAGTGGTAAGTATGGAGGGAATGAACGATGACTCTTCAAAGATCCACCCAGTAGCAACCCATCCTAAAGGGAAATCATCTTACTAGGGCACCGTGTCACCCTCCCATGTTTGAATGAGGCAAAGAGAATAATTTCCAAGAAAATGTCATGAAATGAAGAAGGATTCAATACAACATTTTCAAGTGCTTGAAAAATAGAGTGATACATATCATGATTCCTGGACTCATTACCTCATGGAGCAAGACTTACTACTACTTTAGGACTAGGCTAGTGTGATGGATACTCCTGCTGGTGATATGTGGACTGCACTAAAAAATAGAGGGCCCTTTGGGGCCATGCTTAAGTCATCTGGCTCTTAGTACTCCATGTCTAGGACCTGTGGACCTCGAGACATGACATCCTTAGTTATCCTAGGATAGGGGATAACAAAAGGAAAGTAAAGACACTGCAAATGCATTCCCCCAACAAGTGGGACATTTATTAATTATGTGTTTTCTTTTTCTTAAAAGGTCCAATAATTTTTTTGGAGAAGCGTTTCATTGTTGTCAGGACCTTAGGGAGAACATCTAGAGGATGATTTATGGCTTTTATCTTTTACCAACTACAACACCTCTGGGCCTTTAGCCCCTTCCTCCCATGAAAGGAGGTACAAGTCCTTCTTGGGGTCAATAAGCCCCAAAACCCAAAAGATGAGGAAACGAAATGGAAGAAGTGTGGAAAAATGATAAGTATGTGTGGGAATGGTACAATGACCCTTCAAGGAGACTCCCTAGTAGCAACCCTTCTCTTGAGGGTGACCCACTTACTAGGAAAAATGTCAACCACCAAGGTGAAATGAGGCAAAAGGCATAATTCCCAAGCAGATGTCTTCATAATCAAGAAAGAACCCTTCACAACATGTTCAAATGATTCAATTATTAAAACAACACTTACCACAACACCAGACTTGTTACCTCATGAATAAAGACTTGTTGTCCTTTGTGGGCCAAGTTGGGATCGTATAAGTTGTTGTTGTCAATCAAATCTAGATGTGTGGTGAGAGGAGGGGCTCATTCTGTTCATCCGGCTCTCGACACTCCATGTCTTCAACCTATGGGCCTCGAGACATTAAATTTTTAGTTACCCCTAGCTCGGTGGGGGGTAATAGGGACATTGGGTCATATGAGTTGTTTACAAATGGAAAATGATTTTCCATATATTGAACCATCTAGTGGTGTTTGTGAAGAATGTATGTTGGGAACACCATCATGAGTCCTTTTCTAAGGATTTAGCAAGGCAATCCTCTCGTCCTCTTGAGCTTGTTCACAATGGTATTTGTGGACCTATGACCACTCCTTCACTTATGGGGATAAATATCTCCTCACCTTTTTTGATGGTTTTCTTAGCTTTCTTTAGATATATTCCATTCAATTCAAAGGTGAAGGTTGAAGCCTTTGAGACATTCAAGGAATTTAAATCCTTGGTGGATAATCACAACAATTATAGGATCAATTCTATCAAGTTTGGTCATGGAGATGAACATTTCGATGATGATTTTCATCCATTTCTCACATCTCATTACATTATTTAGTAGAATCTAGTCCTTCAACAAGATGAAGTAGTGCATTGTTAGAGTAGAACTACTGTGGAAATGTCTCTCTACATGTTGCATTCTTAACAGATGGAGTTTAAATTTTGTCATATGACTCATTTTGAGAAGTGGTATGGTTACAAAACCTTAGTTTTGCATTTCAAAATATTTGGATTACATTCAAGGGTCCATATTCCCAAAGAAAAGTGATAGAAGTCAACACTACAAGTCAGAAAAGTGAAAATCTTTGAGTGACCCTCAAAGAGATAATACCTACCCGAGACATAAGGAAAACTAAGTATACAACGCAATATATCAATTGGATAATATATCAGCAATGAAATGGCACAATACGCTGCTAAACAAGTGCTAGAAATCAAGTAAAAGGTGCAAGAGATAAACCACTAGTGAAACTCAAGATTCAAAGACCACGATACTAGCATAAAAAGGTAAGGTTGTTGTAAACACTTTCTGCAGAAATATAATCAGCCTTATGGCTGTAATGAACAACTTATTACAGCAAGAAGATCAGCCACTAAAACCCCCTCAAAGTTTTCCAAAACGTGCGCTAGACGTAGTAGTTCATGTGTGTAAACTTTGAGCAAATTCCAATGGTTGATTTAAGAGTTATTGAAGAAGTTAGATTAGGGTTTCTGCAGCCCTAATGGCTGAAGATGAATGTATGAAACAAAACCCAAATTGCAAAAACTTGAAATGATCGAAAATCACGTTACCCAATGCAACTATTTTATTTCTCCAATGCAAAATGTTCATATTAGTGCATTTAAAATTGGGTAAATAGGGTATTTAAAGCACACTTTAGATCAACAACAACCCTAGGGGTGTAAACCCTCTTACTCCCTAGGGTATGCCAACCAAACTTAGGGTGAATCTAGGAGGGTATACACACTCATATTCCTCCTAGAAACCCTTGCAAAAAGATAGACTTAAAACCTTAACAAAGAGATGAAGCATTGATGGCGGGGGTATCTAAAATACTCCTCCCTAGGGTTTCCACCAACAATAACCAAAATAAGCAAGAAAGAAATAGAATATCCATATTTTTCCTTACCTAATCCAAGAAAATGAGATATCAAACCCTAGTTTACCTTGAAACATTCATCAAAGAGTCAAGAGAGCAAGCCTTTAGAGGGTGTGCAATACTCTTCATCCATTCACCAAAAGACATTTCACAAGAGATAATATTGTGCATCAAGACTACCTAATCAAGGGAATAGGACCTAAACATGTGCATCAAAACTACCTAATCAAATTAAACAAAAGCTCAAAAACCCTATACAATTGACCAAGTTTAACTATGGGAGGGGTGTCATAGGAGTCCTATTGGGTAGACCAAATCCCTCAAGTAGGGAATGCTCCCAAGGATGGCCTTTCAAGGTCATGTAGTGGGTGATGAGGTGGAAGGGGTTTAGACTTCATAGGTCGATGAGTTTAATGACATACAAGGGCTCGTATTATCTCATTTATTGGTGCCTTTGTAGAGTGTGTGTGACACCTTCGTCTGTGATGCACTTTTTTCAAGCCCATCTTCTTGCCATTTTCTTTCATGTTTTAAGGAACAAGTTGAAGGCCATTGCCTTGGTGTAGTGTCCAGATAATGGTAGTGTTTTTCACAAATACCTCACAGAAATGAAAAGGTTGGATTATATGAGGACCCCTTTCTCTCAGTTGTGTAACTGAGAGTAACTACCCTGACTTGGTGACCAGATCATGGTAATGTCATACTGTAAATAGCCATGATCTTAATAGGTTGGCTCGTGATGAGACCTCCTATTTTCCAACTAACCCCCTAAGCATTCATTATCATTTATTTCTTTTGGGTCCCCTATTTCTTACAAAGAAGCGTTTCATTGCTTTCTCGGGGATCCCTGGTGTTATCACTCCAGGAAACTCTCCTAGGCTGTAAGTCGAAGATGCCTGGTAACTAACTCTTTTTGGGAAATATTTTCTTAATAATGGGTGTGATTTTTGGATCAAGATGAATATCTAGGGACTGTACTGTGTTTCCAAGACTGTCTAGAAATACAAAATCTCACAAGGCCTTCTAGCAATGCAGTCAGACAAGGTTTGATTAAAAGATAGAGAGGATAGCTATTTAACCAGACTATACTCATATAAAAAAAGCACAATGGGTTTAATATCTAAGAAAATAACTTATGATTATCAACTTAAACAATCAATTAGTGAGATGACAGTCACATGCAGATTGAATGAGCATCAATAAAGAACCTTCACTCATAATATATCAAAGAACAGGAAAGAGAAAGTCTAACAACACAACTGAAGGAAGCTTGCAATTTTTCACATAATAAGAATAAGTCTCTCTTACAGTAGCAGCATGTAGAACCCAAAATCAAACCCTTGGTTCATCTTCTGACCTAAGATTTATAGCATTACAAAGTAGTTCTAGGATCCTTAAAACAAGGATCAAATATACTAAACATAGTAATTGAAAATTCTGTTGCAAAAGAAGTGGGATGCTTCCTCAAAATGAGGCCAATCCCAGATTTGTCTCTATTGATTGTTGGTGAAGTGTAGAACAACCTCCCAAGGCTAAATGAGACCAAGTCGAGTTTGCTGATGTGGAAAGGTATCCTGCTTTTCTGTTCAAATGAAAGTGTCCATAGGCCTTTGAAATACCTGTTTTCTCCATGCTTTGTCAAAAATAACTGCTGGGATGGACTTGATAATTCATCAGTCATTCATTCGAAAAGGTCTTGAATCTTTTCATCTCAAAAATCCTGGATCTGTGTAAAAACTCATCCAATTCTGGACACACAGGCTTTCGGTGGTTACCTGGGACAGTCTCTGGGTGAGTTATCCACCGAAAGCACTTGTTTCTGTGGTTAATGAGCACATTGAAGGCTCACCTAAACCACCGAAAGTTTCACTTTGAAGAGTTCCAAAATTGCAAAAATGTCTGTTCTGAATCCTCTTTTAACACTCAAACTTTCTTAGATGTTGCAGTCCTAGTTCGTGCAGACCTGCGAACTTTTGCTGACTGTGTAGGGGGTTCTGTTACATCCATTATAGTTGTGGATAAATTAGCCAAAGTGTCTAAACCAGTTTGTTTTTCTTTAGGTGATTCAAACTTCTTTAGCTTGAGCCTTAGAATCTTGAGCTGCCTGTATAATTTCATATTTTCTCTTATCAACTCTCTGTTTATATCTTTGATTTTATCATGTTTTTCCTTGAGAGTCTGATTCTCTTTGAACAGTTCAGCATTTCTCTCAGTGAGGTATGTGTTTTCTTTTTTGATTACCCTCTCCTGGACTTCCATCTCATAAATCTCTCGCAGGAGCTTGTTTATCTTCTATGTTTTACCTTTCTTGGGCCTTCTTGAGGAGGCTTCTACTTCTGGTTGTCTGTGGGTCTCTGGAGAATTTGATGGAGGTAGATTTATCTTCAATTTTGCATCCTGTTTGATCTGCATCTTTTCCTGTGTCTCTGCTACCCCCTTCTCTGATTCAGAGTCACTATAAGCAAGATTGAGAGGGTTTTTTCCTGTGACAGGGCTTTTATCTTCAAACTGTAATTTCCTCTTGATTCCTCCCTTCTTGCTGGATGATGTCTTTATAGAATCTTTGGGAATTGAGATTCCTTTCCTCCTCCTGTGACTACTCTTGGGAGTAGCATCTTTTCTGCCTCTGGTTTTCTTGGCTTCTGGAGGTCTTTCTGTTTGAAACTCATTCCAAAACAAAAAGAAACCCCACTCTATTTGTTTCTTCTGCAGAGCTTCTTTCACAAGAAGGATGATCAGTCCCTGATGCGATAATCTTCTTGCAACTTTAGCAGGCTGGGATTTTACCTATCTTGCCATCTTAGTCAGGGTTTTATGAAAGAAATAAGGCATGTTTATGAGTTCTCTGCTAGTGAAATGGTTCAGCAGTTTAAAATGGTAATACATTACCTTGTTGTAGTGCCCCTCATAGGTGATATACACCAAAATATCCCTCAGCAGGAATTGCCACTTTGATTCCAGATAGGACATGGGAATGTCCTTCTTCCAGGTCAAATATTTATGCACTGGTAACAGATACGACCTGAACTTGAAATTTGAAGGTGAGGAGATTTTAAACCAATAGTTCCCAGTTCTGGATAACCCTGTATATTCGGCAATAGCTGCTTCATCTATAATAAACTCCTCCCTGGATATTTTAGCAATCCTTCCATCATAGGAGAGGGCAAATGATTCGGCCACTTGTTGGTGAAAGTTTGTCAATTTTTCACAGTAAGTGAAAACTCCAGCCTGTTTAAAACACTTTGCGACCTCTGGATGGGATTCAAAATACTACATGCCATCGACTTCGGATCTCAAAGAAGGACTTGCTTTTGACATGGCTCAATGCTAACTGTGTCTGAAACTGTGGGCAACAAGGTGTTTGGGAAACAATGGTTCTGGGAACTAGGGGTATAGTCGATATCACTTATGAACAAATGGTGAAATCGATTGACAGAGCATAGGATTGATAAATTCACTAAAATACTGACCCACTCTCGAATGACAGTCTAACTGGGGAAAGCTGAAACTTCAAATTTTTGAGGGCGATTGTATTTATAAAACTTTCAAAGGAAATAGTTTCCATTCTTACCTGATAACCCGACCAGATTTCCTTGACTCGGGATGCTGGCTGAACTCGGAGACACCTTGCCAATTGCCAGAGAAAGTAGGATCAGGATTTTGAAAACATGATTTTGCTGATAAAATCGCGTGCTTGTAGTTATCTTCAGCGATCCTCGGGCTTCATTATAACACATTGAATTTCCAAATGAGAGAATGACCTGGTAATGATGATTGATGTATCTGCCACTGAAATGGAGGGAAGCTCTGTGCAATCGTATCTGGAAATCACCGCTCTGCGTGGGTTTGAAATGATCAATGCAATGGATAAGACACAAGTTCTTCGAACCTTTCGGATGGACGCCATGAACTTGCATCATCTCCCGCATGGTGAGATTTTGGCGGTTGCATTTCTAATCATTGCGCCAATTTTTGACATCTGGCTCATGCGAAAGCATGATCTTTCATTTTTCCCATTCACAAACTTTCGGTGGTTACTTGCCTCCTGCTTCGACCCTTTATCTGCCAAAAATGAAAACTTTCGGTGGTTAATGAGCACAGTGGAGGCTCGCCTAAACCACTGAAACCTGATATTTTGACATTTTCTTGACCGAACCAAAATCAACATGTCTTTTGAGATTATTTTGGAAATACAGACTCTCTAACCTAATGATAGAAAATTAGAAATCAAATTTAGGAACCAACCTATCATCTAAAAAATTAAATAAAATCCACTGATTTATTTGAGGAGTTAACACTGGCTCCTATTGGGGATGAAAACCTCCCTGCAAGGTTTCAAGAACCATAGAATCAATGCCTTTCCTGGAAAAGAACCTAAAAACTAAACTATCTGCTAGTGTTTCCATTGGGCATGGAGTTATTGAAAAATAAAAACTAAGACTATCATTACAATGTCTAGGCTTTTCAGCCTTAGACGAAATAAAGTTTTAGGAATCGCTCGTTTACCGAGCCACTGAACACTTCCTCACCCTCCAGATTATGCAGAATGAAAGTGTTATTGTTTTGCACCTGAGTGATCATAAAAGGGCCTGTCCACAAGGAATCAAACTTTCCATGCTTACCTTTTTCTTGTCGAAGAGCATCCCACTTTAGAACTCAGTCGCCAATCTGAAAACTGTCCACTTTTGCCTTCCTATCAAATGTCTTTTTGATCTGCATCTGATGAGCTTCTGATCTGTCCACTAACTGTTCACGAGCTTGCTACAGTTCCACCAAATCCAACATCCTTCTTACCATGTCATTTTGCTCAGTCTATTCTTTCTGAAAGAACTTAGCCACAGGCAACACTAACTGAACAGGAAAGATAGCATCAGTCCCATAAACCAACTTGAATGGGGAAGTTCTTATAGATTTTTTAATAGTTACTCTGTCTGCCCATAGAACAAATTTCAGTTTGGAATCCCAATTCTTTTTATTTTCTTCTAACAGTTTTCTTATGATTTTGATCAAGCTCTTATTTGACGATTTAGCCAAGCCATTACCTTGAGGATAGTAGGGAGTAGAGTGTACAAGATGGATGCCCATTAACTTGCACATGTCCACCAATGATTTTGTTTTAAACACTGCTGCATTATCTGCCACCAACCTCTTGGGACATCCAAATCTGCTCAAGATATTTTCATAGAGGAACTTCATGACTACCTGGTGTGTAGCATTCTGGGTGGGGATCACCTATATCCACTTTGTGAAGTAATCGGTGGCTACCAAAATCCACTTGTGCTGACCACTGGATGAGGGATTTATTTCACTGATAAAATCTAAACCCCACTACTAGAAAGGGCCATTTACCACAATAGGTCTCAGGGGTAAATATTTCAGCTGTTGCTTACCGGTAAATCTTTGGCATTTGTCGCAAGATTTGACGAATGCACACACATATATGAATAGGAAAGGACAATAGTATCCAACCCTCAGGATCTTATGAGAAATAGTCTTCCAGTAATGATGACCACCATAGACAGCCAAATGAAACTAATGTGTTACCTCGAAAGCCTCTTCTTTATCTAAACACCTAAGAAGCAGGCCAGCAGGGTCTCTCCAATATAGCATATTATTATAAATGCAGAATTTGATAGCCCTGAGCTTGAGAGCTCGAGCTTGAGTCAAACTGAGTTCAGGAGGAACTTCAAGCTTTTGCAGAAAATGTATGATTCCAGAATACCATTCACAGGAAGACAAGTGCTCTACCACTTGCTGACTGTCATGCTTCCTTTCTGCTGCCAACTCTGTCTACGAATTTCCTAAAATTTCTGCTATGAAATTAATATCCAACAACTTATGATTTTCCTCTGCTAAAAGCTTGGCAAGGCCCTGACCTTTTACCAATTTGGTAGGATTTACTTCAATATTGAACTCAATCATTTTTGCAATCCATCTCGCCCTCTTTCCGTCAATATCCGGCTGAGTCAAAACATCTTTTACAGAAGACGAAGGAACATATGCGATGACCTTTGAATGAAGGATATAAATTCTGAATGATTTTAAAGATTTTATGAGAGCATAAGCTTGTTTCTCGATAGGGTCATACCTCATTTCAACGTCCCTGAGTGTCTTGCTGAAGAATGCCATGGGATGATCAAAATTTTCCTCGTCTTTCTGAAGCAGGACTGCTGCCATTGTGTCATAGGAAGCAAAGGAAAAGACATAGAAAGTCTTGCTGTAATCTAGGCTAACCAGAATCGGAGATTCGATGATTGCTTTCTTGATATCCTAAAAAGAGTTTCTCGCACTATCTGTCCATTTTATCTCAGCCCCCTTTTTCAGCATGCATGTTATGTGTTTGACTAATTCAGCAAAATTGGGCACAAACCTTCTAACAAAATTTATCTTACCAAGCAATGAATGAATGTCCTTCTTTGACCTTGGCAAGGACATCTTTTGAATTGCCTCCACTCATGCTGGATCAATCATTACACCTTTGGCTGAGACAATGTGACCTAAAAGCTCACCCTTTCTTAGAGAAAATAGGGATTTCTTGGGATTCAATGAGATCCTGAACTGTCTGCATTTCAAGAACACTCTTTTCAGATGTTTTAGATGCTCCTCATGGCTGCTGGAATATACTGTAATGTCATCAAGGTATATAAGGACAAACTTGTCTTTTTCTCCCACAAATGCTATATCCATGGCCCTTTGGAATGTGGCCCCGACATTCATTAATACAAAGGGCATATTGGAGTACATAAATCTCCTGGTCATCAGGATGGACATAAATCTGATTGTAACCAGAAAATCCATCAAGAAAAGACATGACCTTTGCCCCTGAAATCCTCTGTAACAAGTGTTCCATCTTAGGAAGAGGATAGTTGTCCTTTTTAGAGCATTTGTTCAATTTTCTGAAATCTACACATAATCTGACCTCACCATTCTTCTTCCTTACGATCACTAGATTGGCAATACATTTGGAATATCTCAAGGGAACTATGATCTTGGCATCTAGAAGTTTTTTAATTTCTCTCTCAATCACTGGCAGCAAAAGAGGACTGATAGGCCTGAGTTTTTTCTTGAAAGGAATAGTGTCTTTTTCGAGAGGTATCTTATGCTGAATAATATCGAGATCATAATTCTTTAAATCACGATAATTCCAAGCAAACACATCGGAAAATTCCTTCAAAACACTACAGTATTTTGACTTCTCATCAGCAGTCAATTCAGAAGACAAATTAATAAACTGAGGCTGTCTTTTACCTCCTATGTTATTCTCTTGAACAACTAGATCTTTCTCCTTTTTGTCTGGCTGGTAAGGGACATCATTCTAATCAAACAACCTCTCCAGGGGTACCAAACCTCGGGGTATATAATTGTTTGGTAACTGAATAATGTCATGCTGGCCCAACTTCTTCTTTAGCTCAGGTTCTTGTGATTCTTCTTCATTAATATTATGATGATCAATGTGCAAATCAGAAAACTCATCTACCACTTGGAGAAATCTGTTGAGTTCGTCATCATCCTTGAAAACTTTCCAATATTTGACATTATCAGGTAAGGAGGGTCGATATTTTACTTGAATCTCATAGCTAATCTTAGGGGGCAGGGGAGGAATGAATGTGCTGGCTGAAATAGCAAGAGAATCATCTAGCTGATTCATATCCCTTGGTATATATGAAATTTCAAAAATAGAAAAAGAATCACGCAGCTTCCATACCTCATCTTTGTAAGCTTTTAATCTGATGTGCTTAGCTTGAAAGGTGTTGTTTACCTGTTGTACAATGAGGTTTGCATCTCCCAATACTTTCAACCCTTTTATCCCCATCTCTTTTGCTGAATTTAATCCCAACAGCAGAGCCTCATACTCTGCTATGTTGTTAGTGGTTCTAAAGTCGAGCTTGAAGGACAAAGATATGGTCTCCTTTGAAGGAGAGATCAGAACAACCCCCGCACCTGATGAGTCTTTAGTGCTGGCCCCATCGAAGTACATAGTCCAGACTACAATGTTTTCATTTTCAACCTGCTGTTCAAAAGGCTTCACGAGTTGCATAGGATTTGATTGACCATCATCAATCTGAAGGATGCATGAACCAAAATCCGTATCCACATCATAGATAGGATGATTGACGAAATTCTTTCCATCGCTGATGATATAAGCAAGCTGGTTTTCCTTGTAAAGTCTTTTCATTTCCCCTCCAAACACTGGAATTGTAGCATAGGATAGATCCATCTGTAATGTACCTCCTAATCTCTTTCCCCATGAATGAGACAACAGCAACCCAAACTTAGGTGGAATATCAGCAACCACCACATCCATAACCATGCTCTTCATCGACAGTTGGGCAAGGTTTATGACCATATCTTTGATAAGTCCAAGACATCTGACCTTTCTAGAGTCAAAGGAGAAAAGGTCTTGATATGATTTAGTGACTTCGAGACCAAGATCATCCATCACAACCTTTGGCATAAGGTTATGTGATGCCCCAGAATCAAGCAGACAATTGTAAAGGATTTTGTCATAGACATTTAAGGATATGTAAAATGGTGGACAAGAATCGTCACAGTCTTCTACCATGGGCCCTATGGTCACTTTAGGCCTATCATCTTGTAGTTTAATGAAATCATCTGACGGAGAGGTCTTAGTCTCAAGGGACTTTAAGATGGCTGCTTTAAAGGCTTCATTCTTCATGAGTTCAGTTAAAGGCATGGGTATCTTAACTTTTTGAATTTCAGATTCAAAATTGAAAGAGAGAGATGGTCTGTCTAAAACCTTTACCTCATTGGAAGGAGCCTTGAGACTGACTTGCTCCTTGGCTGGGATCTGAGTCTACTTCTTTTGTTGTTTTGTTGGAAGGAGAGTTTGTTTTTCCAGAGCTGGAGGCTGATTGGCAGCAACCTCTTTACTTTTCACAAGAGCAGTATCTTCCTTGTTCTTCACAGGGGCAGCAATGGGTGTTTTTGGACCAGCACTCTTGGATCTTAAGTTGTAGCCTTTCTGATCATCTATCAAGTAGACATCTCCCTCTACACTTGCTTCCTGAATTTGCTGATCCATCAGGGCCTCTTCATAGTCTACTTGTGTCAAAATTGAAGACTCATTCTCATCACCAAAACAGTTTATTTCATCAACATCTTCAATTTCATCGGGAGATGGTTGTTGCTCTTCATCCAACACTGCATTTTGAAGAGGTGGTCTGATCCTCTGCTCATCACCTAGATTTCTGTCTCTTTGAAGAATCTGAACTTGTGGGTTATTCCTTCTATAAGGAAAAGCATTTGGATTTCTGGGGGCAAAAGTATTTGGCTCTTTTACTCTTGCTGGTTGCTGATTTTGGACCTTCAATTTGGACATTTCGAATGTCAGACTTTCCAGCATCTTGGCCATCTTTTCCATTTTAATATTCGAAGAAGAGGAGGGCTCAATAGTAGCCTTCTTCTTCTCAGCCCTTCCTTTAAGCTTCTGTGATGCTGAAATGTTAGACTCGACCTCGAGAGCAGCATCTTGCATTAAAGCAAGCATGGTTGATTGTCTTTCTCTAAGGATAAGACAAAAGTATGCATCAAAGGCAGCAGAGAATGTGATCTCTGCCGATGCATCGCTTGGTTTAATCTCTGCTGGGATATTACCAAACATTTTATTGAATCTCTTGATAAAATCTGAGACCGATTCTCCATCTCCTCTCTTCAAATTTCCAAATTTAGAAATGTAGTATAACATATCTCTTCTTTCTCCCGAGTGTTTTAGGAAAACCTTATCTAGTTGTTCAATGCCAGTGATTGAATTTGCTAGTAGCTCTTTGAACCACTTTCGGGCTTGGCCATCCAAGCTCTGCACAAAAACTCTAGTCCACACATCTTCTTCTGAGATATTTATGTTTTCTGCATAAGCATAAAATGCTTCAATGTGTTCTTCAGCTGTATACTCCCCTGCTCCTGTAAACTTTGGCATATATTTCTGGTAGTCACCTGTTGGCATGGCAGACAGGGGGTTTGGCAAGACAAGTGGGGCATATTTGTTTGCCAAGATCTGTTCCATCTTGGTTAAAGGAGCAGCCATGACAGTCTTGGTGATTGATACAAATGAGGAACTTGCAGGAGATGATAGAGGAGATGAGGAACTCGTAGGAGATGATGGAGGAGATGAATTGTTTGAGTTAGAAAAGAGTGGCTGTCTTACTTCACCCTAAGAAGAAGTTTCGGAAGTAGATGGAAAGTAAGAGGATTTATAAAATTGACCAAGCAACAATGCTAAATTTTCTTCTCCTTTAGAGGATAGATCATGGAGAATTTCTTCAAGAACAGGCAGATTGGTGTAAGTGTGTAAAACACCTTTTGAAGGTTTGCTAGGTGATGAATCCAAAGGAGATGAAGAGGAATATTCTTTCTGTGGGGAGGATTCAGTATTCAATTCTTTTGTATGGGATGAAATGTCAACCTCAAGGACAGAATCAGTAATATTAGAAGAAAAAGAAGGTTCTTCTACTTTAGAAACTTGAGATGGATTTCTTATTTCTTGGGAATTTCGGGTTTCAGCGGGGGATTCAACCAACGAATTTTCAGATGTGAAAGGATGAGTATCAGTTGGAATACCTGAATCAATTTCACTTTTAGATCCAAAAGCCTATCTTTGTAAAGCTTTGACCTTACTGATGATCTTCTCTGGATCAAGAACTGATGTTGTCAATGGGCCTTCTAGGTTTGCCCTGGTGTGAACTCTTTTTGGAGCCACTTCGTTTCAATGGAGTCACCAGATAGAAAATGTACAACCTAATAGTGTCTATTTCTTGTCTATCATCAAGAATTAGATCTATGTCATCTCCCAGAGAAGCTGAGCTTCGATCTCCTCTCCCCAGCAACGACGCTAATTTGTTATCACTCCAGGAAACTCTCCTAGGCTGTAAGTCGGAGATGCCTGGTAACTAACTCTTTTTGGGAAATATTTTCTTAATAATGGGTGTGGTTTCTGGATCAAGATGAATATCTAGGGACTGGATTGTGTTTCCAAGACTGTCTAGAAATACAAAATCTCACAAGGCCTTCTAGCAATGCAGTCACACAAGGTTTGATTAAAAGATAGAGAGGATAGCTATTTAACCAGACTATACTCATATAAAACAAGCACAATGGGTTTAATATCTAAGAAAATAACTTATGATTATCAAATTAAACAATCAATTAGTGATATGACAGTCACATGCAGATTGAATGAGCATCAATAAAGAACCTTCACTCATAAGATATCAAAGAACAGGAAAGAGAAAGTCTAACAACACAACTGAAGGAAGCTTGCAATTTTTCACATAATAAGAATAAGTCTCTCTTACAGTAGCAGCATGTAGAACCCAAAATTGAACCCTTGGTTCATCTTCTGACCTAAGATTTATAGCATTACAAAGTAGTTCTAGGATCCTGAAAACAAGGATCAAATATACTTAACATAGTAATTGAAAATTCTGTTGCAAAAGAAGTGGGATGCTTCCTGAAAATGAGGCCAATCCCAGATTTGTCTCTATTGATTGTTGGTGAAGTGTAGAACAGCCTCCCAAGGCTAAATGATCATTCTCAAATGGAGACCAACTCGAGTTTGCTGATGTGGCAAGGTATCCTGCTTTTCTATTCAAATGAAAGTGTCCATAGGCCTTTGAAATACCTGTTTTCTCCATGCTTTGTCAAAAATAACTGCTGGGATGGACTTGATAATTCATCAGTCATTCATTCGAAAAAGTCTTGAATCTTTTCATCTCAAAAATCTTGGATCTGTGTAAAAACTCATCCAATTCTGGACACACAAGCTTTCGGTGGTTACGTGGGACAGTCTCTGGGTGAGTTATCCACCGAAAGAACCTGTTTCGGTGGTTAATGAGCACATTGAAGGCTCGCCTAAACCACCGAAAGTTGCACTTTGAAGAGTTCCAAAATTGCAAAAATGCCTGTCTTGAATCCTCTTTTAACACTCAAACTTTCTTAGATGTTGCAGTCCTAGTTCGTGCAGACCTACGAACTTTTGCTGACTGTGTAGGGGGTTCTATTACATACATTATAGTTGTGGATAAATTAGCCAAAGTGTCCAAACCAATTTGTTTTTCTTCAGGTGCTTCAAACTTCTTTAGCTTGAGCCTCAGAATCCTGAGCTGCCTGTATAATTTCATATTTTCTCTGATCAACTCTCTATTTCTATCTTTGATTTTATCATGTTTTTCCTTGAGAGTTTGATTCTCTTTGAACAATTCAGCATTTCTCTCAGTGAGGTCTGTGTTTGATTTTTTGATTACCCTCTCCAGAACTTCCATCTCATAAATCTCTCGCAAGATCTTGTTTATCTTCTGTGTTTTACCTTTCTTGGGCCTGCTTGAGGAGGCTTCTGCTTCTGGTTGCCTGTGGGTCTCTGGAGGATTTGATGGAGGTAGCTTTATCTTCAATTTTGCATCCTGTTTGATCTGCATCTTGTCCTGTGTCTCTTCTACCCCCTGCTCTCATTCAAAGTCACTATAAGCAATATTGAGCGGGTTTTTTCCTGTGAGAGGGCTTTTATCTTCAAACTATAATTTCCTCTTGATTCCTCTGGGCATTGAGATTCCTTTCCTCCTCCTGTGACTACTCTTGGGAGTAGGATATTTTATGCCTCTAGTTTTCTTGGCTTCTGGAGGTCTTTCTGTTTGAAACTCATTCCAAAACAAAAAGAAGCCCCACTCTATTTGTTTCTTCTGCAAAGCTTCTTTCACAAGAAGGCTGATCAGTCCCTGATGTGATAATCTGCTTGCAACTTTAGCAGGCTAGGATTTTACCTGTCTTGCCATCTTAGTCAGGGTTTTATGAAAGAAATAAGGCATGTTTATGAGTTCTCTGCCAGTGAAATGGTTCAACAGTTTAAAATGGTAATACATTACCCTATTGTAGCGCCCCTCACAGGTGATATACACCAAAATCGCCCTCAGCAAGAACTGCCACTTTGATTCCAGATAGGACATGGGAATGTCCTTCTTCCAGGTCAAAGATTTATGCACTGGTAACAGATACGACCTGAACTTGACATTTGAAGGTGAGGAGGTTTTAAACCAACAGTTCCCAGTTCTGGATAACCCTGTATATTCGACAATAGCTGCTTCATCTATAATAAACTCCTCTCTGGCTATTTTAGCAATCCTTCCATCATAGGAGAGGGCAAATGCTTCGGCCACTTGTTGGTGAAAGGTTGTCAATTTTTCACAGTATGTGAAAACTCCAGCCTGCTTAAAACACTCTGCGACCTCTGGATGGGCTTCAAAATACCACATGCCATCGAATTCGGATCTCAAAGAAGGCCTTGCTTTTGACATGGCTCAATGGTGACTGTGTCTGAAAATGTGGGCAACAAGGTGTTTGGGAAACAATGGTTCTGGGAATTAGGGGTATAGTCGATATCACTTATGAACAAACGGTGAAATCGGTTGACAGAGCATAGGATTGATAAATTCACTAAAATACCGACCCACTCTCGAATGACAGTCTAACTGGGGAAAGCCGAAACTTCAAATTTTCGGTGGCGATTGTATTTATAAAACTTTGAAAGGAAATAGTTTCCATTCTTACCTGATAACCCGACTAGATTTCCTTGACTCGGGATGCTGGCTGAACTCGGAGACACCTTGCCAATTGCCAGAGAAAGTGGGATCAAGATTTTGAAAACACGATTTTGCTGATAAAATCACGTGCTTGTAGTTATCTTCAGCGATCCTCGGGCTTCATTATAACACATTGAATTTCCAAATGAGAGAATGACCTGGTAATGATGATTGATGTATCTGCCACTGAAATGGAGGGAAGCTCCGTGCAATCGTATCTGGAAATCACCGCTCTACGTGGATTTGAAATGATCAATGCAATGGATAAGACACAGGTGCTTCAAACCTTTCGAATGGACGCCACGAACTTGCATCATCTCCCGCATGGTGAGCTTTCGGCGGTTGCATTTCTAATCATTGCGCCGATTTTTGACATCTGGCTCGTGCTAAAGCACGAGCTTTCATTTTTCCCATTCACACACTTTCGGTGGTTACTTGCCTACTGCTTCGACCCTTTATCTGCCGAAAATGAAAACTTTCAGTGGTTAATGAGCACATTGGAGGCTCTCCTAAACCACCGAAACCTGATATTTTTCCATTTTCTTGACCGAACCAAAATCAACATGTCTTTTGAGATTATTTTGGAAATACAGACTCTCTAACCTAATGATAGAAAATTAGAAATCAAATTTAGGAACCAACCTATCATCTAAAAAATCAAATAAAATCCACTGATTTATTTGAGGAGTTAACACCTAGGTGAAGCATATGGAAGGTTAATATCTAGGCTTTTATCTTTCTAGCCAATAATAATCCCTCTGGGCCTTCAGCCCATTCTTCCCATGAAATGAGGTACATGCCCTTCTTTGGTCACTAAAGTCAAAGGGCCTAGAAGAGGGAAATATGATGGGAATGTTATGAGTGGAAAGTGGTAAGTATGGTTGGGAATGGTACGATAACCCCTCAAGGGACCCTCAGTTGCAAACCTTCCCCAAAGGTTGGCCACTTACTAGGAAATCTATGACACTCACCAAGGTGAAACAGGGTCAAAAGCATAATGTCCAAGAAGGCGTTCTATAATCAAAATTAGCTTAAATACAACATGCTTAAATGCATTAAATATTAGAGTGATTACCTGCCACAATACCTTACTTCTTGTACCACATGGAGCAAGACCCATCTGCTTTCTAGAAGCTAGCTGGTGTGGTGGATGCACCGACAATGGATAAAAATGTGGTGATAGAGTTGGCTTCCGCATGTGCAATTGGACATCCTTGGTCATGTAGTCTCCCCACACTCCATATCTGCAACTTGAGGTCCTCGAGACATGATCTCCTTAGTTAGCCACAAAATGGGGATAACATCTGGCTCCTACTTGGGGATATGTGCTCACCATAGAGTGCATGAGAAATGAAATATCTTCTGGTAGATGTGTGCCTACACTGAAACAAAAAATTCATAAAATCTAGGGTGGTTCTATCACCCTTCATCCATATATATCAAAATCCAAATGAAAATTAATCTAGAAAATAAAATTTTAGCATTTTTTAAAAAAATTCTAAACTAAGCATGAAATCAATATGCAAGTAGAGAAAAATAAAATATGAAATGCATCTAAACTAATATGAGCAATCAAGATGCAAATGCAAGGAAAGCAAGATGACCTACCTACTTACCTAGGGCCTGGGCCCTAAAGAAGTCATGTGACCTGAACATAAGGTCAGAGAAGAGATCCATCCACTGGTAATGGCATATTTCTCCCATCCAAGGCTGTCAAATAGTACCTTTCTTTATCAAACTTCTTCTTGATGATGTAGGGGACAAGCCATGAGCTGTCATCTCTTTGGTCATACTTGGGCTTACCCTTTCTCTTGTACCACATGAGTGCAAGACTTCCTTCATTGAAATTGATGCAATATATATTCTCAATGTATGGATAGAAAGGAGGCTTTGTGTTGACCATCGTTTTGATGGCTTCTTCACGTTCTTCATCTTCTTTCTTCAAAATATGGATAGACCCTGCCTCTATCCCTTGCTACTTTGAAATTTTCTCCTTGTACTCATCTATCCTTGGGAGGAACATATATATGGAGTCTTCCTGCATGAAAGGTAGCTCAGATGGATCATACTCAATAATTTGTGAGGCACATGATGGTCACATTCACTGACGTAATCGGAACCATTAGGATCCATAACATGCCTATCATCTCTCTCTCGATTGTCTAATATCTCAAAGGTGCCATCTCCCATGGGTATGTGTGCATGGGTAAGGTCCATGCTAATGAAACCCCCAAGGGAAGCACGCCAACTCCTCGATAAGAGCATCCCCTAGGCATCCAGAACATCGATCACTACTATGTCCATGAGGAGGCTGATATGTGGAAATCAATCAAAAAGACTTCAACGTCCTCACATAACCCATAAACCTTGACCCTTTTAGAATCAATACCACATACATTACCATAGGGTTAGGTTGTCTTCAAACCAAGCTATTCCATCAACTTCAATGACGTGATACTTGTTGAGGCCCCAAAATCAAGCATACAACTGTTCAAACAGAGGCCATTCATGCCTAATGAAAGATAGAAGGGAGGATTCTTGTCCCTTTGTTGATTGAGATACATAGTGTTCAAAATGATAGGAGGGTCTTCATTCTCGGTCAATACCTGTAATATCTTCAAGATTTCCCTATTCACAGAAGGGATCTTGCACATCTCTGTTACTGGGACCATCATATTCAGTTTTCCAAACATGGCTGCAACATCTATATTCAACTGAATCTCATATGTGGGAGTTGGTTTAGGAAGAAACTCATGTATTTGGAGGTGGAGGTGGTGGGGTCACCTTCTCTGTTGATGGAAGAGGAGTGGTAGGCTGTAATGGAGAGGTTGAAGCTTTATTTCTGCTAATGTAGATCAAATATTCCCTCCTTAATTCTATCTGATCACCTGTCAACTGATTCAAGGCCTGGAGTCTCCCCTCTCTTTCCCTTCATCGTCTGGCTTCATTACTTTTTTCTTGTGTGACTTGTTCCTCTTGGAAAATGCAGATTATATTCATGAAATTCATATCGTCAGGAGAATTTTAATCTTTTTGAGGACATTCGTCTTGTCTACGAGGTTCTTGGCATGGAAGGCCCCAAGATTTTTTGTCGACCATCCCAACTAGTTTCAAAGTATCAGGGGCCTTTGCCTCTTGTTGAGGCCTTGGTTTCCAACCTGTGGCATCTCTCTACTGTCGGGTAAACTAAGGTTTGGGAGCAGATTGATTTATTTCCACAATAGTCAAACAACCCTGTTAACCCCTAGATTTTCACCCTTGAAAGTCTTGAGGGTTAAGAGCTAGCATGCAACACTTTGGTTGACATACTAAGATTTTGTCAGGGTTTTAACACTTATGTTGAGAAGGAGGTTGGTTCACACATGAGGCATGTACATGATCAGTACATGGTTACTTAGTTCAAGAGTAATAGTCTACTTTGTTTCCATGCATTTTTGACAGAGAGAGATGTATACACGTGTTTCTACTTTTTAGGAGGCATGGTTTGAGTGGGTCTATTGACAGTTTGGGGTAGTTCAGAGCATACAGTATGAGTCCTCTAGGCTTGATGACATTTTTTACGGGCCACATGCAAGAACTTGTTATTTTTGGTAGGTTGTGATTCAAGCCCCAGATTCAGATTCCGAGAGCGTAGTATTGATCCTTGAGGCATCCAGAGGCCTCTAGGCCTTTTTTTTGGATGATGTCACCCACATTGCTATTTTTAGCAGGTTGATCATGAGGGTTCGCATGATAGTTCTAATGGAATATTTGGATCCCTTGCGGAAAGATGAGATTAATGAGTATAAAGTCAAAGGGTATTCAAATGGATTTCTATTTTTGGCAGTATGTATGTGGATAGTTTTTCTAAAAATAGAACTAGGAATCTATTTTTAGAGAACCCTATTTTTATAGGTTCTATTTTTAGCTGCATCTATGTTTAGCAGGTTCAATCATTATCCATGCAGTGCCAAGTGGTAGCCTCCAAGGTTGACAAGTGGCAGTGATGTGGCAGCCACCTAGGCTAGGGCACATATTCCTAAAATTAGAGCATATGATAATTAATTTATGATGGAAGGAGAGATCACATGAGTTTCCTAAAATTATCTTCCCCATGCACTCATGCACCCACTCTAAACTTACACTCTGTTATTTCCTCCCATGCATGCCATGCACCTCACTTTACCCTCTTCTCTCTCACTTAACTCGCCATCCACTCCTTCACGCGTTCCTAAACAAGTATGGCGCATTCACTCACTCTTCTCCATGCATTCCAACTCACTTTCACACTCACTTATCTTAGTACTCCTCTCCCACATCCACTCAGACTCTATTATTATCCTCCTCATGCATCCTCTCTTCTTCCTTTGGATGTGCGCTCGCACTAGCTATATATCGGAGGCTTGTCATTGGTTATTTCGCCAGTTCTTGCAGTAGCAACATAGTGTCTCTCTCATTCTCTAGTCTAGTGGCTCCTCTTTGAGCAAAGTAGTCATTGTATCAGTTGTAGGCTTGTCAAGTGTGGTGCAATCAACTTTCTTGGAGGATTTATCAATAAATAAGTGTGTATTTGTCATTAAAACCACTTTTCTTGGCAGTATTATTGTAATTTTGTAATCTGATATGTCAATTTCTGAACTATTTATCATGGTTAATTTCGATAATTTTGAATATTTTTCATCTTCTTTCCAGTCTATCTTCATTTTTCTAACCCTGCAGGGTCCCCCCAAGCATATAAGATTGACTTTCCATCGTTTTGGATTGCTTTACACACTGTCCAAGGCAAAAAAACTAGCTGATTTTTTGAGTTTTCAGACCTTAAATCTGCCACAAGGGCGCTTCATTGTGCCCAGAGACTCCCCCCAGAGGTTAGCAAGGCCTAGCCCAAACGGAGAGTGGTTTAGACCGTGACATCTAGGGCTATTTCTCCTATAATTATCCAAGATTTTACCGCTGTCTTAACATTTTTATCATATCAGATTGGAGGGTAGAAATTTGTTCTCACAAATTGGTGCCGTTGTTGGGGAACGCCAACCTTGTTAACAACGACATTGGTGAGTTTTTATTTTTTCTATATTTTATTTGACTCACCTAGCGACTCCACATGATACATGGGCGACTCCAAAGGGAACTTACAAGTATATCTTCCAATTTTGATTCCCTCACAAGGTCTAGTTACGAGCTTCAATAAACTTTAATATCTTTTTCTGGAACCAGACTTTTCTTTTGCCAAGAACTCATCTCAAAGTTGGTAATCATATGAGTTCTTAGGTAAGTTCTTTTCAACAAGCACTATGGTAAGTGTATCTTTAACATCTTCTTCTTTATTTTCATCTCGAGCTAGTATTAGGGTAGCAGTTGTACGTTCTTTTATCTAACACTAACAATATGGATGTAGCTGTGAGACCACCAACAAGGTGGAGATTTTCTGCCTTTGACCCACTAAGTTTTGTTTCATCCCCAGATTATCCTCATGACTTGCCTGCATGTAAATGGATTAAACACATACCGTTGTTTGCAAGGAAGTTGGGAGAATCAATTAAGGATCACTTGGATACATTTTTACAGGTAGTGTGGGAATTTAATGTGGAACATGAGGATGTGGTGATGAGGATGTTTGTATCGACCCTCGAGTGGGAGGAACAAGCATGGTACAAGTCCCTTTTGGATGCTTCCATTGATGGATGGGATTCCTTCCAGGAGAAATTCACTGAAAGATGGGGAAACACACATGACATTTTCTTCTTATGCACAGTTTTTTCAATTATTAAAAAGAACGAGAGTGAAACTATTGGTCAATTTAACGCTCGTTTTTTCAAATTTTATAATCGAATTCCTTATAGAGTAAGGCCTAATGAATATGTTGCTTAGATTTATTATCTTGAATCATTTGATGGTATTTTTGGTGTTTTTCTCAAGAATGAAGACCCTCAAATTTTGGAGGAAGCACAAGCTGCCACTATCAAGTTAGAAAGAAATCATCTTGCAACTTGTGAACTCCCTCCGATCCATGTCCCAGACTAGCCAGTGAAGGTAACTCCACTTGAATATCTTCAATCATTGGTTGTTACAAAAGTGAAAGAAGTCTGTGTTATTGAAGATGAACCACAACTTGCACCATGTCAAGTTCCCAAAAATGAACAGGAGGGTGATATCCCAATTGTAGATGATCCATAGCCAATAGCTACATCAATTGAGTCATAAGCAGAGTTCCAAGAAGATGAAAGTGAAGATGTGATTACTCTATGGTGTTCATGGGTTCCTCCAAGTAGTGAAGATGAGAAATTTCAAGAAGATGAAAAAGAGGAGGAACCACAGGTCAACCAAGTAGAGATCAACCAACATGGAATTTCATCTGTGCCCATCTTAGAAGAGGCTCCATCCCTTCCTTGCACAACAGTGGTTCAAGAACAACTTGAGCCAATACCATTACAGCAAGAGGAGCCACTTTTGGATCAACCGGAGGATGATGTCCCTTACACTTTGCATACTATTCTGCATCTCGAGGTTATTCTTCAGGATCCTGAGATTGATCAGAGCTTAGATATCAAATTTCACCATGACCTTGTTGAGCTCAAAATGATGGATGTATTTCAGTAGGTAGATACCAAGAGTTCTGGCTCTCATGCATTCATGCTTATTAAGTCCCAACCAACCTTCAGTCATTAGACACCCTTTAGTTATGGCTTCACCAACAAGTACTTCAAGGTGACTTTGGGTCATATGAGATTTCATGGTTGGTCCCCTTGGAAGGTTGACTGTGCTAACCTTCCTCGTCGAAATGACCATTTGGCTGCATGGCTACATTGGTACTTTGAGTATGATGATTTAATCATGGCAATTTTGCGGTGAAATTTTTTGGTTCTAGGGTAGTTGTCTTTCCTTTCAGCATTGTTATTTTAGTATTTCCTTCTTGCTGATCTTTTATAGTTTTAGGACAACAATCTACATTTTCCTTCCAGTGTATTTTCCCTTCAGTTATCTACTTCAGTATTTGCATAAGTGTCGCTGATTTTTTGCCTACTTATATCAGCATGTGATCATGACTTGTGCGTTTTTCCTTTCATAAATAAATGGTTATCCACTAGTGTTTTTACTGGGTCAAAATTTGAATGTCTATCTTACACATGCCGAGCCTTTGTGTCTATCAATTAGAGTGAGATTGGATGGGGGTTCCATTTTTCATTGTCCTTTAAGTATTGAGCCTTTATGATGGGTAGTTTGAGGAGACATAGGAGTGTCATGAGTCATCTTGTGTCTTGTCTTCTCATCTCTTTTCATTTAGTCTTCTGCTTTGAGTCAGTTGCCGCCCCCCATCCTGTTGAAATTAGTGCAATTGAAAGAGCCATTCTCTGGAGGATAGCTAAGGCCCTATTTGAGATCTAGGGCTTCCAATGCACTCTTGGGGTTTCTTGGTTTGGGATCAAGCAGTTAGAGCCATGGAAAAATACCCTAGTGAGGGCCCCCGATATATTGTTGGGGTTCTTGGTCAAGGACCATGCATTAAGTCCTTAGATGTGTTCTAGGGCCTCTGGATGTGTTTCAGGGAATCCTTGCTTGGTGCTTGGATTGATCCTTGGATGTGTTCCTTGGTGGTTGATGATATAAGTCCCTAGATGTGTTCTAGGGAATCCTTGCTCATTGCTTGGATTGATCATTGGATATGTTCCTAGGTGGTTGATGATGTAAGTCCCTAGATGTGTTCTAGGGCCCTTGGATGTGTTCCAAGCGATCCTTGGTCTTGTTCCTTGGTGGATGAAAGACCATAGATATGTTCTAGGGCCCCCAAATGTGTTTTGGGGTTCCCTGGTCTTTGACCAGGTAGTTCTCAATTGTGTACAAAGATGTGATGATGTGTTATCTTCTTTCTCTCTCCTGGGATGGTCTATAAGACCTAGGAGTAGCCACGAAGATGGACATGACCACATCATGGATGTTTCCTCCTATGCAGTGATGATAATAGTTTATAAGCCATCATGAGACTTATGTGGAGATGTTTTGCTATTGAAGAGGAACCCCTTGACCTTGTCTTGTAGTCCCCCCTTCTTGTTTTTGTTTACCTCCTCGTTTAATGTAGTGTTGGGATTTTATAAGTCACTTTGACTTAATTGACTTTTAATTAATATTTTTATTAATTAAAAATATTAATTAATTATTAATTATCTTTTATTTATTTTATTTTTATTAGGGTTTGACTTAATCCTAAAGATAGGGTTAAATTAGAAAAACCTAACCTACCCACCTAAGCTATAAATAAGAGCCTACCCCTCTCTCATTTTTACACACTCTCCCCTCATTCTTCCTAGTCTGATTTTGTTGTGGCTACCTCTGTTTGTTTTCTTGGTTTTGGTACGACTTCTCTTGTGATCATTCTATTTCTGATTTGAGGTATTATTTGGACACTTAGGTGGGAGCTTCAGTTAAGATTTTTTGTTTGTTGATTGAGGAGATATTACAGTCCTCTCCTTGACTGTATGTGCATGTCGTGAACCTCTCCTTGACTACTGTGGGTCTTCCCTTGACTGTCGCAGACCTTCCTATGCATGTCGTAGACTTTTCCTTGGCTAGGTGTTGGAGCCGTAGACTCTACTAGTACTACTGTGTATGTCATGACCTTCTCTTGGCCCCTTCTTTTGTTTGTTGCTGGTTGTTGTGAGGGTACAACGGCCTTCTATCTCCTTACTGCCACTGTGTATAAGGTGCCACTACCTTCTAGGAATCCTTTGGCTCCTCCTCCCCAATTTCTTGGTGTTTTCTTTCTTGAAGGGTTTGTTGGTGCTTTCCTTCTTGAAGGGTTTGTCTTTGTTGTCCCTATTTGTTGGTACCTTCTTTGGTTTGAAGGGTTTGTTGTTGTAGTGTATTACAATTCAACTTTGGATAGTTGTTGTGGGTGTTTGTATCAGCTCTGTATGTGGTCCTCCTTGGCAAAACAATCTACCTAATATCATGATAGAAGATCAAAACCCTTGAGTTTTGATCCATGAATTTTAAGCTAATTTCTGAGCATATTAAAGAGGAAAACATCTACATGTGACAGGTACATCCTTCATTGGTTAAAGATAAGTTAAGAATTATTTTTGTTTGAAATATGCACTTAACGTACATTCAAAAAATTTGTTTCTACATATTTAGATCTAACTGTTTATATTTAAATTGCTTCAATTTAATGTTTCAAGTGCTGATTTATATTTGTATTAGTGAACAAATTTATAAAAAGTTATCATTGTTTTACATTTTCCCTAAAATCTAACACATCCAACATAGGGATATGGTACCTAATTCCTTCATCTTGATCTTCTTGAGTTATCACTTCGCACTGAGGGAAGAGAGACATCATTACTCTTCTTATTAGCAGGACGTCTTGTATCGATTTCGACACATTATCTATAGATGACCCAGAAGTAGAGCAACTTAGTAGCTGTTCGCCTCATTGGCAGTTGTTTCGCATCTGACAAGGCTAAGCATCATTGGGCCTTGATTGGATGATCATTGTCACTATTTGACTTCAAAACATCTTTCATAGTCTCCGGCTATGCTCGTACCTTAGGACCCATTGACATTATTGGTGGTGCTCCTTCGCACTTCACAAGTGTTTACATTGATATATGATGAAGTGAATTTATCCCTTGTGTCGACATCAACACATTTACCATAGGGAGGAGTGTAGATTATCGGGGGGTAGTAGGTAGCAGATTCAGATGAGACCCCTTGGTCTTCAGTTTTTAGTGGCAGGATTATATACTTTGACTCCATGGCCCATTGGATAGGCTTTGGTACTATAGGCCAACTTACAGGTTCTTCTTCATCAGATTACAGGGCCTTTCTGTCATCCTTCCTCACAGTTACATGGGTATTTCTGGTACACATTCCTCAGTTCACGGAGCATCAGCTGATTATATGGACACAAATATTCTTTTGGTTCTTGACATCCCACAGGGGGATCCTGTCCCCTTGAGTCACCATTGTTAACACCTAGATTTTCACCCTTGAAAGTATTGAGGGTTAAGAGCCAACATGAAACACTTTGGTTGGCATACTGAGATTTTACTAGGGTTTTAGCACTTATGTTGAGCAGGAGGTTGGTTCACACACGAGGTAGCTACATGATCAGTACATGGTTACTTAGTTCAAGCATCACAGTCTACTTGGTTTACATGCATTTTTGAGAGATTGAGATGTATACAGGTGTTGCTACTTTTTAGGAGGCACGATTTGAGTGGATCTCCTAACAATTTGAGGTAGTTCGGAGCATACAGTATGAGTCCTTACAGGATTCTTGGGCTGATGACATTTTTTATGAGCTACATGCAGGAACTTGTTTTTTTTGGTAGGTTGTGATTCAAGCCCCAGATTCAGATTCCGAGAGCACAGTATTGATCCTTGAGACATCCAGAGGCCTTTGGACGTTTTTCCAGATGATGTCACCCAGATTGTTATTTTTAGCAAGTTGAGCATGAGGGCTCGCATGATAGTTTTGATGGCATATTCAGATCCATTGCAGAAAGATGAGATTAATGAGTATAAATTCAAGGGTATTTAGGTGACTTTCTATTTTTGGTAGTATGTATGTGAATAACTTTTCTAAAATAGAACCAAGAATCTATTTTTAGAGAACCCTATATTTAGAGGTTCTATTTTTAGTTGTTCTATATTTAACTGCCTCTATATTTAGTAGGTCCAGTCATCATCCATGCAGTGCCAAGTGGTAACCTCTGAGGTCGACATGTGGCAGTGATGTGGCATCCACCTAGGCTAGGGTGCATATTCCTAAAATTGGAGCATATGATGATTAATTTATGATGGAAGGAGAGGTCACATGAGTTTCCTAAAATTATCTCCCCCATGCACTCATCCGCCCACTCTAAACTTACACATTGTTATTTACTCCTCCCATGCATGCCATGCACCTCAATTTACCCTCTTCTCTCTCACTTAACTCGCCATCCACTCCTTTATGTGTTCCTAAACAAGTATGGCACATTCACTCACTCTTCTCCATGCATTCCAACTCTCTTTCACACTCACTTATCTCAATACTCCTCTCCCACATCCACTCAGACTTTATTATTACCCTCCTCATGCATCCTCTCTTCTTCCTTTGGATGTGTGCCCTCACTAGCTATATATTGGAGGCTTGCCATTGGTTATTTTGTCAGTTCTTGCAGTAGCGACATAGTGTCTCTCTCATTCTCTAGTCTAGTGGCTCCTCTTTGAGCAAAGTAGTCATTGTATCGGTTGTAGGCTTGTCAAGTGTGGTGCAATCAACTCTCTTGGAAGCTTTATCAATAAATAAGTGTGTATTTGTCATTCAAACTTCTTTACTTGGACATATTATGGTAATTTTGTAATCTGATATGTCATTTTCTGAACTATTTATCATGGTTAATTTCAATCATTTTGAATAGTTTTCATCATATTTCTAGTCTAGGTTGATTGTGCTAACCTTGCAGGTTCACTCCAAGCATATAAGATAGATTTTCCATTGTTTTGGACTGCTTTACACACTGCTCGAGGCAAAAAAACTCATTGATTTTTTGAGTTTTCAGACCTTAAATCTGCCATAAGGGCGCTTCATTGTGCCCAGGGACTCCCCCAAGAGGCTAGCAAGGCCTAGCCCGAATGGAGAGGGGTTTATCTCATGAAATATAGGGCTATTTCTCCTATAATTATCCAAGTTTTTGGATGTCTATGACTTTTGGTTTACCACTGATCCGGATTATTTTCGGCACGAAATGAGGGCGGAGATATAATAAAGAAATGCACAGAGATATCGCGTATATCCATTAATATAACATAAATATATCAGAGATGCAACCATAAACACAGAGATACAGTAATACATGATTTCTATTAATGAAAGAAATGTACAGAGACTGTAAAAATACAGAGTGAAAGACTCGCTAGAACAGTGGCAGCTTATCTCTGAGAAGAGATGTGACGGCTACTCGCATTCACAAGAAGATGGTTACAATGAGGCTCTGGAGGCCTTTTTACAATAATCAGGAATGCCAAAAGTCCTAGACATCCAAAAACCTAACCCTAGGAGATGAAGCGCCAAAAGTCATCTGGGCCCCGTTTGGGTAAGTTGGTGCATCAACTTCCCGGGGTTGTAACTTTTGCATACGATCCCCGTTTTAGGTGTGTGATAGCTCGTTGGAAAGGTATTGTCAAGGAGATTTATTTTGGGGGCTCAATCAAGCCTTCATCTATCATTTATAACCTCAATCTCAAAAAACCTTCATTTGGACCCTCAAAATGGCCTCGGAAGTTAAAACCTGCTAAAAATAGTAAATTGCCAAAATGGCCAGAAAACTATTTTGAGCCATTTGGAAATGGTGGGTGGCCACCAATATCCACCTGGATCAATCCTCCCTCCTTAGGAAGAAATGGTCTCCATTGTGTTGTGTTCCCAGGGGAGAGGGAAAAGCATTTGTTGAATTTGCATCTTGGTGAGCTGCTTGTCTTGCTAGAGAAGTCACCCTGCTTAGTTTGTGGAAATCTGTCACAAACCTGTGGCTGGAAGGTTTGGACCTTTTTAACCAGTCTGGCTATTTTAGATGACTATGTGCAGAAGGAATCTTCGTGCTTTGCTGCAACCTTGCCGACCTGCTTCTATTGGATAGAAGGTGCTTTAGCCGAAGCTGTGGTGGCTGCAGTATCCTTATGTTCACCCTTTGAACAGATTGTGGAGAAGATGAATTTTGTAGTATGAGATACTACCTTGCAACACTGTTTAGGTGGGGAAGTAGTTGGAACTACCTCTGGTATCCTGTAGAGATGACCCCCCAGAGTAATAATGACACTACGGGGTCGAGACTCATAGATAGCATGGAATTTCCACATATATGGCTAGCCCAAGAGAACATCACAGACATCCAGTGGGGAAACATCACATAATACCTCATCCTTGAAGGGTTGGATGTCGTATGACAATCAAAACTACTGGTTGACACGAAGATCTCATCCTTGGCGAAGCCACCCAATGCTGTATGGTTGCGGGTGTGGTGTTGTCAACAGTCCCAACTATTTAATGACCTCTGCTGAGATGAGGTTCTTCTGGCTTTCGCTATCTTTTCCTTGTCAAACATTGGTGGGAAACTTACTGGGAGCAGAGTTCCACAGAGGAGTCTCGAATATATGGGGCCGAGCCCACTTGGGATTTTTTTGTGGATGCGGTAAGGGAAAAGTACTACCCTGTTGGCAACTATGAGGAACAATACATGATATGGACCACACTGTGGCAAGAGAGGGGCCAAGCAGTTCCGGAGTTCACCAGTACCTTCCATACCTTGCGCACCAAGCTAGGTATCAAAAAATCCGAACGACATTTGGTTCTGAAATACCATGGGGCTCTACACAGATACCAAAGTATGACAAAGACAAGCCTAACAAACAGTCTCCCGAAAACCAATCCAAGCTAAAGGAAAAGAAGGGTCAAGGGAAGACAAAGAAGGACACCGGAAAATGGTGTGATTTCCACAAAAGCCCATGGAACAACACGGATGAATGTCACTCAAAATAGTCATTGGTGGCCGAGATCAAAGACAAGGAGACAAACCCTGATTCAGAATCTGATTATGAAAATACTGGTAAAGGATAGATCATCGACACAGACCCCACTGCTATTGTTGCGACTGCAGCAATTCAACCAGAAGAACCAATAGATCCAGAAGAGGGGGAGCACCTTTTTCATTCACAGATGTGGGTGAAGGGGACCCCGCTGCATTTTATTGTTGATAGCGGAAGCCAGAAGAACCTCATCTCAACAGAGGTCATCAAATAGTTGGGATTGTCGACAACACCACACCCGCAACCATACAGCATTAGGTGGTTTCACCAAGGATGAGATCTTCGTGTTAGCCAGCAGTGTCGATTGTCATACGGCATCCAACCCTTCAAGGATGAGGTATTATTTGATGTTGCCCCACTAGATGTCTGTGATGTTCTCTTGGGCGAGCCATATATGTGGAAATGCCATGCTATCTATGAGTCTCGACCCTGTAGTGTCATTATTACTTTGGGGGGTCATCTCTACAGAATACCAGAGGTAGTTCCAACTACTACCACACCTAAACAGTGCCTAAAGGTAGTATCTCATACTACAAAATTTATCTTCTCCACAATATGTTCAAAGGGTGAACAGAAGGATACTGCAGCCACCACAGCTTTGGCCAAAGCACCTTCTATCCAACAGAAGCAGGTCGACAAGGTTGCAACAAAGTATGAAGATTCCTTCTACACAGAGTCATCTAAAATAGCCAGACTGGTTAAAAAGGTCCAAACCTTCCAGCCACAGGTTCGTGACAGATTTCCACAAACTAAGTAACGCAACTTCTCCAGCAAGACAAGCAGCTCACCAAGATGGAGATTCAACAAATTCTTTTCCCTCTCCCTCAAGAATTAAACGCAATGGAGACCATTGCTTCCTAAGGAGGGAGGATTGATCCAGGTGGATATCGGTGGCCACCCACCTTTTCCAAATGGCTCAAAATAGTTTTCTGGCCATTTTGGCAATTTACTATTTTTAGCAAGTTTTAGCTTCCGGGGCCATTTTGAGGGTCCAAATGAAGGTTTTTTTGAGATTGAGGTTCTCAATGATATCCGAAGGCATGATTGATACCCCAAAATGAATCTCCTCTATGATACCTTTCCAACGAGCTATCACACGCCTAAAACGGAGATCGTATGCAAAAGTTACGACCCCGAAAAGTTGATGCACCAACTTACCCAAACGGGGCCCACATGACTTTTGGCGCTTCATCTCCTAGGGTTAGGTTTTTGGAGGTCTAGGACTTTTGGCATTCCCGATTATTGTAAAAAGGCCTCCAGAGCCTCATTGTAACCATATTCTTGCGAATGCGAGTAGCCATCACATCTCTTCTCAGAGATAAGCTGGCACCATTCTAGCGAGTCTTTCACTCTGTATTTTTACAGTCTCTCTACATTTCTTTCATTAATAGAAATCCTGTATTACTGTATCTCTATTTTTATGGTTGCATCTATGATATATTTATGTTATATTACTAGATATATGCGATATATCTATGCATTTCTTTATTATATCTCCGCTCTCATTTCATGCCGAAAATAATCCGGATTTCCTTCTCCAACTGGCCCAAAACATGTTTCTGGCAATTTTAGCAATTTACTATTTTGAGCAGGTTTTAACTTCCGAGGCCATTTTGAGGGCCTAAATGAAGGTTTTTCAAGATCGAGGTTCTCAATGATAGCCGAAGGCATGATTGAGCCCCCAAAATGAATCTCCTCGACGATACCTTTCCAACGAGCTATCACACGCCAAAAACGGAGATCGTATGCAAAAGTTACGACCTCGGGAAGTTGATGTACTAACTTACCCAANATGAATTTTGGCGCTTCATCTCCTAGGGTTAGGTTTTTGGATGTCTATGACTTTTGGCATTCTCGTCTATTTTAAAAAGGCCTCTAGAGCCTCATTGTAATCATCTTCTTGTGAATGCAAGTAGCCGTTACATCTCTTCTCAAAGATAAGCTGCCACCATTCTAGCGAGTCTTTCACTCTGTATTTTTACAGTCTCTGTACATTTCTCTGATTAATAGAAATTGTGTATTACTGTATATCTGTGTTTATGGTTGCATCTCTGATACAATTCTGTTATATTATTGAATATCTGCAATATCTCTGTGCATTCTTTATCTCCGCTCTCATTTCGTGCTGAAAATAATCCGGATCAGATTGGAGGGTAGAAATTTGTGCTAACAAGCCCATGATCTAGTTTTGTACCTAGGTAAATTGAGTACTCATCTAATCTATCGTATGATTCAAGAGGACAATAAGATTTGGAGCACTGCTACTAGAAACCTTAGTCTTTGCTTATGCTTTGACACGAGGGTATTGAAAAGGATCAACCCTCGAATCGAGAAGATTCTCTTCAATGTCAGCATTGTATTCTTTATCTTGTGCTGACGATGTGGGATTATTTTCCTTCAAAATGAAGCAAAATTTCCCTTCAAAATAATTCATATAAAGGAGATGGACTCATGTGGTTGTAGGATGAAACTCTGCTGGAATCCATCTATACAACCTGTCAAATCTGGTATTTAATTCATTCACTGTCTCATTCTCCTTTTTCTTTATCTGATTGAATTGAGCTACAAGTGTCCCACTGTCTTTCTTTGTTGACCATCTGCTCTTAAATAACTTGGAAAAGTCTTCATAGGACGTGAGGTGATTGTTTGGAAGGCCTCTGAACCAAACGAGAGATTCTTCATCCAATGATGAAGCCAATAGTCTCATGGCTACATTCTCATGCTCAATACCTGCATTTTCCATGTCTCGGCCTATGATGTAAAGATGATCCTCAATAGTCACTACATTACTTCCTGGGAATTTTGGAAACCAGCAGTTTGACTCTTTTGGCATTGTGTTGGGGTATCCCTGGATGGTGGCCATGTTAAGGGATTTATAGAGGTCTTTTTCCCGAGGGTGAGCCATTGGAGCAAGGGGAAGGGTACCGTGGAAAAGGGTTTTGACAACGGGAGACTTGAGGGGAGGCCTTCTTTGGTAGACCTTAGAAGTTTTGAACCTCTTAGGGTGAAAAGGCTTGGAAGAGGAACAATTCTGGGAGGGTGGAGTTGCCATATGAGCTTCGATAAGAGTGCATTGAGAAAGGTGGAAAGGGAATGTCCCTTGGGGGGACTCGTCAGGCAAGCTAGGGAAGAAGCTTTGGGATAGCACCAAAATCCTCCCCGACAACAGTTCCAAAATATTATCGCACAATTTGTAGGTTGGGAAAATCTTGGTCGAACCACCAATTGGTCACAACTTGGAGAGCACCTACCCACTGTCACCTTAGGTAGGTGTTCTTGTCACTTTAGAGGTGAGGTAGTCACCTCAAGGGGGGAATCTCGGTGACCTTAGGGGGAATTGAGATAGAAAATGGTATGTATGAATGGATGCCCCTAAAGGTCAAGTTTCTATATGGAAAAGGGAACTTGGTAATGAGTCTTGAGGTTTGTTTGATGTTGCCAAAGCTTTTAGGGACCTGCAAAGAGATACTACTTGCCCGAGACACAAGGAAAACCAAATATACAATGCAATATATCAATTGGACAAGAAATTTAAACTTGCTGTCCCTAATAGCATCTGTTAGTAAAAATATATATCAGCAATGAAATGGCACAATGAGCTGCTAAACAAGTGCTAGAAATCAAGTAAAATGTGCAAGAGATAAACTAGCTAAACACTAGTGAAACTCAAGATTCAAAGACCAAGATACTAGCCTAAAAAGGTAAGGTTGTTGTAAACACTTTCTGCAAAAATATAAATCATCCTTATGGCTGTAACAAACAACTTATTACAGAAAGAATATCAGCCACTAAAACCCCCTCAAATTTTGCCAAAAAGTACACTAGACCTAGTAGTTCATGTGTGCAAACTTTGAGCAATTTCCAATGGTTGATTTAAGAGTTATTGAAGAAGCTAGATTAGGGTTTTTGCAGCCCTATTGGCCGAAGACGAATGTTTGTAACAACAGCAAGAACTACCCTTTAAAGGGGATTCCCTAGTGGCTGAGAGGTGCTCTAAGAACAAGAAACAAAACCCAAATTGCAAAAAATTGAAATGACCAAAAATCACATTTCCCAATGCAACTATTTTATTTCTCCAATGCCAAATATTCAGATTAGTGCCTTTAAAATTGGGTAAATGGGGTATTTAAAGCACAAGTTAGATCAACAACAAACCTAGGGGTATAAACCCTCTTACTCCCTAGGGTATGCCAACCAAACTTAGGGTAAATCTAGGAGGGTATACACACTCGTATTCCTCCTAGCAACCCTTGCAAAAAGAAAGACTTAAAACCTTAGCAAAGAGATGAAGCAATGATGGAGGGTGTATCTAAAATAATCCTCCCTAGGTTTTCCACCAACAATAACCAAAACAAGCAAGAAAGAAATAGCATATGCAGATTTTTTCTTACCTAATCCAAGAAAATGAGATATCAAACCCTAGTTTACCATGCAACATTCATCTAAGAGTCAAGAGAGCAAGCCTTTAGAGGGTGCACATCACTCCTCATCCATTCACCAAGAGACATTCACTAAAAGGCATTTCACAAGAGAGAAATACCATAATCACCAAGAGTAGCGAAAATTTCAGCCAAGTACTTCTCACAATGGGAGAGTTATATTATGAAATGAGATTCACATGATCTCTATTTATACAAAATGTCTTGAACATAGTTTTTCCACTTAGCAAGGGTAAAACATAAGATAAGGGGTGAACAACACTTATCTTACCCATTGCATCAAAATAATATTAAACAATTGATCTTTAAAATTCACTTTTGCACTAAAGAAATCCTAAAGTAAGATGACGTCACCCTTTTAGGGGACGTTTTGGCACTTGAGCAAGTCGTTGGAGAAAAGATGGAAGTCGTTGGGGCTCTTTGAGCCTCCTCATCATGGGCTAAGCCTTCTCCAAGCCTCATCCGGTGAAAATATTCCAAGTGTCAATGTGTACCTTGATCACCACCAAACCCTATCCCCGCTCATGATGTTAACCCTCAAAGAGGCAATGTTTTGCCTCTCCTAGGAAAGTTTTTTGGGGGGTAGGGGCTAGTTAAGGTTCGTCATGATGTCCTCCAGGCCTCCAAAGACATGTCTTTTTCATCCATCATGAGGGCCCTAGGAATCCATCCTATGGTCTTCTTGCCCCATGGAAGCCCAATCTAGGCTTGCTCTCCAAAAACTGGCCACCAAGCAAGGTCCTGCAAAACAAAAGGGTACACCCTCCAAACATCTCAAGTCAAAGATATCATGACAAGTATAAACCATGTCTAATAAGAAAGGGACCTAAACATGTGCATCAAAACTACCTCATCAAATTAAACAAAATCTCAATACTCTATACAATTGACCATGTTTAAGTATGGGAGGGGTGTCATAGGAGTCCTATTGGGTAGACCAAAGCCCTCAAGTAGGGAATGCTCCCAAGGATGGCCTTTCAAGGTTATGTAGTGGGTGATGAGGTGAAAGTGGTTTGAACTTCATAGGTTGATAAGTTTCATAAAATGCAAGGGCTCATATTATCTCATTTATGGGTTCCTTTGAAAAGGGTGTGTGGCACCTTCGTCTGTGATGCACTTTTTCCAAGCCCATCTTCTTGCCATTTTCTTTCATGTTTTAAGGAACAAGTTGAAGGCCACTATCCTAGCATGGTGTCCAGATAATGGTAGTGTCATTCACAAATACCTCTCAGAAATGAGAAGGCTAGCTCATGATGAGACCCCCTTTCTCTCAGTTCTGTAACTGAGAGGCACTACCCTTGCTTGGTGACCAGATGATGGTAATGTCATATTGCTAAATACCCATGATGATGATAGGTTGGCTCGTGATGAGACCTCCTATCCTCCAACTAACCCCCTAAGCATTCATTATTATATATTTCTTGTGGGTCCCCTATTTCTTACAGAGAAGCATTTCATTGCTTTCTTGGGGATCCCTAGGCAATGCATCTAGAAGGTTAATATCTAGGATTTTATATTTTTAGCCAAGAACAATCCCTTTGTGCCTTCAACCCCTTCTTCCCATGAAATGAGGTACATTCCCTTCTTCCATTACTAAATTCAAAGGGACTAGAAGAGGGTGATGGGAATGTAATGAGTGAAAAGCGGTAAGTATGGCTGGGAATGGTACGATAACCCCTCAAGGGACCCTCAGTTGCAAACCTTCCCCAAAGGTTGGCCACTTACTAGGAAATATATGACACTCACCAAGGTGAAACAGAGTCAAAAGCATAATGTCCAAGCAAGCATTCTATAATCAAAAGTAGCTTAAATACAACATGCTTAAATGATTTAAATATTAGGGTGATTACCTGCCACAATACCTGACTTGTACCACATGGAGCAAGACCCATCTGCCTTCCAGAAGCCAGCTGGTGTGGTGGATGCACTAACAATGGATAAAAATGTGGTGATAGAGTGGGATTTCACATGTTCAAGTGGAAACTGTTGGTCATGTAGTCTCCCGACACCCCATATCTGCAACCTGAGGGCCTTGAGACATGATCTCCTTAGTTATCCACAAAATGGGGATAATAGGACCTATTCCCCTTAACTAAGGGTAAGAATATTGTTGGTTGTAAATGGGTTTATAACACTGACTATGATGTAGATGGAAAACTTAAGAAACATAGTGCTCGTCTTGTTGCTAAAGGCTTCTCCCAGAGGGAAGGCATTGTCTATTTAGAGACGTTTTCTCTAGCTGCTTGGATGGACTCAATTTCAAATGATTCTATGTATTGCTACTTCATTGAATTGGGAAGTTCATTAGATGGATGGCAAAGTGCTTCTATCCATGGGGACCTCCAAGAAGATCTTTATTTGTAGAAACTACTAGGGTTTGTATAGAATGGTCCTATTCCCTTGGTTTGTAAGGTTAAGAAATCTCTATATGGCCTTAATAAAGCACCTTGCACTTGGTATGAGAAGATTTATAATTTCTTTATCAATTGTGGCTTCACTCATTGCGAGGTAGAGTAGGATCTCGATCTTCACCATCAAGATGGAAAAACCCTAATCATTGTGCTATGTGGATCATCTCTTTTTGATTGGTCATTCCACATCCATGATCAATGACATGAAGCAACAACTAAAGGACTCTTTTGAGATGATTGATTTAGGGGTTCTTTTTTCTTATTTGGGACTTCATATTTCTTATACCTTCGTTGGGATATCCATTTCTTAGCCTTAATACACCCTAGATCTCTTTTAGGGGTTCTTTGTTCTTATTTGGGACTTCATATTTCTTAGACCTTTGTTGGGATATCCATTTCTTAGCCTTAATACACCATAGATCTCTTGTAGTGCTTTGGGATGGAAGATTGCAAGCCAATGCGTACTCCTATCGCTTCAGGGATGAAGTTTTTGGCCAAGTGCCCTTCACTAGTATTTGATACATCAGTTTATTGATCTTTGGTTGACAGTTTTCTCTATCTTACACATTCTCGGCCAAATATCTCCTTTGTAGTTGGTATGTGTTCTCGTTACATACAGGAACCTCATGAGAGTCTTTGGTAGGAAAATAAGCATATGTTTCGATATCTTAAGGGCGCCCCTCACATGGGCATT
This sequence comes from Picea engelmannii, assembly GCA_009831015.1. NCBI lineage: Eukaryota > Viridiplantae > Streptophyta > Pinopsida > Pinales > Pinaceae > Picea > Picea engelmannii. The sequence continues at coordinate 695,622 of ML785063.1, forward strand.
GTCTACTTAGTTGGTGCTAATATTTGTCTCATTGGTTTTTCTTGAAGTTGATTGGGTGGGTGATCTTGATGAGCTATGCTCTACCATGGGATACTTGTTTTCTTTTTGTTCTAAAATAGTTTGTTGGTGTTCCAAGAGGCAACAGAGTTTGGGTCTATCCTCCACTAAAGCCAAATATGCTAGTGTAGCTCATGCTAGGGAGCATCTTGCTTGGATATAGATGATACTTGACCAACTTCGTCTTGCTCACCAGCCTCCTTCCACCTTATTTTTTGTCAAATAGAGGACCATTGAGCTTATTCGCAATCCAGTGAATCATCTATAATCCAAACACATTGAGATTTGGATGCATTACATTTGTTATCTCCATGCGTAGGGACAATTTGTGCCAGTATTTGTTCCTTTCACAGATCAATTTGCTGATATCTTCACCAAGTCTTTTCTGAAGCCCACCATCACCATTCTATGGACACGTATCAGTATAAGCATGCTGCCATTAAGGGGGGAAACATGATGAATTTTAATGTCTTCTCTCGATGGCTCCCTTTTCATATTAAGGGGGGTGTTGAGATCATCTGTTACTCTTCGCTTGAGGACATGTGTCGATTCATTGTATTGATTATAGCTTTATGATATGGGTACTTGGCTAACCCATTTATCTTATTATTTATATTTGACTAGGTCATCCTAGTCATCCTCTTGGGGTTAGCACCCTAACACTAAAGGATGTGTATAAATACAAAGATACGCTCATTTCCATCAACTCATTCAAGTCAATTCATTCATTCTTTGCCTGAGGGCACATCTAAACAATTTTCTCTCCTTGTATTGTATTTTCTTTATTTGTGTGGTTGATTATTATTTGACGAAGAATGGTATGTGAACATCTTTCTGGTGATATATATTTAGGGCTGTTATAAATTTGTTGGTTTGATGATTGGATTAGGGTTTGTTGAAGGGATCACCATAGATCTACCATCTTCTTATGATTTCATCAGTGGGTGACAGAGGCATTGTCTCAAGACTGCATTTCGAGGATCCATGAAATGATGATATCCTTTGGCAATTTTTCAGTGGGGAATTTGGAAGATAACAATCCATAAATAGATAATTTCAAATTTGAGTTTATATCATAAGGTGTTATGTGACAACCCACCCTTATAACATTAAATGCTAATAAAATATGTATACCTACTGTATGAGTATGGAAATGTATCTAGAATGTTCTTGTTGTTTCTTGCAACTAGAAACTTTTGTTATATCACTCACTATACCAAACTCTCCTTAAAGTAATTTCTAAAATGTTAGGAAACTTAACCTTATCATTTGTTTTATTTTTATATTTGATGTATGTGTAATTTTTGTAATTTTGATTTATCCAAAATATTGAACCTTCTATTCACAGAATATTCTTGTATAGCATCCTTGTAGTGCGTAATTTCCATATTTGTTGCTGTCTTCCTCATTATTTCGTTATTTTTCGTTGTCAGGGAAGTGTTGCACCTTACTAATGTCCTCTTAATTCATTATTTAACTATTTATTCTGCGTCATAAATGATAATCAAATTCTATCCTTAGCTTTTGAGGCAAGACATAATTGATTTTTAGTACTGGGTTTTTATTGCAGAAATATCTACTGCTTTAGTCAACAGTCTGGGAAGCTTGAACATCTTATGAAGGTATGGCATATGTAGGCTAAGATCATTATGTTCTATTAATCATGATGTACTTATGATTGATATTCAGGAAATTCAAGTAAGGAAATGTTTGGTAGATGTAATGGACCAATTTCCATGGGAAGCCCTGTTCTTTAAAATTTGAACTAGCAAAATAGGAAAGGGCTAGAAATAGGCACAGTTAATTTATAGGTGACTTATTATTGTCTAGTTTTTTCTCGAATTTGTGTTGATCCAGTTTAAGGTCGGCCTTGTTAGGACACAATTTGTACTTGTCCAAAGCCCAAGACAAATAGGGGAAATTGGTGTAGCTACATGATAACCTATCATTGTCACCTTAATAGGAAATTCCCATGTTTTAAGGATAGGCAAGGTTTATCCCAGGGGAGGCATCCTTGGTAACCTAAAGGGTTGGAAATCTAAGTTTATGGTCAATTTTATGCCCCCCTCTCACTAGTTACCAAAATCATAGGGTCTATGTCTAAGAGATTGAGGCAAATGAAAAGTGACTTGTGTACCTTCTCGGAACAAGAATAATAGTGCATATATATGGCAATTCCAAGTTAGCAAAATGATAGTAAAGCCTCAAAAGATGATAGATAAATGTAAATATAAGCTAGATGATATAAAATTGCAGCAATGAAAAATTTTACAACGAAAAATATTATTTTGTAACAGCTGCAAGAAATATACTTCATAAATGCTTGAAAACACAATGAAAATTTAGCATTTGATGGATAGTGTTATCCCCATTTTGTGGATAACTAAGGATATTATATCTCGAGGCCCTCAGGTTGCAGATATGGAGTGTCAAGAGACTACATGACTTGCAGTATCCTTTTGCACAGATGGAGACCCTTCTCACCACCACGGAGGTCACAGATTTTTAGATGGCATCCACCACACCATCTGGCTTCCAGAAGGCAGTGGGCCTTGCTCCATGAGGTACAAGTCAGTGTTATGGTGAGCATCATTTCAATGTTTGAGGCATTTAATTATGTTGTATCTTATATTTCTTTAGATTTCATGATATATTCTTGGACATTATCCCTTTTTCCCTGCTTCACCTTGGTGCTTGACATTGTTTGTTAGTAAGTGGTCTTCCTTGGGGATGGGTTTGCTACTAGGAACTCCCTTGAAGAGCCATCGTACTGTTCTTGACCATACTTACCACTTTCCATCACTATTTTCTCCATTTCCTTATCTCTTGGGATTTTAGGGTGTATTGACCCAATAAGGGGTTGTCCCTCATTCTATGGGAAGAAGGGGCTGAAGGCCACGAGGGATTGATGTTGGGTAAAATCCTATGTATGAACCTTCTAGATGCTTCCCCAAGGATCACCCAAGAAATAAATGAAACACTTATCTTTTAGAAAAGGGGGACCCATAAGAAATATGATTAAGAATTCTTAAAACGTTAGTTGGAGGATAGGAAGTCTCATCACGAGTCGGCCTATCATGTCCATGAATATCTAGTGGTATGACATTACCATCATTTGGTTACCAAGCCAGGCTAATGGCTCTGAGTTGCATGGCTGAGAGAAATGGGATCTTATCACGAGCTGACCTCTTTTCCACCAGGTATTTGTGGGTGATACTACCATTATCTGGACACCATGCCAGGGTAGTGGCTTTCAACTTTTCCTTAAATTTATGAAAGAATGGAAAAACAATGGGCTTGGAAAAAGTGCATTGCAAATGAAGGTACCACACACCCTTTACAAAGGCACCCATGAATGAGACACTATGACCTCTTGTATGTCATGAGCCCTATGCCCATTGAGTCTTGACCCTAACCACTTCACCCACTTTACATAGCTTAGAGAGGCATATCTTGGAAACTCTCCTTGACCTAGGGAAAGATCTACAAAATATGACACCTTGTCAACCCTCCCATATTCAAGCTTGACAAGTCACATAATGTCTTTGATCACTTAATTGTTTGACATAGTGATCTTTGATGCACATGCTTAGGTGGCTCATTTATTGATTAGATTAACTTATCATAATGTTATGACTTGATATCCTTGGAGGGCATGCTTATTTGTCTTTACAGGACCTAGTTGGTGGACAATTTTGGAAGAACAAGCTTAGCTTGGGCTTCCATGGGGCGTGAAGCCCATAGGTGGATGCCAAGGGCCCGCATGTCGAATGAGAGAGATCAAACTTTGAAGGCCTAGAAGATGAGTTGGACAACACAACATAGCCCCCACATGCCAAATGTTTTGCCTAGGAGAGGAAAAGTGTCACCTTTAGAGGCATGACATCACCTAGGGGGGTTAGGCTTTAGTGGTGAGTTGACATGAATTGGCACTGTTATCGCGCAGTTTGTAGTTAGGATAAAAGGATTGAGTCTTGTCGGTCAAACTAGTGTAACAGGAACCTATCCCACCCAATGTCACCATGATGGGAAGGTTATTTCTATTTAGGGAGGTTAGGCCCAGGGGAGACGTCCCCAGTGACATGTGGTTTTGAGGAGGCAGAAGGATAATGAGATAAGGACAAAATTTCTCCTTCACAAGTCACCACCCAAACAGAAATCCTTGGCTAAACAACCAATAATAAAGTAAATCCCCAATGAAGAACACCTGCCTGGAACAAGACAACATCAAACAAATATATGCAAGCTATATTTCAATGGCTTAGTACTTCATAAGACTATCTGATAAATTTATATAAGAAATATGGAAATAAATATTGATGAAGTCAATGTTTATCAATATAGCAATGAAAATAATGTCACTTTATCAATAAATACTGGAACGATGTAGCATTTAATATAACCAATCAACACTTTATTTCATTCAATGCCTAAATCACCATTCAATTGCTTATAAAACAAAACATTGTTGTATTAAAGATGAAATAACCAATGATGACATCAACAACTTAGGGTTAGTAGGTTAGGCTTTAAAATTTAAAGAATTTAGAGAGTTGTTTGATCAGCTTCACTTCAACGTTAGAGGAATTTCAAATCAGTGCCTTAGGGTTTAATGGAGTCATAAGTGAAGGACACAAGAGTTGAAGGAGGCAAGATTTCAAGGACTAGAGGGAAGAGTTTTGAGGTGTTGCAAAGGAAAGGCCTCAAAATCAAAACCCTAGGGGAGAGAGGCTCACTTCGGTGTTGCTAAAGCAAGGCCTCGTGATCTCTCCTCCTTTCTGGAAAAACAGCTAGCTCAAGAATAAAAATATAACCAAAACAAAAGGGTTTGATGAGGTGAGGTGTTGCTACAACAAGTCCTTTTAGCAAACCCTAGAAAGAGCATGGCCCTAGTGTAGTAGACCTAGGCCAGGGATGTCTCACTCTTCTTGGCTTTCAATTGGTACGACTAGCAAAGACGAAGAAGAAATAAGAGTTTAGCTATGGCTATGCTCTTTCTTCCTTCTTCAATGGATGAAAGTTTCTCTATCAGGGGACATGAGACAAGAACCTACTTGTGTGCTTGTCACCTAGGGTTTTGATTTATCAAAATTCATAAATACATGCAAGAAATTAATCTACAACCATTTGTTCAAGAAGTTTTGCAGAAAAATACTTACAATTCATCAAGAAATAACCATGCAAACCCTAGTTGTAACACCTTCCTTCAAGAGAAACACCATAAATGCCAAAAATCACTTCCTTCAACAAGTGTGCATCATTTAATCCAACCAAATACCTAAGAGAGGGCACAAATTTCCATCCTCCCTATGGAGTGAATGAGTTGTGATGATAAAATGAGAGTGAAAACCCTCAATATATAGTGTATCAATGACCTAATTTACTTTTGAAGTCATAAAAAGGCCGAAAAGACCATAGTACCAAAACAATATTGTTTTTACATTAAATTCTAGACTAAAACCCTAATCAAGAAAAAAGGTAAGACATCACCCCTTCCTAGGGTGACGTTAGCCCCTATCAGGGCAAATGTAGCCTCCTGAAGTAAGACGTTAGCCCTCATTGGGCTCCTCCAAGCTGCCACATGTGCCAACTACCCTGTCCATCTGCCAACATGCTCATGATGACATCATAAGCCTCCTGGTGACGTCCTAGGCCATCTAGAGCCAACGTCCCTCTGAAAGATGGTCAATCCCCCTAGGTCAAGTAGTGTCGGGGTGCCTTTGGTGGAACGTTCTCTTCTTCTCTAATGAAAGGTATCTAATCATCCTCTGACCTGTCTGCCCCCTGATGGGGTCTCAAAATCCATCTGGTGGGCTCTTCAGCCCCATGGAGGTCCAAATTGATCATCTCCCCATGTGTATCGGTCTAAATGGTACATGTTCGTCGGGCATGGTCCTGCACATCAAAAGCTATGCCCTCCATGGGCTCATCAGTTATAGGGATCATAGAAATGTCAATCACATCTCATCATTAATATTATTAAACATATGCATAAAATCCCTAATATATTTGTCAATAGCTCAAAGAAATTACACAAGCCCGCTATACAAATCTGGAGGAAAAGACAAAACATTCTATTGGGCTAGTGTCCATCAGAAAAGGTGAGTTCCCAGAAGAAAACCTCATCAAAACCATGTGAGTGGGTGATGTGGTTAAGGGAAGTCCAATCATGTGTGTGCAGTGAGGGCCAATGATGCAATGTGTTATCTGTGGGTGCCTTTGTAGAAGGCGAGCTATACCTTCCATAGATGCACTCTTTTCAAGTCCGTTCTTGCCTTTATTCTTTTATTCTTTTATTGCTTTTCTTTTTCTTTTTGTTCAAGAGATAATCAGGGGACACTGCCCTGGTGTGGTGACTAGTGGTGGCAATGTTACCCACAAGTACTTTCATAGAAATGAAAAGGATGTCTCATGATGAGACCCCCTTTCCCTTGGCCATGCAGCCAAGAGTCACTGCCCTGGCATGGTAACCGGTTGGTTGTAATGTCATACTGCTAGTTACCCATGGACCAAATAGGTCGTCTCATGATGAGATCCCCTATCCTCTGACTAGGTCTTGTTTTATTATTTTCTTTCGGGTCCCTCTAGTTTCTTGCTAAGAAGCCTTTTATTGCTTTCTCGGGGATCCCTAGGCAAAGCATCTCAAGGTTTTATTCTTAGGATTTTATCTTTTATCAACTTACTTTTACCTTCTAGGCCTTTATCCCCTTCTCCCCACAAGATAAGGTGCAATCCTGAAAATAGGTCAACCCAATGCCCGGACAAGGGGAGTGGGACAAATGAGCGGGAAATAAGATGAAATAGTGGGGCTATGATGGGAGCAGACGATGGCCTTTTAGAAGTCCCCCCAAGTGGCAAACCAAAACCTATGGACAAAGGCTTGCTAGGACACCTTGTCAATCCCCTCAAACATGGTCAAGTGGGCAAATGTAAGATCCAAGCATTTGTTAGAAATAAAAAGAATCAGATGCATATATTTAAAGGTTTTAATGATCAAAGGTGACACATACCATGATACCTGGACCAATTACCTCATGGAGAAATAACTCTTTCTGATATAGGACGAAGTTGATGGTGATGGATGCTATTGTTGTTGACAAGATAAGGATGATGGAAGAATAAAAGGTGGGCCCTCTAGGGCCATGCTCAGGTCAATTCTTCTCTTGGTATTCCATGTCTAGGACCTGTGGGCCTCGAGACATGATCTCCTAGTTATCCCTAAAAAGTTGGGATAACATGCACAAGGATGTTTTGAGGGGTTTGAGGCTTTGACCATGAAAGAATTTATTTGGATTCTTGACATGTGGCTTTGGGAAGCCTTTCTACACTCCTCCATCACCAACGACCTTCTCGTAGTGCCAAAACATCCCCTAAAGGGATGATGTCCATATAAACTAGGGTTTTTCTTTGTGCAAAAGTGAATTTAAAATGAATTATTTAATATTACTTTGTGAAAGGGGCAAGATTAAGGTTGTTGATCCCTAGTCTTGTGGTTTACCCTTAATTATGTGGACAAACTATCTTAGTGATATTTTGTATAAATAGGAGATCATAAGATCTCATTTTATTATAACTCTCCCTCTTCTGAGAGGTACTTGGACTGAAATTTTCGCTCTCTTTGGGTAGCTCTCTCTCTTGTGCTCTTGTCTATGGCTATTTCTTGGATTATTGGTTGATGGAAGTGATGCACTAGCCTTGAAGGTTTTTTCTAGCTTTTATGGTGGTTTGTCTTAGCTTTTTCCTTGAATTGGTAAGCTTTTTTGCATTGCACTATTATTGCTATTCAAGTCAAGGTTATTTTGCTAGAGCTTGGTGGGAAGTATAAGGGCATACACCCCCACAATAGTCTCCACCATTTTATGCTTACATGTTATTGGTTTAACTAGGGTTTACTAAGAGAAGTATAAAGGCATACACCCTCTTAACTCAAACCCTAGCTAGAGATACTTGCCTTGGGGAGTAAGAGGATTTACACCCCCAAGGAGGTAGTACCTCTAGCTATTTCTTTTCTTGACTCCATTAACCCAATTTTTAAAGGCACTAGTGATTTACTTGTTGCATTGGAGAAATAAATTGTTGCCTTGGTAAACGTGATTTTTTCAAGTTCTAAAGTTGTCTCTTTGGGAAAGTGTTCCTTGATCATTTGGCTCCCTTGCCTCATTGAGATGTCCCCTTTCAACCATAAATTCTTGATGCTCTTAAAAAAATAACCTACAGCCATTAGGGCTGCATAAAATTAACTCTCAAACACTTAATAACTCCTAAACGAACCCTAGGATTTATCCCTAATTTTACCCTAACTCTCTACTAAGCTTAGCGCACCTATTGGTCTAGTTAGTGGTGGTTTCACTTGGCTGATTTTTCTGCTGTTATGATTGGCTTACAACAGCGATAAGGCTGATAATATCACTGCAGAAATCTTTTGTTTTCAGCCTTGCTTTTTGTGCTAAACTTATTGCTTGATCATTGGTGAGTTGGGCTAGCTTTCACTAGCTTTATCTCTTGTTTATTTATCATATAATTAGCACTTACATTGCAGCCTGTGTTATCTTTATTGAGCTGATATATATCATTTGATTTTCTGCAATTAGGAACAGCACGCCTAACTTTCTTTTCCAACTAGCATATTACATCATTTTCTTGGTTTTTTTTGTGTCTCGGGAAGGTATTCATACTTGGCAGATCACTCAACTCTTTTGGAAACCTTTAAACCTTCCCAAGACTGCTTTCCAAGCTCTTCCTATCATATAGAATTGACCTCTAGGGACATCCACTTCATAATTATCACTTTCTGTCTCAATCCCCCTAGGGTCACTAGGATTCCCCCCTTGAGGTGACTACCTCACCTCTAAAGTGACGGGGACACCTGCCTAAGGTGACAGTGGATAGGTGACCTCTTAGTTGTTTCCATTTAGTGGTTGGGTCGAGCTTTGCCCAACCTACAACTTGTGTGATAACAGATAGAATGATTAACAATTGTTACAAGAAAATTATGGTAAGTTTAGCTAGCCATTAAAGTTAGTTATGCAACAAATTAGCGGTAGTTAAGCTGGCTATAGCAGTGTTTTGCAACAGTAGCCACTAAGTTAGTGTTTTAGGCTAAGTCAGGGTTAGGAGATGATAGTATAAGCTTCAAAGAATAGAGTTTGAGAGTTGGCTTGATCACATTCATCCACAAGAGCATAGAAATCAGTACCTTTTGGGCTTATGGAGTCAATTACAGTAGTGAATTATCATGGAGAAAACATGACAATGATAATATTGTTCAAAGGACAAAGAGATAAATGCTAGAAGTGTTGGCACTTCAAGGCTTCTAGCATTCAAGTCTTAAATATGGATTCCACTAGAGCATAAGCACCTTTTAGGCCCTAGCGTAACCTTCTCTCCTTGAACTATTGAAATATATACTTGCAACAAACCTCTAAACTAGGGCTTCTAAAGTGATAGTTCTTTAGGGCTTTAGGAGCCTAGTTTAGATAAGATATCCTTGACAAAATAGAAAGTGGAATAAGCTTAGAGAAAGGAAGAAGTACCTTATGTTCCTTTCCTAGGGTTTACAACAAGCAATTTCATAATCTTCAATATGAAGCAAGTAAAATTTAACCACAAACATTCAATACATAAAAGAAGTTGCAAAATTTGCTTACTTTCACCAAGAATAATCAAGAATAAACTCTAGTTTAGCACTTTACCACCACAAAAATCCAAGTAACATCCAAAGAAGCCTCTCCAAGAAGGTGTGCACTAGTAATTTCAGCCAAGTAGCATCAATAGGGCGAAAATTTCAGACCAAGAGGCCTCTTGTGAGGAAAAGTTATGATGAGAAAATGATTTAGGCTAGCCATATTTATATGGGAAATCCTAGGCTTATTAATCAAAAGTTGGGTCTTTTCACAAATCTGAGCCTACTTCTGAATTTTCTCATTTAAATTACAAAAATCCAAAATTTACATAAAAATCACGCTAAAAAAGGAGACACCATCCCTTCTAGGGTGACGTTAGGCTCCGAATGAGGGATGTTGAGATGGAAGGTGAAGCACTAGGGATCCTAAGGCCAATAACCATGGCCACACATTTCAAAATCCTCATCAAGCATCTCCCACGTCATGCATCCATTGAACCCTAGCCCTAGGTGATGTCATGGGCCATAGGGTGATGTCCAAGCCTCCAAAGGCTATCGTCCAAGTGTGGGATGATGGGAAACTCTCTCTTGGGCCATGCCAGAGTACCTCCAAAGGAAACAACCTCTTTTTTTCACTGTGCAACTGGTAATCACAAGCTAGCCCCAGACGCGGGGTTTATGCATCCATCCTTGGGCTCCAAAGCCTCCATGAAGGTCTGAACATGTCATCTCCTCATGAATTCCTTTCCACCAGGTAAGATCCTGCAAAAACAAACAGGTATGCCCTCCTAGGGTCCAAAAGTCACAAGAATCATGCCAAGTAGGCCACATCTAATAATTAAACCACTCAAAAATGTGCATCAAACTCCCCTTTTCAAACTAAACAAATGCTCAAAGACGTTATACAATTTGTTAAATTTAGGTGTGGGAGGGGTGTGAAGGCATCCTATTGGGCCAGTCAATCCTCAAGTCAAGGGTTTTTCCCAAGAGAAACCCATCTAAGTCATGTATGAGTGTGAGGTGGAGTGGGGTAAAACTTCTAGGCATGGGGCTCATGACATACAAGGGTTCGTATTATCTCATTTATGGGTGCCTTTGTAAAGGGTGCGCTGCACATTCATTTTCAATGCATCCCTTTTCCAAGCCCATTTATTTTCCATTACTTAATTAAAGTCCAGAACAATTGGGTAACATAAGACTTTAAAGGATTAACACAATGTCACTTGAAGCTAGAGGTACACAAAGTGCCATATTCATGGAAAGAAAGGGACACCGCATGCGTGTACACACCTCAACAAGTGGGACATCTATATAATGTGAAATTTCTTTTGCAGGTTTTCAATTCTTTTAAGAGAAATGTTTCATTGTTCTCAAGACCTCTTTGGGTGAGCATCTAGAAGGTTATAATTTTGGCTTTTATCTTTTGCCATCTACATTCCCTCTGGGCCTTCAACCCCTTCTTCCCATGAAATGAGGTATAAGCCCTTCTTGGGTCAGTGCACCCAAACATCCCAAAAATGAGAAAACAGAATGGAAAGAGGATGGAAGGTGATAAGTATGATCGGGAATGGACGATGACTCTTCAAGGAACCCCAAGTAGTACCTCATTCCCAAGGGTGATCAACTTACTAGGACAAAATGATACCCACCAAGGTTAAATAAGGCAAAGAGTATAATTTCCAAGCAAACATTCTATAATCAAGAATGAATTCTTTGTAACATGTTCAAATGCATCAATTGTTAGGGTGATACTTACCATGATACTGGGTTTATTACCTCATGAAGCAAGATTTTCTATCCTCTAGGCCAAGCCGGTGTGATGGATGTTGCTTTGTTGCTGGTGACGTATGATGGTGCATCAATGAATAGGAAGGGCCCTACGGGGCTATGCTAGTCAATCTGGCTCTCGACACTCCATGTATGCTACTTGTGGGCCTCGATACATAATCTCTGTAGTCACCACTAGTACGAGGGGTAAACAAATATCTAAAAAATAGTCAATTCAATGAAGATAGACATTGTAAATAAGTCTGTACATGTAGAGGAAGTATCCTTAGCATGATCTATGGCTCGTGTTTGATTAGGGTGAATTTACTTAATGGCCATCACATATTTTCTTATTGCTTCTAGTTTTGCATATTATTTTGTGAATGTTAATCATTGTTGGTTAGAAATGATGCATGATATTTGCAAATATTTCTTGTGGATTAATTCCCACTAAGCATTATTATCAATATTTACAAATTTATCTTAGGTCTGAGAACCTTTTGTTGTTTTGACAGTTCTTTTTTGTAACTTGTAATATTAGTTTTATTATTACATAAATGCATTGTATATTTCATTATTGTTGTTTACATCATTGGGTCGGTCTGCACACTAAATTGCAAGAAACATCTAACTAGGTGTTATTCCGGTACCAGAAACTCGACGAAACACCGAAACGGGTATGAAACCCGACCGAAATGTCACTGATCGTACTGTATGGTGTTTCACGAATACGAAACACCGTACGGTACGAAAGATAGTGTTTTGGCCCATATGGACGACATTTCAATGTTGTTTTGGTTGTTTGTTGGCCCGTATGGGTGTCTAAGTAGTTCATGTGCCCCCCAAAACTCATTAAATTTGTTGTTGTTTCCTTTTTTAAGAAAGACAAACCATTCATACATGTATTTTCTTCATTTAGGGTTTTTTATGTCAATTATTTGTGTCATTATGTTTTTCTTGCAAGATAATGCATTTATATATATAAACACACACACACACACACACACACACATATATGGTGTTTGCCTTGGTGTTTCCATTTTTGGAGGGTCGTGTTTCCTGCGATACCCATTTTGGAAACTCCCAGACTCCCTGTTTCATGCAACTTAGGCTACACAATTATATTGACTACCCCTCCCTACATATGCAAGGAGTGACACCACAACCTCCTTGGTTCCACTCTGAAGAGAATTTTCTTCCTCATGGGAAATACAAATTCTCCATGAAATCTAGGCTACCAATTCTTCTCTGAATGTTCTAATCTCACCCAAATATGATGACGATACATCCCTATTAAACATTGCACAACATATCCTTTTACATAAAAAGGAGAGCCCTACCAATCTTATGGTATTGCATAATTCTCTACCACGCTGTCTAATCATTCATATGTCTCCAAGAATGGTTCCTTTCCAATAAAATTCGGTGACAAAGAAAATGACATGCCATTGGTATCCCATTCCCAAAATGTTCTGACAACTTTGCAATCTCAAAAGATATGTTTTACAGTTATATAGATATTAAGATTGAAATTGAAATGGAAACCATTTTAATATCCTATTGCGACCAAAATGTGGTCAATGGGACAAATGGAAAAATCATTATGTAAAGTACAACAGATGAGGGAGTGCTTGATGCATCTCTTGAGAAAAATATACCCAAGTATAATCATAAAACTAAATGGAAAAGATGATAAGATAGAATATTTAAGAGTATATCATTACTACAAAAGAGACAAGAAATGTTGTTTACTTTTGAGGTTCTCTCTAAAGCTCAACTTTGTTGGACTTAGTTGAAGTTTATTTATCCACATAATTGAAATAAAATGGCATAAATTAGGTGGACTAGAAAATAGTTTTTCATCACCTATGACATTGAAGTTGACCAAAGTTTGTCATTGTGGTTGGGAAGATGTCATGAAATTATTCTCTTTGTTGGATCCTCATATTAAAATATGCTATGGAGAATGTACAAGAGACAAGTGAGAGAGTATGAATGAGAGATGTATTGTATCAATGCATATCTGATTACTTAAAGTGGTGTTGTGTACACACTCACACATATATAGAAAATTTTGTTATTCTTGTTAGGAATCACTCAAACTATGCTGTGGGGGAGCACTTCCCCCCTCATCGCCACTCCTGAATTGCGCTCCCAAAGGGAGTGTATTAAGGGAGCACACTCCCTACCAAAATATAACACTCCTTGCTTGATCTGAGAGTGCTTAGGGAGTGCTCTCGGAGTGTCGCTCCCAAATTTCTTTTGGATCGTCGGGACACTCCCACGTGGAAAAAACGCTCCCCGAGCGCTCCCATATACTCTCATGCGCGTGAGGCCTTCATGGGTGATTTTGTTTTCTTTTTTAGGGTGTTTGGGAACCAAGACAGGGTTCCAAAAGGGAGGAAAGGGTATGGGTAGGGTTTATGAGGGATTAAAACACTCACTCACTACATTTTTCTCTCATTCTATTTCTCATTTAACTCATTTCACTCATCTTTGCTAGGAGGGTTTTGATTGGTATTCTTGCTAGTTCTTGAGGATATTGAAGGCTGCTATAGGGAGATTGAAGAGAGATTGGAGAGCTTGGAAGGAATGTTGAAGGCTTCCATAGGGAGATTGGAGAGCTTGGAAGAGAGATTGGAGAGCTTGGAAGGGAGATTGAAGGCTGGCATTTGTGAGAGCTTGGAAGGGAGATTGAAGGTTGTTGTAGTCATATTCAACCACCATTGGTGAGCTAAAGAGGAAGGCTCTTAAGCCCATTCTTGTTTAAAAAAAAAAAAATCCATGTGTTGTAAACTAGTATATTATGCTATGTTGAATATTTGAATGTTTTCTTCTCCAACTCTTTCCCATTTCTCTTCCATCATTCTATTGTAGGTAGCAAGTTATTATCAAGGTTCAAGAATCATGATGATGATGTCAATGTGGTATGTCATTTTGGTTCCATTTTTTATTATGATGGTGGTGGGGATTGGAGGACTTTGAAATACCCATGATAGTGATGAAGAAATAGAAGTGAATAGAGCATACCATAGAGAGGAGGAAGGAATGGAAGGGGATGATGAAAATGAAAATGATAGTGATGATCCCCAAAAACCGAAAGAGATTTAAACACCAGTGTGGAAGTATGTCACAACGCTTTGGAGAGGGAAAGGGGGTGGAACCACAAAATTTACATGCCATCATTGTCATACAACTTACACTGGTTCCTATACCCATGTGAGAAAGCATCTATGTGGGCTTATGCACTGGGATGAAGGTAGGATTGTAGAGTCAAAACTTGTGTGGAAGTTCCACCCAAAGACAAAATTAAATACTAAAAGGAAGAGGAGGCAATGCAAAACAAATCCAAAAGATTAAGGGTTGAACATGAGAGTTCACAAAGAATGTTCACTAGTTGATTTGCATCCCCCCATGCTAGTGCATTCTTGCCTTCATCTTCAGGGCATGAACGCTATCATATTTCCTTGACCAAGGTTGTAGAGATGATGTGGATGCACAAATTTTCAGTTTTTTCTATGCATGTCGTATACCATTCAATGTTATTCGCTTACCATATTGGCATGAAATGGTACAAGCCATCAATGGTGCCCGTAAAGGATACAAGAGCACCAGGTATGTTAAAGCTAGAACCTTGGGACTTGATAGGGAAAGAGCCAAAATCCAAGGTGGTTTAGGAAAATTTACAAGTGTTTGGAACTGACATGGGGTATCAATTGTATCTAATGGTTGGACAAATGTTAAATGCATACCATCGATAAATATTCTTGCTGTGTCTGCTAGTGGTGCAGTCTTCCTTTCAACCTACTGTGAAATTTCCAGGTCCTATCAGCTTGCCTTCTTGGTATGTCTTTGACCAAAGAAAGGCTCTAAGTTTCAACTGTAAGTTGATTAGTTTTTTGTTTTTTTATAACATCCAATAGTCCAAATACACTTTGCTGATTTGTTACAGTTATGTTCTCTATTTGGGTGCTCTAGCATGTCGTTTTTGTCACATAAAATTAGTACATGCAACTCAAATAAACATAACACACCTAATACATTGTTTACTGTTGAAAATGAACAGATCTAAGAAATAATACATGCATTTGTAAACACAAGTATTTTTGTTCAACATGACCTTGGACAAAACCCCCCAGGGGAAAACCAACTTGAGATATGTGTGTATATATGAAGAAAGAAGAAGAAGGGTTACAATAAACACAATATATGAAAGAACGTGATACATTAGAAACTCTACCTGAGTTGAAATACAAGCTCTACATCAATAAATGCACCCCAGAATGGTGCACCCCTCATGCAAACTGCCAGAACCATTGAATCTGCTCCAACTGCCAACTGTGAGCTCAGATATGGAAACCCCTCCATAGAAATGAAGCTATGCTGAATGGAAACCCTCTGCAATTGATCTCACTGCAATATGATGGCTATAAGTCTCTCTACAGTTGATGCTCCCCAATCTGGCAATGCGCCCTCCTCAGAAGTAGAACTCCTCCAGTAAATAAACTAAGGCATACAAGTCAAGCCTCCCTCCATAAAAGAAAGCATCCTAGCTATACTCTCCTCACAAAACTGACCTCATCTCCATCCAAGATGTACTCATCTCATAATGAGCAAACCAAGCAATGAAGAATGCGCCCTCCTTCTCGCTTTGTGCCCCTCTTAGACATCAATTAGGAAACCTAAAATATGAAGGGTTGAGATCATCTCATCTTCCATATAATCGATGGTTGAGATATCCCCAAACATATTTAAGTCACAAACCCACTTTGGGTTAAGTTTCCTAAGTCCACTTATGTCTCCAAATTCACCCCTTTGTGAATTAATAATCACTTTATGCCAAAAGTGACCAAATTTCACTTTAACCAAAGTCAAAGTGAAAATAGACAAAAGTACAAGGTACAAAGTGTCATGTCCTTCCCTCATGTGCTAAGGAGGTCAAAATCACATGGGGAACACCTCCCAAGGTACAAATCTCAACACTCCCTCTTACCGAGGAAGCTGTTCCTCACCAAACCCATCTTGTCTCTGAAGAAGACATGCTTGCCCCATGGTAAGGCCTTGGTGAGAATATCTACTACCTAATCATCTATAGATATATACTGCAACTGAACTACCCCTCTCTGAACCCAGTCACAAATGAAGTGGTACCTGATCTCAATATGCTTTGACCGGTCATGAAACACTGGATTCTCAGAGAGTTTTATGCAACTCTGATTATCACAGTGAATGACAATCAGAGACATCTCCTGATCGAATAAACCAACTAGCATCTTGCGAATCCAAATGGCCTCACAACTGGCCTGACTTGCCACCATATACTTTGAGTCAACCAAACTCAAAGCAACTGACTTATGCTTCTGGTTGAACTAGGAAACAAGTCCTAACCCCAAACTGAAGCAGCACCCTGAGGTGCTTTTCCTATCAGCAGAGCATCCTGCCCAGACTGAATCTGTGTAGCCAACCAAACTCACTCCATCTCCCCTAACATAGTTTAAGCCAAAGTCCACTGTCCTAGCAACATATCTTAAGACGTGTTTTTCCCCAACCATGTGAACACTCCTCATCTCAACCATGTACTGGCTGAGTGTGTTCACGGCAAAACATATATCTGGTCTGGTGTTAACCAGATACATAAGTGAATCAATCAACTGCCTGTATACTGTGGCATCCACCAACTAGCTATCTGAAGCACTAAGCTTCTTCCAGTTGGTGATCATAGGTGTAGACATGGGTCTGCAATCCTCCATTTGAAACCTACTCAAAATATCTATTGCATACTTCCCCTACCCGAGAAATATGTGACCCTCCTCCTGCCATACCTCCATACCCAAAAAAGTAGTTCATCAATCCGATATCACTCATCTCAAACTCTGATGCAAGTCCCAGCTTGCACTCAACTATGAGATCCTCGTCTCCAGTAACGAATAGATCATCCACATACAAAATGAGAATGAGCGTGTCCTCACCCCTAATGATGAAATAGAGGTTTGGATCAACATCTCTCTTCTCAAAGCCCATCTGAAGCAAATAAGTATCAATCCGTGAATACCAAGCTCGGGGAGCTTGCTTCAGTCCATATAGTGCCTTTCTCAGAAGGCACATGTGAGTTTCCATGTCACTCACCTCGAAACCCTGTGGCTACTCTATGTACACCTCCTCCTCAATAAAGCCATTCAGAAATGCAGTTTTCACATCCATCTGATGAATGCACCAACCCATCTCTGCTGATATGGAAATGATAGTCCTGATAGAAGTGTATCTCACAACTAGTGTGAAAGTCTCATCATAGTCGACTCCCTCAATCTGTGAGAAGCCTCGTGCCACAAAATGGGCATTGTGTTTATCCACGCTGCCATCTGTAGCAATCTTCATCTTGTACAACCACCTAGAATTCACAACTGACTTCCCCACTAGCCTCGGAACCACATCCCAGACATCATTGTGCACAATGGAGTCATACTCCTTGACCATGGCCTCTCTCCAGACCTGATGGTCACTGCCTACACAAAATTCCGTGGCTCAGTATCCCTGATACTCATCACAAGTGCTAAGTATGCTCCCAATCTGACTGGTGGCCTGCTCTCTCTAGTCTATCTCTTGGGCTCCCCTACATTCTCCCTAGCCTCCTTCAGGGTCTCCTAAAACCATATAGGTCTCCTCTTCCCTAAAGTGGTCAACAGAGAAAAAAGGTCTCTCTGCCCAAGAGTAATGGCCTCAGGACTCGCCTCAACACTCTGCGATCCTAAAGTCTATACTCCCTCTGAAGTCCATGCCCCATTTGACTGAACATGCTATGAATGTGACCCTAAAGCTGTGCATGGTGACCTTGTCACCCCTGATACTGGTGCACTTGATGACTAAGGTTTTTCTCCCTCTGAAACTGCAACTAGCAACTCTGCATCATCCTCAACTCCAACTCTCGACTCAAGAGATCTCACAAAAGCCTTATCCTCCTCAAATATAACATATCTTCTCACCACCAGTTTCCTAAGTGGCAGAATGTAGATGCAATAGGCTTTCAACATCTCTGAGTATCCAACTAGAATCCCCTGCTAGGTTGTGGGGTCTAGCTTTGTCCTCCTCTCCGAGGGGACATGAGAGAAAGTCAAGCACCCAAATATCCTAATGTGCTCGACATCGAGCCTCCTATCAATGAAGGACTCCTTAGGATTCATCTTCCCCAAAATTCTACGGGGGCTCCTATTCTGCATATAAATTGTAGTAGCACATGCCTCTGCCCACAAATACAAAGGCAAAATCTGATCATGCAGCATGGATCTCGCTGCACCGGTAATGGATTGGTTCTTCCTCTCGACAACCCCATTTTGTTGGGGGTTGTAAGGTACGGTCATCTGTCTCCTGATGCCATGTTGTGCACAGAAGTCTACAAACTATCTCGAGGAATACTCTCCCCCATTATCCGACCGCAAGA
The DNA here is from genome assembly GCA_009831015.1 of Picea engelmannii. Classification (NCBI taxonomy): domain Eukaryota; kingdom Viridiplantae; phylum Streptophyta; class Pinopsida; order Pinales; family Pinaceae; genus Picea; species Picea engelmannii. The sequence continues at coordinate 714,503 of ML785063.1, forward strand.
CTTTGATCCCCTTTCCTAACTGGTTCTCCACAAGAGCTTTGAACTCTTGCAACCGTGTGAAGACCTCACTCTTGACCTTCAAGAAATAGATCCAAGTCTTCCTTGAGTAGTCATCAACAAATGTGAGATAATACTCACAACCACTCAAGGAATTCCGAGCCATGGGCCCACACACATATGTGTGTACTAAATCCAGTATCCCAGCTAACCTGTTATCACTGCTAGGGAATGATGCCTTGACAAACTTGCCAAGTGCACACCCTCTGCAAACATCCTAATGCTCTATGTTGATCTATGGTACTCCAGTCACAAGCTCTCTTAGTCCTCCAAGAGCCCCATGATGTAGGTGGGCCATCCTATGATGCCATAACTTAGACAATTGTCTGTTGCTGTCGCTACTAGCCACTAATGCAAGAAGTGGTTGAAAAAGTAATCTATATAGATCCCCATCTCTCACTCCAATCACTTCTCCTGAGTATAGTGAAGACCCCCGAGGATGAATCAATACCTCGGTACCTCTGAATGTAACCTCAATACCTCTATCCTAGAGGGTGGAAATTGAAATCAAGTTCTTCTTCATCCCAAGGATGAAAATAACATCAATAAATGATATAGGTGGCAAGCTCTCTCTCCTAAAAGCAACTATGCCAATTCCAGCAACTGTGACTACTCTGTCATCTCCAAGAGAAATATCTATCTTGACCTCAGGGCCTCTGAGATTAGAAAAATTCTCTCGAACTCCAGTCATATGGCTCAATGCCCTGCTATCAATATACCAGATACATGGTGATGACTCAACCGAACTACAACATATATGAAAAGCACACTCTCTCTGAAACTGTGTCTGAAAGTCTACCTCCTCTGTTGTAGCCATTGTACCACCCTTCCTCTTCTACCTATTTGGACACTGTCTAGCATAGTGCCCAAAATTATTACAAACAAAGCACTTCACTTTGCTCATATCTCTACCCTGACCACTACTGCTCTCTGCTTCTCCACTCCTCTGTGGTTGGACCCCAGACTTGGGACCTTACCGACCACCTAGGTTAGCCTTCTTATTACCCTTTGACCAAAGAGCAAGATCCTCCTCGCCCTGACCAATGTGATATTGTTTCTACTACCTCTTTCCAGAAGCCTCTGATGCTAATCTGATCTCCTCCTAGATGAAGTCATCCCACATCCTCTCCCATGTAGGCATGACATCTCTGGAAACTATGCGATGTACAAATGGACCCCACAGTTTGGTGAAGCTATTCAAAGATTACCTCACCAAAGAGTTAGGTTCAACAACGTCGCCAATGGCTCCAAGCTCATCTCTGATCTGAGTGTATCTACCAAGGAATGAAGTTACCAACTCATCCTTGAGCATGTGAATTCTCCTGAGTCATTCATGAAGAACCATATTTCAATTCTCATTGGAGCTCTCATATATCTTGCATAAAGATGCCCACATCTCATATGCATGAGCCATCCCTGTCAAATGGGGTATCATGTGATCTTGGACTGTGTCACAAATAGTCCTCTTCACCTTGTTGTTCCTTTTCCTGAATTCTTCCACCAAGATGAGAGCAGTGACAGGAATGGGGAGAACAACTGCCTCGACTATATCCCATAGCTGAAGGTCCTCAAAGACGAAGATCATCCTCGCCTTCCAAGAGGACCAATTGCTAGTCCCAGCTAGCTTGTCCTCAACTCGCATATGAGATGTTGACATCTCTACCAATCTGTAATCCCCAACTGATGCTCACACTGCCAAGGAAAACACTATCTCACTCCTGTCAATACAGGTGTGAAAAGAGATAATGCAATCTAACCTCACTCCCAACAAAATGGGTGTGAAAAGAGGTCACAAAAAAACTAGCCTCACTCCTACTGCGTAGGTGTGAAAAGAGACTGATCTCCAAGTGTCCAAACTGCCCAACAACCCTCTAAAAAATTCTTCCCTCTAACAACCACTGAATGAGTCAATGGTTGTCCTCAAAATCTGCCAAAAAGAAGTATTTGACAGCCACTCAATATGTTGTCCCAATTGTCCAAAAAATCAGCCACCAAAGCTCTGATACCATGTGAAATTTCCAGGTCCTATCAACTTGCCTTCTTGATCTGTCTTTGACCAAAGAAAAACTCTAAGTTTCAACTGTAAGTTAATTAGTTTTCGACTATTTTATAACAGCCAACAGTCCAAATACACTTTGCTGATTTGTTACGGTTTTGTTCTCAATTTGGGTGCTCTAGCATGTCATTTTTGTCACAAAAAATTAGTACATGCAACTCAAATAAACATAACACACCTAATACATCGTTTACTACTAAAAAATGAATAGATCTAAGAACTAATACATGCATTTGTAGACACAGGTATTTTTGGTCAACATGACACTAGACAAACCCCCCCCGGGGAAAACCAGTTTGAGATATGTGTGAATATATGAAGAAAGCAGAAGAAGTGTTACAGTAAATACAATATATGAAAGAACCTGATACAATAGCAACTCCAGCTGAGTTGAAATACAAGCTCTACATCAACAAATGCGCCCCAGAATGGTGCACCCCTCATGCAAACTGCCAGAACCACTGAATCTGCTCCAACTACCAACTGTGAGCTCAAATCTGGAAACCCCTCCACAACAATGAAGCTATGTTGAATGGAAACCCTCTACAACTGATCTCACTACAATTTGATGGCTAGAGGTATCTCTACAGTTGACGTGCCCCAATCTGGCAATGTGCCCTCCTCAGAAGTAGAACTCCTCCAGTAAATAAACTAAGGCATACAAGGCAAGCCTCCCTCCATGAAAGCAATCACCCTAGCTATACTCTCCTCACAAAACTGACCTCATCTCCATCCAAGAAGTACTCCTCTCACAATGAGCAAACCAAGCAATGAGGAATGTGCCCTCCTTCTCCCTTTTCACCCCTCTTAGACATCAATTAGAAAACCTAAAATATGAAGGGTTGAGATCATCTCATCTTCCATCTAATCGATGGTTGAGATCTCCCCAAACATATTTAAGTCACAAACCCACTTTGGGTTAAGTTTCCTAAGTCCTCTTATGTCTCCAAATTCACGCCTTTGTGAATTAATAATCACTTTATGCCAAAAGTGACTAAATTTCACTTTAACCAAAGTCAAAGTGAAAATAGACAAAAGTACAAGGTACAAAGTGTCATGTCCTTCCCTCATGTGCTAAGGAGGTCAAAATCACATGGGGAACACCTCCCAAGGTACAAATCTCAACACCTATGACTATTGAGATTGCTACAAGACCAATATTAATATTGTAAATGCCTTGATTAAAACCATTCAAGAGATTGGGCCCTACAATGTCATTCAAGTCATCGCTGATAATGCTGCTAATTGTAAGAAAACATGAGAAATCATTGAGGATAAGTACCCCCAATATATTTTGGTCAAGGTGTTTGGTTCACACAATGAACCTTTTGATGCATGATATCACTAAAATGAAGGACCATGATGTTAGATGGATTGGTGCTTTGTACAAGAGAGAGAAGAAGATGATAATATTTATTATGAATCATACCATGGCCCACTCCATTTTTCGTAATCACTCCAAGTTGGAGTTACTGAATATTGGAAAGGCTAGATTTGCTACCTATTATCTCACCTTTAGGTGCCTTTTGAAGGTAAGAGAGGCAATGGCTAGTATAGTCTCGATTGATTCATTACAGGATCTAAAAGATAGGGCTACATCCACTTCTGACAGAATTGACTTTCAAGAGGTGGAGGACATGGTTCTTGATGGTCAGTTTTGGCAACAAGTGAGATACATTTTGCAGTTCATCAAACCCATTTACAATATGTTTCAATTTGTAGATACAGATCAAATAGTGATTGGAGAGGTGTATGAGTAGATGGACAACATGCTAGGACAAATCAAAGACATTGTTCAGTCGAGGATGTGATCTTGTATGGTCATATCCATAAACATGTGGTCAAAAGGTGGGATAATTTGAATGTTCCACTCCATGCCTAGCATATGTACCTACCCTAAAATATTATTCTCCATCTTGGTTGGCCCAACTAGCACCTGGGGGTGGGGTTAGGAGAAAACCACACAAATATCCAGAGGTGCAAAATGGATATATGATTGCATTGGACAAGTTGGTACCCGAGGAAGAGGAGTGTGCTCAAGTATGATGCAAATTGAGCAAATATATCAGTGAGCATGGAGTCTTTAGTAACTTGCATGCAACAAAGATTGAGACAGGTTGGGTTCTATCGAATGGTGGAACATGCATGGCTCCTCTACCACATATTTTCATAAATTGGCAGTGAAATTTCTTTCAAAGGTGGTTAAGACGTCTTCTGCAGAGAGGTGTTGGAGCACCTATAGCTTCATCTACAGTGTAAAGAGAAGCAACTTGAATGCATATTGGGTGGAAAGCTTGGTTTATGTGCATTACAACTTGAGGTTGTTGTCCCATTAGTGTGATGCAACAAAGACTGATTATTTTAAAACAGATTTGACTTGGGACAACAATCCATAGGAGACTAATTTGGAGGATGGATCCATGGTTATAGAGCACTTGGAAGCAAAACTTTTCGGTGATCTTGATGGTGGTCATATTCTTGGAGAAGACAGGCCACCCCCATCCACTAATAAGGTTCCAGATGCATCAATTTTTCCTTTATATCTTCACAACGTCCATTGTCACATGGTGTCCATTCAACCGTTGGTCATGTTCCACGAACACTTGCACCCACTCCTAATCCTCTTCTTCAAAGATCATGGGAAAATAAACTAGAATTTTCTCATGGCGAGAGGAAAACTTAGAGCATAGTACTTAGTACTTGCTATTGTATACTAGATCTCTTTTTCTTTTTCCTGTTTGGAAGTAGTCTCTAGAACTTAATACTTTGTCTTGAATATTTAATATGGCTTATTCTGTAAACAATGAAGTTATGAATACTATATGACAATTTACCTTCAAAGTTTAGAGTTTGAAATTTGAACTTTTGACTGAATCTTCCAACTCTTTGGTAATGAATATGATTTCTAGAGTCTATTTCATTTTGTGGTTGATGTTGCTTGTTATAATCTATTGATGACAAATTTATATGATTGATGTTATATGTGTACTAAATGGTTGATGCTTTAATGATCATCACTATCCAATAGTTAAATGATTTTATATCTATGTTTTCATGTTTTTTGCAATTGATTCAACATTTTTCAATTGATTCAACATTATGGGAGCACTCTCCCTTGGGAAACAAGCGCTCCTTGCCAATTTTGGGAGTGCTTAGGGAGCGATGCTCCCTGGTTGTTCCCGCACAATGAAGCAGATTCATCCTATTTTTGGGTGTTTGAGAACCAAGACAAGGTTCCAAATGGCATCAAAAGGCATGGTGAGGGTTTGTTAGGATTAAAACACTCACTCACTCCATTTTTTTCTCATTCTAATTCTCATTTCACTCATCTTTTCTAGGAGGGTTTTGATTGGGGTTCTTGCGATTTCTTGAGGAGATTGAAGTTTTCTATAGGGAGATTGAAGGGAGATTGGAGAGCTTGGAAGGAATATTGAAGACATAGGGAGATTGGAGAGCTTGGAAGGGGGATTGAAGGCTACAATTTGTGAGAGCTTGGAAGTGAAATTGAAGGTTGCTATAGTCATATTCAACCACCATTAGAGAGCTAAAGAGGTAAGATGGACCATATTCTAGTCAGGTTGTTTGGTTCACACAATGAACCTTTTGATGCATGATATCATTAAAATGAAGGACCATGATTATAGATGAATTAGTGCTTTACCATGGCCCACTTCATTTTCCGCAACCATGCCAATTTGGAGTTACTAAATATTGCAAATACCAGATTTGCTAGGTATTATCTCACCTTCAAGTGCATTTTGAAGGTAAGAGAGGGATTGGCTAATATGGTCTCGAGTGATTCATGTCAGGATCTGAAAGACAAGGATACATCCACATCTTGACAGAATTGAATCTCAAGAGGTGGTAGACACAATTCTTGATGGTCAGTTTTGGGCCTTGGCAACAAGTTAGGTATATTTTGCAATTCATGAAACCCATTTACAATATGATTCAATTTTCATATACAGATTAGTCGGTGATTGGAGAGGTGTATGAGAAGATGGACAACATCTTAGGTGAAATCAAAGACATCGTTGAGCCGAGGGATGCCGTCTTGTATGATCATATCCATAAACATGTGGTCAAAAGGTGGGATAATGTAAATGTTCCACTCCATGCCCTAGCATATGCCCTTACAAGTTACACCAAAATATTATTCTTCATCTTGGTTGTCCCATCCAACACTTGGGGGTGGGGTTAGGAGAAAACCACACATAGATCCAGAGGTGCAAAATGGATATATGCTTGCATTGGACAAGTTGGTACCTGATGAAGAGAAGTGTGCTCAAGTATGGAGCGAATTAAGCAAATACATCAGCTGTAATGAACATAAATATATAAAATATATAGATATAAATAAATAATCATTAAATAATAATAATTAATACATCATAATGAAAAGACATGTTTCATCCAAAAGACATGTCTATTAATGAAAGGGCACCCCCGCGTGGGTATATATGGCCCTCATTTTCATTGTAATCAATCATCTCATATATCATATTTTCATATACATTTATATATATTATTTATTGTCCTTATTGACATCTTTATATTCTAAGTATTATGGATATTTACATAGTGAGCCGGCTTAGTTCACCACAGTGGTATCGGAGCTTCATTTCTGATCTTGGCCTTTGGCCGATAGACCTTAGGTCAAATTCTGTTGCCCGTGGCAACATCATTATAGGTCTTGGCCATTCAAATATTCAGAGTTTCTCTGGCTTACTGGGTCCTTGACCACAATAGGATTTTTGGCCACTAAAAGTTCACAGTTTTGCGAAATAAATAATTTTTCGTTGTAGATTTCAACCAAAAATAAATATAATAGTAATAATATATATATATATATATATATATATATATTGCACGTTCAAAGAATACCTGAAAATCACAAAGGTGAATTACAAACAGAACTCCGGTGCAAAGAAATTAGAGGGAGATTAGAAGGATACAATGTGCTACCAACTTCACATTGTCATATAGTTTAATTTAAGTATAGATTCTTACAACCATAAAATATGCCACATCTTCCATTGTACAATCTTTGATAGCTCTCTGTACCATTACTAAATTAATTCAAACTACCAGTGTACTATCCCTACGATTCAAATGAAAATTGAGCAACCAGTTACTGCAAACTCGTACCCCACTGTACATTCGTATATTTTACCATATGATTCACTGTACAAGACTATTTTTGTACATATATTCAATTACAAAATAAAAAGTCCTCCTGTCGTACATTTTCATCAACAACCACGATCTATCTATTGGGTGCCCTCATTTTCTGTAAATGTCACTGTCGTCCAAACCGTGCACTATCACGAGCTGTACAATGGTCTTACATGAATAGTAGCATTCATAACCATTCACATTAATAGTCATGACCCTCCAAATTTATCAAGGAATGACCTTTGATTTAAAACTAGCACAGCCACTCAAAACCGTGGATGATGAACACCGAAAGGCGGGGACAGAAAATGAAATGCAAAGTTAGAAAATGAGCGTCTACAGCTAGCACAGCCAGCGTGCTAAATCCAAAGTTTAATCCTTTAAATGTGGCAATCATATAGTGCTACAGTAATTTCTTAATATGATTAGGTAAATGTTAAAAGGTAAACAGGTTAACAGATGCATTCAAAAATACAAGGAAGTTATGAAGAAGAAATCACATTCATTGATTTGGGAGGATGACTAAGAATATGCCAGCATCTTCAAGTGTTATCCATAAGATTATAATTAAAGATTAAAAGGTTATTAATTGTGCTCATTGTTATTGGATAAATCTGTAAGTGCGGACACAAAACGATCTCCCTAGATCCACCTGGATCTAGAACAAAGCAAGACAGAACATGACTCTTTCCCTAGATTTTGACCATTGAATTAACTAGGAGGCAAGAACGAGTAACATACCTTATAATCACTTCCTATGGTCTTTGTTGCTCCTGCTTTGCTCCAGTGCTCTCGTGCAGTCAAGACCAAGACAACACAAACCAACCAAAGTGAAGAAAGCACAATATATTCGACAGTTAATCTATGTATATGTTCAAGGAATTATACAATAAAGTGGAAATAGCTTTATGGGAAAGGGACATATTTCTGTATCATATTGACAAAAAGTAAAGATTAAAACCTGAGCCTTGATGTCAAAAACTTCCTTTTGATGGCCCTTGGCTTTAAAACACACACTTTCTCACTTGCATGAAGAAGATCAAAACCCTTATGATGTCTTTGCTGGAGTTTCCTAGCCTATTGTTCAAGCTTCAATCCTTCACCCAATTCTTTCACTAATTCTCCAATGAATCTTGCTTAACCTTGTTTGTTTAACCTTTTCCATGAGAATTCCCTCAAGATATAGGAGAGAATGAATTACTTACTTGGATAAGAATGATCCCAAAATATCAGGGAATCCAGTACTAGGATAACCATTTGAATGCCATTTCATCCTTCTAGAAGATTCCCTTCTAGAAGCATCGAGAATTCATCTTTTTCCTTTCTTTAGAAGGAGTTCGCACCCTATCATTTCAACACAGTGTGAACTTCTCACACCCTGGCTTAAGGAAACCTGCGAGAATCATGCATTCTCGCAGGCAAATATACTAGTAGCTTGCAAACCTCCTTCAAAAATGATATTTTTGGAAAGAGAAGAAAGTAACTTTTCTCAGGAGAAAGTTCTTATGAAGAGCCTGAGTACACCATCATCAATACATCATCATGATGACCAAAATCATGGGTAACAGAATGCCCCCCAAAGTATGAGTGTTGGAACTAGTGACAGTCGAAAGACTTTGTAAGCTGCATGTGTGTGTCGAGAACCAGGAGCACATCTAATCGGAAACCTGCGAACAACCAAGCATCTACAGAATATCATATATATCAATCCTGAGGTAGGTATTGCCATACTCAGATCATAGATGGATAACATTGTAGACTTGGGTCATGGCCACCAATCATACACTGTGGATCCATGCCGTCAAAATGTAGCATAGCCACCGGAATACACTGTGAATCTATGCAAAAAATTTAAAATCGAGACGACATAACCATGAGACATACACAGTGGATCTATGTGTCACAAATTATACATACTCCATCGCAACCTGGATCACAAAGATGATATCCAAGGTCTTCAATTTCATTGCCCAAAGTACAAATCTAACCATGTGATTACATGTGTTGAAGTCGAACATGGTAGAAACCACTTGATTACCGGTCATTGATGAAACCGTTAACAAGTGAGAGGAAAATCACCATTGATGTCAATGAATCCCAAGGTACCATAGTACAATCCATCAAGTGTGAATAAATGAGTTGAAGTCGAACATCTAATGAAATCTTTCAATCAGGGGTCAATGATGTAAACCCATTGTCGAAAGCGAGGAAACCTACCATTGAGGCATGCAAGCTCCAAGGTACCAAATAATTTCTAAGTCTTGATTCTGGATAATGAGCTGAAGTCAACGGAACAAAACTCATCACAGGAGGGCCTTGATGTATCCCCCATCAATGACACGAAATGAATAACATATTCTGAAGTTGGAACAGAGTATGATGTGAATTGGACTGGACACAAGGAAGGTCGACACAGAGAGAATGGATAACTGTTGATGGTTGACTCAATATAGGTTTCAGATGGACTTCTCTTGAACATATGAACGACACGACCAATGATTTGGTAGCATTGACTCAAAGACGACACAGGGAATGACCTTGTAATAAATCAAATGAGAGAAAAATGGATTTCCCAAACCAGCTTCAAATGATGAATAGGGGGTGTCATGTTCAAGAGCGACACTTACTGCCAATCAATATGACGATGAAAACATATCCCTTTCCCAAATTTTCCCCCACCATTTCTAGCAAGTACCTCTTTATTTTTACACAAGCTTGAGGATGATAACATATGCTTCTTGATGTAAGCTCATCCTTTGGATGAGTCCCTCGGAGTATGTTTAATGAACATTAAGAAGGAGTGGTTCGGTCCCATCACGGGTCTGTCAATGTTTGTTTAACGAGTCCAGAGATAGAAAAATCGAAGGTTTTTCAAGATTATAGAGTTTGGAAAAACACTTAAAAGAGAACTCTCTCAGTTGCTTTTTCGTAAAATAGTCTGTATGATACCAAAAAAGAGATAAATTATCGCTCACCAGATGCGTACTTCAAATACTTTATCGAGCGTGAAAATAGCAAGGTCGCTTGGTGATCTTTTCATGTTTAGAGAGTCTGAAAAGAGATTAAAGAGGACTCCAGGGGGGTTCCTTTTTTGTATAACCTTGTTGAGCTTGAAAAAGTGATAAAAGTATGCTCGATCGCGTTCTCATGTATTTACGAGCGCAAGAATGGAAAAAAAAGATACTCGAGGTTTTATGTAAAAACCATAAAAACAATAAAAAACACGTCATAACGAAGAAAAATATGTCCATATCCCTGTATTTGATCATCAAAATCATCACGCCTGTAAGAGTTACACTCAACATGACATTAGGTATTAGGGTTTAGTCGATAAATAATCATAAAAACCCAAAATGACATAGTAAAAGTAAATAAAATGAGTAAATACTCTTTTTTACCACACCATTTTACATTTTCACTATTGAGTTCAAAAAACCCCTCTTTTACCCTCCAAGTTTAGCGTCAATTTGCGGGAGCTACGAGAGACCATTTAGCAAGCCATCTGCGACATTAAGGTAAGCTCTTCGTCCTTGACATTTTCATGGTTTAAATTTGTAATTTGATTGGGTAAATTCTCAGTTTAAAGTTGTTTTTTCATACCCTATGTGCGTGTTGCCATTCTCGCAGGTAGGCTATATGGGGCCTACGAGAATGATGCATTCTCACAGGTGAGTCTTAAGCCACCTGCGAGGTTCTCACACTATGCACACAGGGCACCTGCGAGAACCGCAAAGCCCAATTTTGTTTTTAAATTTTTAGCCAATGAAAGATATCCAAAGCATGAAAAAAGTTATTAATCCTCTTATTGTGTTCCTTATGCAGATAATTGGTCATCAACATGGTGCTTGAGTGGTGCAAAAGGGAACATGAAGAGGATAATGCAATGGCCAAAAATCATCCTCCTACCATAGCTGCTTTGAGAGACTTTGGGCTTTTGAAGTACTTTCGCATCCCTGGCATGAGGGCCCAGGTAAGACTTTTAGAGTACTTGGTACGTATGTGAGAATCAGATCAGCAGGTGTTTCGTGTGGGGGTCCACATACTGTCCTTAGACATTGAGGACATTTAATTTTTTACTGGATTGTCCCAACGAGGGTACTAATTGAGCCTGACCAGTAGTAGAGGTGGCAGGCTACCGATGAGTGAGTATTGCCGCATACACTGCATTCTCGAGGCTGAGAGAAAGAAAGGAAAGGTAGTGATTTGGGGGGTACAATATTTGACCCTCTGTACTATCCTATTCACTATAGCTCAGATGGCTGGGAGTTCTACTCCTCATATGGAATTACGGAATTACTTCCAGTATGCTATTGAGTGTATTGAGCCTTGAGTGTTCAACTGGGCAGATGCTATGCTGCACAGTATAAAAAAGCAATTGACCAAGTGTAGACGTGGCAACCTGAAGCAATTCGGGTATGGATCTTTGCTGGTATCCTTCTTCCTTGAGCGGTTCCCATTACTGAGGCTACAGGTGGAATGGAATTTACTGGCTCCCAGGGATCCATGGATGATGAGATGGTGTCAGCTCATGGCCTAGCACGTAGCAGGACCGATCATCAAATATGATGATACTTTCTTTGGCTGGCTCCAACCACAAATGTTGATGGTTGATGACTACGCTTATGCTGGGATGGTTTTTCGAGGAGATCCGGATTTGGCATTGCCAGAGGATGCTCAGTGGGGAAACCTTGGTAAGAAGTACACACATTTTTTTTCTTTTCAAATGTTTTTGTGAATTTTTATCATATTCAAATGTTTTTGTTTTATATGTTCATCCAAAGACTAATACAAAATCGTTTGTTGATAACACAGATGTTGGACCTTATAGACCTCCCGACACTTCTCCCATCCAGCGGCGAGGAGAGGTAGCAGCAGGACCACAGTATGCTAAGGATTATCAAGTGGTGGAACAGAATTTAGAGGGCCTAACTGCAGACATTCCAGACATGACTCTGGAAGATGTTCCACAACGTGATCAACATCATACTATAGGGGTATCAACATCTATGAGTCGACTGCTCCGTAGGGTTTCTAGGGCAGTCGTGTGTTACCATGAACGTCATCCATGACATCACTTTATAGAAGCTATAAACTTCAATTTTGACATTTTGGTCTTTGGACAAACTTTTTGTAAAAAACTCTTTTATATCGTTATATATACAGACGGCTTCTACCGGTTTACTTTATATTATGTGAATTTCAATGTGTTTGATTTATAAATGATTCAAATGTCTGTCCAATACATAATTAGCCAATGCATCTCTTAATGTATTTAGACATCTAGGAATATGTTGATATTCAATGTGATCAAAATAACGTTCCAAGAGGCGAATTTGCAAATACACTCGTAACAAAGTAGGGCTTTGAATAGAGTAAATATTACTTAACTGTAGTACTACAAGCTGCGAGTCAAGTCTCACAACCAAATGATGAATTCCAAGTGAGATAGCATCAACCAATAGTTCAATAACGGCGCTATACTCTGCAATGTTGTTGGTTGCACGGCCGAGGCACACACCTTGTAAAGATACAGGTTCGTTTGTTGGGGTATAGATTTCCCATGCAATGGAAGCAAGGTTTCGAGTACTAAAGCTAGCACCATCAGCGAAGCCAATATAGGGTAGCAAAGACTCCGACATCTGGAAATCAAACACAACATCACATAAAGGCAAAGACTAGATAATGACAAAAGAAAACTATAGTAACACACACAAAGTATGATACATTAAAATACAAGTACTTGTGCACATATGATTTATGCATAGTACTTCTTCAAGTACAACCCATTCCTGGGTTCATTCAAAGGGATACCATAGTAATCTACCAACTCATATGCTCCTTTTTCCAAAACTCAACGAACAATATAAGGACCTCACCACATGGGTTTGAATTTCCCAGCTCCTAACACATCTTGATCATGTTCATAAAGAAGAACAATATCACCTTCAGAAAAAATGTGAGGCTTGACATGCTTGTCGTAGTGGGCCTTGACACGTTTCTTATGGGCCTCTATTACTAGGGTGGCATCATGTCGAGTTTCGTCTAATCGCATTAAATACAATAGACGTTCTTCTTCAGCAGAAGTATTGGGTAGGAGTTCAACAACTAGCTTCAGAGAGGGTATCTCGCATTCTATAGGAAGAATGGCTTCCACACCAAAGACTAACCAAAAAGGCGTAAACCCAGTAGCGGATTTAATAGATGTCCAGTATGCCCACAATGTCGAAAACAACATTGTGTGCCAACTAGTTTTATGAATTCCTATCATTCGTCGAAGCATAGTTATGAGAAATTTGTTGATCGCTTCGACCTGGCCATTAGCTTGTGGATAATAGGGTGTTGAGTTATCATGACGAAGACCCAACTTCTTCGTAAGTTCAGACATCATAAAATTCCTAAAATGGCTACCGTGATCAGTGACGATAGCTTGGGGAACACCAAAATGAGCTATGATGTGATTAAAAAGAAACAAGGCTACAGTCTTTCCAGTATTGTCAAATTTTGGCATCGCCTCGGCCCATTTTGTAAAGTAATCAATGACTACAATGATGTAACCATGCCCCCCGGCCGAGTGAGGGTGACATGTCATGAAATCAATGCCCCATTGCGCAAAAGGACCAACTGAGACCACAGGATGAAGAGGAGCAGGATGTGACCAAATTTTCTGATTGTAGGTCTGGCAGGCATGGCATTTATGAACAACAGTAATGTAGTCATTAAACAAAGAAGGCCAAAAATACCCTGTGCGTAAGATCTTCTGGGCAGTAGCATACCCAGACATATGACCACCACATGCTCCAGAATGGCAGTCATTTAGAGCTTTCTCAGCTTCGTCAAATGTTAGACAACATCGAAAAGCAAAGTAAATTCCCCGACGGTAAAGAGTATCCCCAAGGATAATGTATTGACGAGCTTGATAATGTATGTGACGTCGTTCAGTACTAGAAAAAACAGGTCAGAAAGTCTGGGTTTGGAGATATATAATGATATCCCCATACCAAAGATCAGCAGTGCTAATAAGGAAAAGAGATTCATCGGGTAATGAATCAACTGCTACATTTTCCGTTGGGGAGTGAGGAAAATCACAGATCAACTCAGCAAAAAATAAGGATTTCTTGGACTTGGCGTGATCAAATTCCAAGTCAAACTCCTGGAGTATAACAATCCATTTGGAGTATTTGCCCCCTAGCAATTGACGTGTCAAAATATGTTGCATAGGATTGCAATGAGAAATCACCATAGTTTTCCGTGAGAGGATATAGTACCAGAAGCGTTGGATGGCTTGAAAGGCATCCAAAGCCAGTTTTTTGACATGTTGATACTTGATTTCAGTTGGTGTGAGACTTCAAATCAATTAATAAATAACATGTTCATCATGCGCATCATCCTCTTGGATGAGAACCATGCCAATAGTGTACTCCGAGGCAGCAAGATAAAGGAAATAATCACCAGTGGTGATTTTAAGAAACCCCCCTAAATTTATATGTATAATAATTGGGCGAATCTCCATGATACATAGGAAAAATTGAAGGCTATTTTATCAATAATATAATATGTATATATAATTATTTGGTGAATCTTTTAGTCTGTTGGCAAATATTGAACAAGCAACGAATGCGTGTTGATGATTGTTGTCTTTGATGGCAACAACAGAAATGGCAGGATATGCAGAATTTGGGGATTTGGACGTAAAAGCACAGGAGGAACAACATTGAAGAAAACGCGTGCAGTAGAAGTTTACAGAGAAGAAGGAAGATGGTGACCATTAGATCCCATCCAAAATTTCCCGAAAGAACCAGGACCGTGAGATCAGACAGAAGCTATGCGAGGTTTACCATCGGGAAAAGCCAAGGAGAAATCCCGAAATAATCAGAACCGTCTATTTGGAAGGACGCGTGGCAACGATCGAGCGCCATCGGGAGAATCTCGATAGGAGGACAGGTCTTAGCCATCAGATTAGAAGCAGATACCCGACAGCCATCAGATCTGCAAAAGAAGCAAGGACGATAAGCCATCGGAGTTTCGGGGTTCGGGAGTTCATAGATCAAAGAACAATGACAACGAAAACCCCGAAATTGCGAGACGCGAAATCGCGAAATAATCAGGACCGTCAGATCAAGGATGGGATCTGGACCGTTCATTTAGATGGACACGTGGCAGCCAGGAGACCCCATCGGAAATTCGGGGTTCGGGATTTCATAACGCAAAGATCAATGACAACGAAAAACCCGAAATCGCGATATAATCGCGACCGTCAGTTCAAGGATGCGATCTAGACCGTCGATCTATTTCACGTCAGCAGTCCACATCATCCAGGGACACGTGGCACAATCAGAGGATGACAGGTGTCAGGCAGAACTAACACTTTAGGCTCATGCAATTCACGAATCAGAGTGACACGTGGCAGGACCTAACATGTGTCGAACCATGAGTGACGTCAGCAGAGGACAGGTGGCATCGGAGTTTCGGAGATCGGGACTTTGATATGTCAAGAACACACTACAACAGAAACTCCAAAATCGCGATATGCGATTTTGCGATGTAAGCTGAGCCGTTGAGCTAGAAGTGATCTGGACCGTTGATTATCTAAATGGAGTATCGGGGATCGGGAATTTGGAATGACAAAGTCACTTGACATCAGAAACCCCGATTTCGCGATATGCGATATCACGACTCAATCGTAGCCGTTAAGCCAAGGTTATACCTGGACCGTTGATCTCCGACATCGGAGAATCGGGGATAAGGAATTCATTAGACATGTGCTCTCGACACTGAAATCGCCGAAACCCCGATAGAGAGACATAAGGTTGTGGTCACAGAGTGAAGGTCACATTGACCAGGAACTAAGCTCAGGAGGACTAGCGTATGAAAGGAGCCATCGGGAATCGGGAGATCGCGAATCACGTGGACATAAACATTATGCCATCGCAAATGCCGAAACCCCGATGCAATGTTTGACCGAGGTCATGTGTTGACGGTCTT
>ML785063.1:778723-802431 GCA_009831015.1 Picea engelmannii
TGGCCTAAAGCCGACATAAATAAAATAACATTACTAATCTAAATTACAACTAATGGCCTAAAGCCGACATAAATAAAATAACATTACTAATCTAATATGCCCCAATTAAGTGGTAATGAGCCAATATTAGGGCTTAACAAAATCACCTGGGGATCGCACCTGGCCTGAGCCACACCAACCCTTAACATGGTTGGATTTTTTGTCCCCACAGGTTTCGAACTGGTGAATTAACATCACAGAGTGCCTTAATAGCACAATCTATCATCGACTGTCCTACACCTCGGGGACAACTTTTTATAAATTCAAAAACAAGTGGCGGTACCTTTTTGAATGGTTGTTCTAGTTGTATATTAAAATTAAAATTTTCACCTACCAAATTCATAGTCTCCATTTTTAGGAGATGTATAAGTCACCATACTCTATGTCAGTTGCCCTCCGTACATGTCCATATGACTTAATTGAGCCACTTTTTAATTTTGGTGTACTTTGTATGAATTAATCACTGTTAAGTTTTTTATGCTTAGCACATGCAGATGTAGTTTAATTTCAATTTAGCATGAACTTAACCATAAACAATTACTGCAACAACAATACAATAGTTGCAGTAAACCAAGATCACAAGAAGAATAACCATGCACAAAAGACACTAGAAATATCCTGGGAAAACCATTCTCAACCAAGGGAAAAACCCAACAATCCTTTGCTATATTGCTGATCCGTAAGATCTTTTAATGACTTTGGTTGAGTTTTAATTTTGCATGCGTTAATTAACCATTTGAGAAACTTAATGAAAGAATGAGGAAAGAAGAGGAATTATGACAGCCATATACACATATGCAGATCTGAAATGAAATAATAGACAACAAACCATAACACAAGGATTGATAATGGAGTTTGGCACAACTTTGCCTACGTCTCCGGGCCTTTGTCTCTATGGGGGAGGCTTCTTTATTTCTGTTCAAAAGCTCAAAAGTACATCACAGCAGTGCCAATTGGCTACAAAACTAATCTATTCATGTTCTTCCAGATCTCTAGAACCCTGCAAAGAAAACGACACACAAAACGGACATCCGGAGCTCCCAGAAATGGCTCAACAACGTTTGCTCCTCAATAGCTTCCCTGCATAAAAATGGCTTTGGCTTGGCTTTCCTTCAGCATAACTCTGCTCTGACTGTCCTCCATGGCCTCAAACAGGCCTGGTTTTTATAGATCTGAAGTTGGTTATCCATCCCCAATTTCCTCCCAAAATTTGGGCTCCAAAAATGCCCAATATCTCCCAAAAATGGAGAAAATCCACTAATATCAAACAAAATATCAATTAAAATCCAAAAACATAACAAAAAAGCCCACTTGGTATAAAAATATGGTGCAGCCCCTAAACTTGCGCACTCTGGGTCATACGGGTGCCACCATATGGCCAGGCGCTCCATATACGCCCACCCTTTGTCCCTGGCTCTTGGTTCCATGGCGTGTTCTATGGAACCACGGGCTAACGATATAACCCCCGCACCCTTTTGGTGGCTATAGCCCCGGTCTTGTGGGATCTGCCTAGGATCCAAGGGCTAGTCCTTATCCACAACACCCCTGCTACGTTACCTTCGTGCTCCCGGTTCTGTGGTTGTGGTCATATGTTCGTGTCGCGGGCTGGGGATAAGCCCCGCCCCTTTCCCCCACCGAATAAACCTTGCAACAAACTTAAATATAAACTTCACCATATACATAATAAGAACTACTCGTGGGTCAGGCGATTAGCCCAGTCCTGCTAGTCCATAGCCGAAGGAAGGTCGGGGGTTCGACCTCAATGAACCCATATAATTTTACACAAACCATTAACCAACCATAGGGTGCCACGTGGCAGCCCATGACTGGTCCACGTGGCACCTCAACAACCAACCGAAAATTTCCAAGTGTTGAATGATGGATGCCCCACGTGTCTGCCACGCGTCAAATGTCGTACGCCACATCACCTTCCCAGTTAACTGATGATGTCATCCTATGCCACGTGTCACCCGTAGATTGGTCCAACTGTCTGCCATACATGTGCTCTGTCACTTGCCATGTGTCATCCCCAGGAGTTGCCATGTCATCTATATGGACGTATGACCTGTACAGTCAGCATGTCACATGGCATTGTATGGACTGTACAGACTGTACAGTCATCCCCTTTTTTTGCCTGTTTAGGTTTTCAGACAGAACGCAATATCTTTCGCATATGGATCCCATTTTATGAAGTAAATATATGGCCAAAATCAGGAAGACGAGATGGACGCAATGGCACTGGTTTCGTCGGATTCTGATTACTTTCATTTTTGAGCATTTTTAAGCCCTGTCAGGCTTCTGGATCTGATTTTGGATCACACCTCCCCACAAAAAGACCTTTTGGTCCCAAAAAGGTTACTAACCAGTCAACAAGCTCGGGATAGGCCACCCAGCTTGTCCTCTGTCTCTGAACTCTGTCCTGTGCACCTGTCTCATCAAGATCAACTGTAACACAATCATGACAACTGACAGTATATTGTTAGCCATTTGAACCCTGTTACATCTTACTGAATCCACTATCATCCATGTAGAAAACATTACTAATGACAGTATCAAGAAGACGATTGCAAATGAGCTGATATACTTGAGATATTTGCATGACATGAGCTTATCTTGAAGCAACTTATGATTGATTTTCCATTCAACAACCATGTCTTGTTGTTGCTTAAGATCGATCACTTCATTTGAAACAATTATTGGTTTGTTGCTTGCTTGTACTGCCTTCTTTAATTGTTCCATTATTTGAAGTGTTTTATTTGCTTTAACATGATGAGCATGAACCACATAATCTTGACCTGCTTTAGTGAATTGATATTGATTCTTTGTCCTGTAGAATATTTCCTTATGATCATATAAATATGGACTACCTAAGATCATTCCACATTCTCTTAACGACACTACATCACATGTTACTTCGTCCACATACTCAGATGAAATTGCAAATTTGATTGTGCACTGCTTTGTTATGTGTATTTGATGATGATTGCTTATCCATTTAAGTGTGTAAAGCTTATGATTTAGTTGTGTTTTTAATCGCAATTTCTTAACCAATTCTTCTGAGATTAGATTAAATTGAGGTCCACTATCGATTAATGTGTCTATCTTAGTGTGTCGTATGATTACCCTTATATGAAACAACTTGTTTCTACAATCAATGTCTTCACCAATTTTACCTGTCATACCAACCAATGAAATCTTTGACTCATCACCTGAATCCGATCCCAAGTCTGTGGGTTTTGTTGTCGTTGCCACTGTTTGCGCTCCCTTTTTTTCTTTGAACCACTTTGGCCTCTTCTCGGAATGCAACTGCCAACATCTGTCCTCATCATGTCCCTCTTTCTTGCAATGCTTGCAAGAGGGCTTTCCTTCCTTCCTTTTCATTGCATTTGCATTCTTGCCATGCCTTTTCCTCTTGTCCTCTTTCCTTGAAGACGATGATTCCCCTGACACACCTACTTTCCCTGCTTCAATATACGTATCTTGAATAGAAACCTCATCAAGGTTAGTGGGTCCAAACATGAAAACAATGTTTCTAGTATGCGCAGGTAAACCTCCTATATATTTCATAAGAGTTTCTTGTGTTTGCAAAGGAATATCTAACATTAATGCCATTTTTTGAAATCCATCGGTGTATTCTTGTACTATTTGTCCTTTTCTTAGTTTTAAAGATTGCCATTCAATTAATGCTTTTTCTTTATAACCCAAAGGATAGAATTGTTTCCTAAGTGCTAAAATGAAACTCTTCCATGATGGAAATACATTACCCACATGTTTTGTTCCTTTTTGCAGCTTGCTTTGCCACCAGATGAGAGTTGTACCTGCAAGTCTCAAAGATGCCAACTTAATTTGTGTGGCCTCATCTTTGATCTGTTGCACACTGCAGTATAACTCCATCTGTCTGATCCAATTTTCAAGTTTTTCTACATTTAATTCACCATCATATATGGGCAACTCAAATTTGACATCAAGTTTTAACAATGGCATTTCATTCTTATTCTTATGAACATTTTTCTTTATATTAGATTTAGAACTTGAACTTGAAGAAGGAGAAGAAGGAGGTGTTGATGGAGGTGAAGGAGGAATCTGAGGATGATCCTCTTCCTCTTCACTTTTTCCCTTTGAAGATTCACCCAAAACTGGTCTCCTCCGTTCCAAGTAATATTCGTACAAAACTTTCACCATCTCCGACATAGCAAGGAATGTTTTCCGGAACTCTTTCTCATCTTGAGAAAACCCTTCTTTCGATGCCATCTTCTCACTATAAGAAGCTCTCTTTCTCAATCCAATTAATGGATACTCTGCAACAAGCTTGCCTTCACCACGCTGTATCTTTTCCCTAGTTAACATTCAAAACTCAAATCCAAACATCAACTAGCTCTAATACCACTTGATCCATAGGATCTTTTAATGACTATGGTTGAGTTTTAATTTTGCATGCGTTAATTAACCATTTGAGAAAATTAATGAAAGAATGAGGAAAGAAGAGGAATTATGACAACCATATACACATATGCATCTCTGAAATGAAATAATAGACAACAAACCATAACACGAGGATTGATAACGGAGTTCGTCACAACTTTGCCTACGTCTCTGGGCCTTTGTCTCTGTGGGGGAGGCTTCCTTATTTCTGTTCAAAAGCTCAAAAGTAAATCACAATAGTGCCAATTGGCTACAAGACTGATCTGGTCATGTTCTTCTAGATCTCTAGAACCCTGCAAAGAAAACGACACACAAAACGGACGTCCAGAGCTCCCAAAAATGGCCCAACAGTGTCTGCTCCTCAATAGCTTCCCTGCATAAAAATGGCTTTGGATTGGCTTCCCTTCAGCATAAATCTGCTTTGACTATCCTCCATGGCCTCAAACAGGCCTGGTTTTTATAGATCTGAAGTTGGTTATCCATCCCCAACTTCCTCCCAAAATTTGGGCTCCAAAAATGCCCAATATCTCCCAAAAATGGAGAAAATCCACTAATATCAAGAAAAATATCAATTAAAATCCCAAAACATAACAAAAAAACCCACTTGGTATAAAAATATGGTGTAGCCCCTAAACTTGCGCTCTCTAGGTCATATGGGTGCCACCATGTGGCCAGGCGCTCCATATACGCGTGCCCCTTGTCCCTGGCTCCTGGTTCTGTGGCGTGTTCTATGGAACCACGGGCTAACGATATAACCCCCGCACCCTTTTGGTGGATATAGCCCCGGTCTTATGGGATCCGCTTGGGATTCGAGGGCTAGTCCTTATCCACAACACCCCTGCTGCGTTACCTCCGCACTCCTGGTTCTGTGGTTGTGGTCGTATGTTCGTGTCGAGGGCTGGGGTTAAGCCTCGGCCCTTTCCCCGCCGAATAAACCTTGCAACAAACTTAAATATAAACTCCGTTGTATACATAATAAGAACTACCTGTGGGCCGAGCGGTTAGCCCAGTCCTGCAAGTCCACAGCCGGAGGAAGGTCGGGGGTTCGACCCCAATGAACCCATATAATTTTACACAAACTATTAACCAACCATAGGGTGCCATGTGGCAGCCCATGACTGGGCCACATGGCACCTCAACAGCCAACTGCAAATTTCCAAGTGTTGAATGCTGGATGCCCCACGTGTCTACCATCTGTCAAATGCCGTACACCACATCACTTACCCAGTCAGCTGCTGACGTCATCCCATGCCACATGTCACCCTTACAGTGGTGACACATGTCACCCGTAGATTGGTCCAATTGTCTGTCGTACATGTGCTTTGTCAACTACCATGTTTCATCCCCAGGAGTTGCCATGTCATCTATACGGTCGTACGGCCTATACAATCAGCATGCCACGTGGCACTGTACGGACTGTATGGACTGTACAGTCATCCCCTTTTTTTTCCTATTTAGGTTTTTGGACAGAACGTGATATATTTTGCATACGGAGCCCGTTTGACGAAGTAAACATATGGCCGGAATCAAGAAG
This sequence comes from Picea engelmannii, assembly GCA_009831015.1. NCBI lineage: Eukaryota > Viridiplantae > Streptophyta > Pinopsida > Pinales > Pinaceae > Picea > Picea engelmannii. The sequence continues at coordinate 784,719 of ML785063.1, forward strand.
ATGAGACAGACGCAATGGCACTGGTTTCGTCGAATTCCGAGCACTTTCATTTTTGAGCATTTTTAAGCCCTGTCAGGCTTCTGGATCTAATTCTAGATCAACTGCCAAGATAAGATCCATCATCCACCACCAAACCCTAGCACACAAGAGGGTGCTTCTATGACTGAGAAAACTAGTGCTATGAAAAGTGTGAATTGCAGTCCTCATAATTTCAGACCAAGCATTGAGTTAGTGTGAGAGATATGATCCACAATGGGGATCTATCTCTTATTTATACAAAAATTAACTCAACAAATAGACATGACACTTGGTACAATAGGGATGACCTGTATAACTTAATAATATAATTAATAATTACACAATATTAATTATCTTTACATGGTGGGGCCAACTTGTACCCTTTACAACATAAATTAGGGTTTTACCAAAGTCACTCTCTGACAATATAGCAAGGGATCTCTCACATTCTATAGTGCTCAGCCACTAGGGACACGTCCACCTGTGTTCACCCACAGGGACATCACTCTCAACAAATCACTCAACTGAGTCCATAGGAGTACCATTTGGAGAGCCATCTTAAGCCAACTCAACTAAGTCCATAGGATTATAGTGCAGGAGACCATCTCAAGTCGACTCAACTCATTCTAGAGGAGTACAAGGAAGGAGATCATCTCAAGTCATCTCAACTCACTCCAGAGGAGTAGACAAGAGACTACACGTCATCACAACTCAGTCCAGAGTCTGACGCACAACCATCACATGGGAACACCCAACACATGGGCTCTCTCACAGATCATCTCAACTTAGTCCAAATATGAACGACCTAGAGAATGTCACATGACGTTGCAATCATCAATAATCACAACTACCAATGTATAGATTTGTTGAGCCACCACTATATGGATTTAATTGAGCTTCCGCAATACAGATTTGTTGAACCACTTCTGTATGGATTTCATTGAGTTGTCACCATACAGATTTAATTGATTGTTGGTCCATACAATATTTTAGCATTGTTGTATAGGTTTGATTTCACCTTCGTTGTCGTGTAGATTCTTCTTCATAGCCATACGGTGGAGCAAATATGCCCATGTTTGACTTACTTAATAATGGGAGAAGCAATATATATATATATATATATATCTATATATATCTATATATATATATCTATATATCTATATCTATATCTATATCTATATCTATATCTATATCTATATCTATATATCTATATATATATATATATATATATATATATATATGAATGAATGATATGATTATTATTATTTATTAGTTTTATTTATTTATTATTAGCTCAGCCTTTATATATATAACATACAAATGTCTTACTAGATTTAATTCTTTGACTCTATGATTCTATGTGTAAATTTTCAATGACCCAATATACCGGTTTTCAGTTTCAATAAATCTTTCACAATTTAATACTCATTCATAAATGCAGAAACAAAACTAAACTTATAATTGGAAACACATTGAATCATTTAACAGATACTGATGCGGAAAATAGGAAAGTACAAACACATTCAATGACACAAATATTTCTGAGCAATGCCCCTGGAAAAATCTCGAAGGGAAAACTAGTAAAAGTGAGAGATTTTTATTATGAACTCACAGAAATTTATAAGTTTACAACAATCAATTTTCCCAACAATAAATGACTTTACTTATCTTGAAACTTGTGCACCAAATACTCCTCGAAAACTATGCCAAGGTTCTACTGTATTTTCAGTATGGACTGTATGGATTTTCTCCACAACAAATGCTTTGAAATCTATGCCTTTATCATTTCCTCGATTTTTGTGCTAGACATAGTTCTACATCGTGTCAAATCCGTATTCTACAACATGCATTAAATGTTGTGCGATACTGTTGTTAGAAATGATAAAAATTTCTTGGGATTCATGCCACCAACCCACCTTAGAATTTGTGCCCCCTTGCTGCTACTTGTCCTTCTCTTTCTTCAATTCCTCTCTCTCTCTCTCTCTCTCTCTCTTCATTAAATGCATAATAATGTATTGGATTTTCCCTAGTTCTCCTTTTTATCTCTTCATGAGGTAGTTGGTGATGTTTTGGTAGCTGCAAGAGGTACTTTACCTCCTAGACGACCTTTCTTGGACAAGAAAAATATTCTGGAAGCAAGAGAACCATTGAACAAATATGGAAATACGCTAGAAGAGAAGTCGTCCTAGAAGAATAAATAACAATGAAGTGACACCTTTCCAGAAGAGAAGTCGACTGAGTAAAGAGGACATGGAGACTATAAATAGGAGGAACCTAGGCTCATTTGGACACACTCATTCACACTCTCTCATCCACTCATAAGGAAGGCACAAGTTTGAGGAAGGTAGCGCAGCAGCTGCAGTGGCAAAGATTATTCTTGTTCATTCTTTGTGGTATCTCTCTCTTGTGCGCTACTCTTGGTAGAGGTGCGCTACCATTGTATGGTGCTACTACTATAGCTGGGGTGGTATTTTTTGTTGTACTTTGAGCTAGCCTTTGTCCTAGGGTTTATTTGTTGGTTCATGATTGGACTTTCTTTGTGAACGAAATCTATCTAAGAAAGGTTGCTGGGTTTTTTCCCCCATTTGGGGTTTTCTCGGGATAACTCTCTTGTTCTCTTTTGTCTCTTGTTTATGTTTCTATTGCTCAGTACATTATATATAAGTTAATGTTAAAGAAGTAAAAGAACATCGGTAACTCTACTTCTCTATAAATAAAGAAAATATAACATGGTATCAGAGTTGGTTACCTTTAGAATAGTTTGACCACTGGAAGGAAGATCATTGTAGCAGTACATTGCATTTTCACTGAAATACTTTGTCAAGCTCGTTGAGAACTAGTTCCAAGGCGTTGGGACTATTTTCATCACAGAGCAGTTCACCCTACCCTAGCGCACCCCCTGCAACACTCTGGTTGCATTTCCGTGAAAGATCATAAATTTGAAATTTCTCAGATCTAGGATTTCTACTGGTGAAAATGTCAACCAGTATGAGAGGTAAAGATAGATTGGATGGAGCAAATAGATTCAGATCCTGGAAGCACATAGTGCTTCTCATTCTAGAGGAGAATGAGTTATTGGATCATGTCAAGCAGGTGCTTCTAGAACCAAAAGAAAAAGTCACCAAAGCAATGTTCAGGAAGAATGAGATCAAGGCCAAGAGGATTTTGATAGACTCAATAAAGGACCATCTGATACCTAATGTATCGGAACTAAAGACATCGAAGCAAATGTTTGATGACCTAACCAGACTTTATGAAAGTAATAATACCAACCGAAAGCTTACTCTAAGGCATCAACTCAGAAACGTGACAATGAACAAGTTAGAAACAGTCATCAACTCTTTCATGAGGATATCACAGATCAAAGACCAGTTAGCAACCATTGGAGATCCGATAGATAACACTGAACTTGTGACTACTACACTCAATGGATTTCTTTCCTCTTGGGATCCATTTGTTCAAGGGATTTGCGCTAGAATCAAATTGGCCAAGTTTATTAAGTTATGGGTAGGCTATACCCAAGAGGAATCCAAATTGACATCCAAATCACAGAAGACAAATGATGATGAAAATCAAGCCCTTGCTGCTCAAGTAAAGAAAAGGAAAGAAAGGGAAGAAGGAATTCTGAAGAAATCTAAGAGACCACATTATAAGAATGATGCGTCAAAGATCATATGCTACAACTGTAAGGGGATGGGACATTATGCCACACAATGTCCTCTTAGACACAAAAAGGGAAAGAAGAAACACCATGCACATGCAGCTGACTGAAGAACATAAGTCAAAGGATGAAGAGTATGTCTTCTAACCAGTAGTGCTTCAAAGAACATGACTGGGGAGTAGGAGAAACTATAGAATACAACTCAAGTGGGACATCGGTAGCTAAACTCCAGGTTTTCATATCAAGTTTGATATTTCATATTGCTTAAGTAAGTATAGTAACTAGAATAATAGTCTTTAGAGTTCCATTACTAGTAACACTTGAATGTTATTGATACGATGATTATTAAGTAAATACTCATTGTTTAGTATTAATGATGCACTTGTTTGCAAGATGAAATTGATCTCCTCTAGAAGATGTTCTTGGTTGTTGTTACTCTTGTTTTGGGTAGGTCACAGGTAATAGCTTTGAGAGAGAGCTATAACGATGGTTGTAGGAGGAAACAAATTAGATGGTCTCTAGCTGAGACATAGATCAAACTATCCAAACATAGAGCTGTGTACATGACCGTACACATCTCTATAATGAAGGAGACGAGGGATTCAGTCCTCAGGATCTAGTAGGGAAGAGAATCCTCCCCAGGACAGTTCATATAATATCATACTTCAGAGCAGATGACTCCAGAGATTATATAGACTCAGAGGGAGTCAAGCTTTAGAGGGAGCATGCAGACTCAGAATGAGCCTGATCTTAGAGGGATTCAGTAGCGTATTCCTCCTTAGATTTAGATGGGAGAGAGATACATCTTCCATAACTGACTAATAGGTGCCATGAGTTGAGAAGGCTAGATCGAAGCTTCAGAGGCTTTGAGGAGATATGAGACCTCATGGGAGGATTCCCTTGTTTTAGTGACAAAGGAGGAATCCTGTCAGGAGGACTGGGATATGGATTTTTCCTTGGTTCTGAGACCATAAGGGAATTCATTGGTGACTTCCAAGTTGATCTACAAGATCAAACATGCTGCAAATGGAAGCATAGAGAAGTACAAAGCGATATTTGTGGCTAGAAGATTCTCCCAGAAAGAGGGAGAAGATTATGACGAAACACTTGCTCCAGTAGCTAGAAGAAGTGTACATAGAGAAACCACAAGATACATGAGGAGTCTCATGTTGGCAGATTGAAGAAAGCTTTGTCCAGGCACCCAAGGCAAGATATGCCAGACAATTATTTTTGATGAGCTTGAGGATGGTTGCCCATTGATATTGGTTGGCAGGTTTCTTACAGGGGATGAGAAGCTCATAGATGGCTGCAAGTGGGAACTCACTTTAGAGTTCGAAGTGAAGGATATAGATTTGATGGGATTGGAGGTGTGGCAGAGACCAGATGAGATTTTCCTTAGCGAAGGAAAATATATAGTTGATATCCTGCAGAGATTTAGGATGATGGACTACAAGTCCATGGCCACACCGATGGTGACTAATCTGAATCTCTTGAGTGATTAATCTTCAGATTTGGTGGATCCCACGATGTACAAAAAATTGATCGATCCTTGATGTACATGGTTAACACTAGGCCAAACATATACTTTGTAGTGAATACCTTGATTCAGTACATGGTTGAACCTAGACGTGTACATTGGATGGCAACAAAACATGTGTTGAGGTACTTGCATGGTATGATTGGATATGGATTGAGATATATCTCGGATGGAGATGTGAAGCTGAAGGGATATACAGACTCTGAACGGGCATGGAGTGTAGTGGATCAGAAGAGCACATCCGGGTGTTGCTTCAATTTGGGATTAGGTATGATCTCATGGTTGAGTAGGAAGCATACATCAATGGCAGAGTATATCACAGCTAGTGTGGCAAGTCGTGAAGCAATGTGGCTTCGAAAGTTGCTTGTAGGGATATTTGATCTAGAGTTAGAGCCAACTTTGATACATTGTGACAATCAAATTTGTGTGAGGATTTTAGAGAACCCTGTCTTTCATGACAAGTCAAAGCACATAAAGATCAAATATCATTACATTCAAGACATGGTGCAAATAGGAGCTATAGAGCTCCAGTATATATCCATGGATGAGCAGATAGCATACATTCTCACCAAGCCTCTATCTAGAGTAAAGTATGAGTACTTTAGAGGCAAGCTTGGCATGACGCAGAATGTCCACCCTCGTTGCGAGGGAGGTGTGTTGTTTCTCCTCCTGTCAATTAACCCCTCTAGCCAAGGGTTCCCTAGATAAGTCATGTGAGGTGACTAATGGGGTAATGCATTGTCGGACCCGATGAGAGAAGAAACATCACATGCATAGTTGTGAGGACTATGGGAGTAGCTCCGTGCTACTAGATGAGACTATGACTATGGTTGATGGCATGGTAGTAGTTGTGTGCTACTAGCTGATTGTTGCATAGTTATTGAGACCATCGACTATGACTATGGATGATGGCATGGCAGTAGCTATGTGCTACTAGTTGATAGTTGCATAGTTATAGAGATCATCGACTATGACTATGGTTGATGGCATGGTAGTAGCTGTGTGCTACTAGCTGATTGTTGCATAGTCATAGGGATTGCAGACTATGATTATGGTTGATGGCATGGTAGTAGTTGTGTGCTACTAGTTGATTGCTTCATAATCATAGAGATTGATGGAATGCATGGTGGTAGCTTGCGTTGCTACCAATTGATTGCAGTATATTATACTAGCAGTAGTTTTGTGCTACTAAGAGTGGTTGTGTACCATTGGACAATAGTTGTGTACTACTATGGATCGACACAGTCGTGTTCTATTGGATGGTATTGTTGTAGCTTTGTGCTACTAGCTAATTTCTATGGAGACTACCAGATCACATTGGGAGTAGCTATGTGCTACTAGATTGCAGAGACTGTGACAGATGATTCAAGCTATTGATGGCATTGTAGTAGTTGTGTGCTACTAGCTGATTGCAGAGTAGTCAATGGACTACTAGATGAAGACATCATGAAAGATACCTCCCTAGCTAAGAGGGAGTGTTGATGTTTTGGTACCTGCAATAAGTAATTTCCCTCCTGGACAACCTTTCTTAGACGAGAAGAAGATTATAGATGTAAGATAACCATTGAATATATGTGGAAATACCCCAGAAGAGAAGTCGGCCCAGAAGAATTAAGAACAATGAAGTGACACCTTTCCAGAAGAGAAGTTGGCCCAGTAAAGAGGACAAGAAGACTATAAATAAGAGGTGCCTTGGCTCATTTGGGCACACTCACTCACACTCTCATCCACTCAGAAGGAAGGCATAAGTTTGAGGAAGGTGATGCAGCAGCTGTAGTGGTAGAGGTTATTCTTGTTCAATCTTTGTGGTATCTCTCTCTTGTGCACTACTCTTGGTAGAGGTGTTCTACCATTGTATGGTGTTGCTACTTCAGCTAGGGTGATATTTTTGGTTGTAATTTGAGCTAGCCTTTGTGCTAGGGTTTATCTATTGGTTCATGATTGGACTTGCTTTGTGAACATAATCTATCTAAGAAAGGTTGTTGGGTTTTTTTCCCCATTTGGGGTTTTCCTAGGATAAATATCGTGTTCTTTTGTCTCTTGTTTATGATTATATTACTCAGTACATGATATATAAGTTAATCTAACAGTAGTTAGGAATTTATTTTAGATCTGATGGTTGAGATTAAATCCTAGCCCTCTCAAGATCTACGGTTGTGTTTTAATTTCTCATTGACACAAATTAATAATTCACTTTATTCCTCATAAATTAAAGTCTTGAACTTTATAAAATAAAGGTTATGCCTAGGGACCACTTTATGTTCTCCCCATGCTAAGACATCAAACATATGCTCTCGAGCTACAAAACTCAACACTCCCTCTTAGCGAGGAAGGTACTTCTGGTAGCACCTCCTTCATGATCAATCATGTCCTCTGCCTCTATAGTTGCTCGCTCTGAACTAGAAGAACCTGCTCCCTCTAAAATGGAAGACCCTGCTACCTCTGTTGCTGAACTCTAACCAGGATACATATTCTCCTCCTCCATCAATGTCATCTCATACCATCTAAGTCTCTTGTAAGTACTGGAAGGATCCTCACAACCCTCTGTCAATGATAAAAACACTAACTCTGAATCCAAGAACCCATTGGATACAATCATAGGTTGTCCCAACAACCTGTATAACCTCTCATATCTAACACCAAGCACTGCTGATGTGTTCAGAGTAGCTCCCTCTAGATATATGAACAACTGTCCATGATGGAACACAAATCCACATCCCTCATCCTCCAAATCTGACACTGAGAGAAAATTTACATTCAACTCTAGAACAAACAACACCTTTGCCACCTCCACAAATCCTCATGACTCTAGTTGGAATCTCACACATCCAATCCCCTTCACTGCATGCATGGTACTAGTCCCACAACCCATATGGCAGTGTCAATCTATTTCTAAAAAACTACACTGACTTCATTCTCGTCATTTGATGAGATACACTACTGTCCACAAACCATGCTTCAATTTCTTCACAAACTATACAACCATTGCTTGAAAGACAAGACATTAGAGAAAATTCCTTCGTGAACCTCTTAGTAAAATCATCAACCTCAGTTGATGCTGCTACTTGTGCATCGAATGTTGCTACCTGTGCATCCTTCTTTCCCTTCTTCTTGTTTGGACATTGACTAGCGTAGTGGCCAATGTTATGACATGCAAAGAATTTTACTTTGCTCATGTCTTTCTTACTACTGCCTTTGCTCTTTCGTATAAGAGCAACATTCTCCTCAGTCTTCTCACCCTTCTGTGAGCTTGCATGCAAATATCCTCTCTAAATCTACTCCTGGATAAAATTGTCCCATAAATGATCCCACTTAGGAAAATTCTCTTGTGCCACAATCCCCTCAACAAAGACTTCCATGGCTTTGTCACGCCATTTAGGGCAGTCCTCACCAACTCATGGTCACCTACGGTCTCTCCAGCTAAACCTAGATCATCAAAAACTTGTCTTATCTTGGTAAGGTATGAAGTAATCGTATCAGTTTTGGTCATCTTGATACTTTTCAGTTTTTCTCTTCATAACATCATTTTGTTCTCATTTGAACTCTTGTATAACTTGGTTAAAGGTGCCCACATCTCAAAGGCATTCGTTTTCTCTGTGACATGTGGAATAACATGGTCTTTAATGGCATCAAGAATAATCATTTTGGCTCTAACATTTTTCTTTTTATAGTCAACCAAAAGTGTTGGATCAGTAGGAAGTCTGACAGTTTTCTCAACAATGTTCTACAACTCTTGTTCCTCCAACAACAATTCTATCCTCTCTTTGCATGAGATAAAATTTCCTGCTCCATCCAATCTATCTTCAACCCTCAAACTTGTAGCCATATGACCTGCTCAATTGATAACAATGCCAACCCTCTTTCTAGTGAAAAACCTGCAACTCTCTTGCAAACCCTTGTGTCTTTCTTGTTTGGTTTCCCCTCTCAGTGTCAATGCTCTGATACCATGTAAATTTTCTATGACCCAATATAATGGTTTTCAGTTTCAATAAATCTTTCAGTTTAATACTCATTCATAAATGCAGAAATAAAATTGAACTTATAACTGGAAACAAATTGAATCATTTAACTGATACTGATGTGGAAAATAGGAAAGTACAAACACATTCAATGACACAAAGATTTTTGGGCAATGCCCCTAGAAAAACCCCGAAGGGAAAACCAGTACAAGAGAGAGATTTTTATTATGAACTAGCAGAAATTTCTGATTTTACGGCAATCAATTTTCCCAGAAATAAATAACTATACTTATCTTCAAATTTGTGCACCAAGTACTCAAAAATTGTGCCAAGTTTCTGTTGCACTTTCAATATGGACTATACAGATTTTCTCCAGAGCAAATGCCTCGAAATCTGTGCCTTTATCCTTTGCCTCGATTTCTGTGTGAGACTTAGCTATATGGTTTGTTGAATCTGTACTGTACAATCGACATTAAATGTTGTACAATAGTGCTATCATAAATGCTTGAAATTTCTTGGGATTCGTGCCACCAACGCTCCTTGGAATTTGCACCTCCTTGTTGCTACTTCTCCTTCTCTTTCTTCAGCTCTCTCTCTCTCTTCATTAAATGCATAATAATGTAATGTCTTTTCCCTAGTTATCCTTTTTATCTCTTCATGAGGTGGTTAGGAAGTTATTTTAGATCTGATGGCTAAGATTAAATCCTAGCCCTCTCAAGATCTACGATTGTTTTTTAATCTCTCATTGACGCAACTTAAAAAATCACTTTATCCTTCATAAATTAAAAAGTCACTTAAACTTTATAAAATAAAGTTTATGCATGGGGACCACTTTATGTCCTCCCCATGCTAATACATCAAACACATGAAGAAGACCTCTCGAGCTACAAAACTCAACACCTTCTGTTTTGGAAGATTGATGTCTCTTCCTCTTCCTTTGAGCATTTTTTTTCACTTTTTTTCCATTCAAGGTTGTAGTCCCTTCTTCATCCTTTAGACATTGAATGTTTTGTCTCTAGGTCATCATAAGTTTTGGACTAGGATGATAGTGATGTGGCCTCATGCACTAGATCACAACTCTTTGAGCAACACAAATCTATAGAGGGGCATTTCCACCTTGTGTTAAATTAAATGAGTTAGAAGAATGATGTGATCATCTTCTGAGTTAGAAGAATGATGTGATCATATTTTATGTGCTTGGAGTTGGTTGTAAATGCATTTTCATTTTTTTCTCCTATGGAGGAAGAGCTCTTGTCTCAAGAAATTGATACATTGCCAAAGATGATAATTGATTAGGGAAGGTATAGAATTTCTCAGTCTCGAAAAGGATAGAGTTTTTTCCCCTTGGTCTACTAATAGATATGATATCAATCACATTGGATTTACTAAGGGTAAAGTTGAATTGCCTGGGCTTATAAAAGGTTGTACGAGCATCTAGTTGACTTTGTCTTTGTAACCCTTGTAACAAAGCCGATGGTTGTTATGTATAGCCATCACAAATATGAATGAATGAATGATTATACAATTGAACATAGTTATGTCTTTACATAGTGCTTGAAGAGAAAGTCACGATGGATGGTCATGAACTTTAGGGTTTAATTCATATAACTAGGTTTATTTATATTGTATATATTTAATATTAGGTATATCACATATCATCTCCCCTTGAAATGATTTATCCTCTAAGCAGTTGAAGAAATCCAACAAAAAGATCTTTGAGGTTGTAAACAATATTGTCTCATTGCAGATGGATTGATGCATCCTAAGTCGATCTTCTTTGGGACTATTTATTGACAAGGTTCTTGGACAAAACTACTTGGAGTGTGATTCACAGGATGCCTTTAATTTTGAGATCAAGTTGCTTTCAAATTGAGATTCTTTAGAGTGTAGGTTGAATATTGTCCTTGTTTAGAACAATGTCAATAAGTTGATTGGTTTCTATGATGCCTCTTGTGATTGGGATGTCTATATGTAATTCTTAGAACTTGATTCTTCTTGATCTCGAGTTTAGTATTCTACTGATTCACCTTCTAGACTTGATATCTTTATCATAAATATGTGTCATTTTGTTGAGAATTGATATTCATCAATGCCCACACTTGGACCTCTATCTCGGATTGAACTGACTAAGGCTTCTATATTCATAATTTTTGCTTCAACATCTAAAAATGTCCCTAATTCTATTAGGTCAATTGATGTTTCTTTGTCAACAACTTATACTTTTGTACTCATTTTTTTCCATCTTTTCAATTTTTTAACTCCAGTGAGTAACGAGTTGTTTTGAATTTTTAGACTCAATATTTCATTATCTTTTTTATGACACTAATATCTCTTTCATTGCTCCATTGTGGTTGACTTTTTGTGCTTCTTTCGATGTAGTATCAAACATTCACTTTCACATGTCACTTTCAGCCAATTGAATAGTGGTAGATATCTTGGATATATGCATCTACCATTTGGTTGGACTTTTTCCTTAGGCACTACCATTGTTGTTGTTTTTCCTTCCAATAGTTGATGAGATAGAATTTGTCCTTGAAAATAGCTTTGAAGTCTTCCCATGAAAAGGCTTGGGTGGTGTCAAGTCTATATGTGCTCACACAAAATCTCCCACCATAACAAAGCTTCTCTGTGCATGTGCATCTTTGCAAAGACAGTCTTGTGTTCACCTGTGTAATGTTGTACTTAATAATAGGAATTGAATTTCTTATGCCAAACATCAAGTCATAGAGCATCAATGTGGTTGTCCTAAGGTGAACTTTCCACCATGGTTCCACCTTCGAGAGAATCCAAATACAGTGGCAAACTGCTTCCACTACCACTCGATTGCAGGTTTGGGTTACCTCTAGAGGTCTCTTGGTGGACAACAATTTACAGTGTTGCAATGGAGGATGTTATCGATTGCAGTAAATGAGCAATATTGGTCAATTGTCCATCCATATTCATGACCATCTTGTTAAGTTTGGAAACTCTTGCCTCAAGTAATTCCATACCAATTTGATCCAAATAGGAGTGCACTAGCAGGATTAGTGCAATCACAGCCTCTGTGATGAGTTCAACTTACACAGGTAGTCACTAGTCTATGGCGCGACAAATAATTAAGTGAATTGGGGAAAAGAAAAAATGGATTCATAAATTAATTAGACTTTGGCAGGATAATTTGAGCAACAACTCGATCATGAATTCTCTTTATTGAAGTAAATATGTACAACATGGAGCTTTAGAACTCAACTATCAAGCCACTACCAACCAAGGTTATTAGAACTAATCGTTCTACACTTGAACCAACTATTTCAGATTGGTCCATAACTATTGGCCCCCAAATTGTTGGCTGAATTGGACCAGGTTTAGTACTAAACCGGCCCGTGGAACCAATGTGGTTCTTAGGGGGGCATATGCAAAACATTAAGGGAAAAAAGGGGAAAAAAACATCCCTCTCTCCCAAAACCCTAAACAAAGGTTATGTAAGGCCCTCCAACCCCCTCACCCCTTTATTTCCTTGACACCTCTCTCATTGAGCATTTGTGAGCATTTGGAGATTGAGGAGCTATGGTGAGGAGACTTGATTTAGAGTTGATTTGGCATTTTTTGTAAGTTGCTTTTATTGGATTTGGCATCTACATCAGTGGCCTTGTTATCATCTACAAGGGGATTTGAGATTGGATTAGCTAAGTTTTCTTGAGTTTTTCTGTGTTTATGTTCCCTGATTTTTCAGTGCATTTTTTGTGATTTTTAATAAGCTAAGTTATTGCTGAGTTTTGTTAAATTGCCAAGTTGACTTTCCATTTTAGGTTAGCCATGTTGTGATCGAGTCAGAGTGGTGTGACTTTGATTATGACTGATGGGGTGGTTCAAAGTAAACATGTTGTGCTTATGAGCATGTTCAGGGCACTTCTGTAACTGTTGGTTTAAAAGGACATGGACTTGGAAAGCATAAAATCTAATCTATTCAGTATACAAGTGGGAAAGTGCCTAAATGCGGCATTTAGTAGCATTCTATTTATATTTTAGTTTCATTTCTGAACTTTTTTATTTATTTTTGCAAGCATCCTATTGTGGATGCTTTCAATAAAATTTTATGCATTTTTAGGCATTGTTTGACTCCATAGGCTTTGGAGCATTGTTGATGAATGTGTATATTTTAGAATGTTATATAATAGTTCTATTTCTTTGCTTAAATGTTTTTATTTTTTCATATTGATCTCAACTTTCCTTTTCCTATTTCAGGCACATGACAAGGATATAATTGGTGTAACACCTCATCTGCATAGGAATTTGTTGGTAACATATAGTGAAAATAGCACAATGAAGATATGGAAACCCTAATATGGATTTTTAACTGCTATTGGATTTGTATAGAAATAATTATTTGTTGAATTTTGATGGTAGCCTAAGGTTGAAGGAGAGCTTGGATATATCATGTAAACATTTTTCGCTCATAAAGGAATTGTAACAACCCTGGTTAAATCGATGCATAGGGATTATTAATTATAATTAATTTGATAATCTGACTGTCCTAATATGTTAGTTAAACAATAATTATTTCTTAAATAATATTAACTAATTAATTATTATTAATTACTTGTTCATATCTGTCAAGGAGTCAATTAATACTTAATTAATCATTGACAAATATGAACAAGTAATTAATAATAATTAATTAGTTAATATTATTTAAGAAATAATTATTGTTTAACTAACATATTATGATAGTTATATTATCAAATTAATTATAATTAATAATCCCTATGCATCTATTTAACCAGGGTTGTTACATACACCCACCCTTCAGGAAACTTCGTCCCGAAGTTAAGGTTCTTAATTAGTATTAACTAATTAATTATTATTAATTACTATGATATGTGGTTCTTAAATAATATTAACTAATTAATTATTATTAATTACTTGTTCATATCTGTCAATGATTAATTAAGTATTAATTGACTCATTAATTATTTGAGTAAAGAATTAAAGGGGTTAATAATTTAATTTATTAAAGACTTACGTATAAGGGGGGAAGAAACATTAAATAAGGGGATACAATAATAAATAAAGGGATAAGGTAATAAAGGAGGATGATTATTTGGGGGGGAGAGGAAGCATTGGGAGAGGAGGATAATTCTATGGCATACATTTTTCTGTGATTTTTTTGGGGCTGTGGCATATTTTCTAGTGGGAGGAGTTTGGTTTTGGTGGTTTTTGGTGAATCATTGCAGGGGGCATCGAGTTGCTGCAGGTTTTGGGCACGAGGGCCAGGATTCCTTTCGGTATCCTGGAGCTAGGGCACCGGATAGGCTGCTCCTAGCTAGCTGGGTGGTTAGTCGGTTTGGGCAGAGTTGGTCAGTGCATCAGGATAGGCAAGGCAGCAGAGGAAGGACAACCATATCAGTGGAAATTAGCATCAAAAGCAGGTAATTTATTTATGAAATTGCTGAGTTATTTTCATGTTGTAGTTAAATTTTAAATTCTGTCTAATATTATATACTCATATGATGGAGAATGAATTATTTTTGTATGAGAAGGAATTATATGTTTAATTTGTATGAAATTTTGGATTTAATTAAGTTTGGGTCTCTACAGGAATGTGTATTTTTCATGTAGCATTCTCTCTCTCTCTCTCTCTCTCTCTCTCTCTCTCTCTCTCTCTCTCTCATGCACGCGCGCGCGCACACACACACACAGGGACATGCATGCATGGGCAATTCAAACATATGCACAGAAGCGTCCAATGCCTTGTGATAATTTTTTATTCTCGAGGTTTAAGACATGAGACGATATGATCTTAGTTGGATATGTGTTAGTTCCTTCCTCCACAGCTTGGAATTTTACGTCTAATGACTTCTCTAGTTCAACATGATCAATCATTGTTGCTTTATTTATCAAGAATTCCTTGTTAGTAGGTTGTTCAAACTTTCCCTTTTGTTCTAACTTCTTGATTTGAACAAAGAAACTTTGATTATGGTTCTTGAGATGAGAAATTTTTTAATCTTTATCAGTGATAACATTGCCATTTTTTTCCTGGTGACCCTAAAAATTTTGTATTGATCTTGAAGGATCACATCTGATACATCCTCCAGGTTTTCTAATCAAGGAGCTTCTTAGCATGACTTCATTGTAAGGTCCTATATCATTATCTTCTTCTTCTTATGAGAGAATGTCAAAAATTTGTTCTTCACTATTTAAGATGAAGGTCCCCAATGTTTCCATTAGGTTGAAACTTAGAATTATGTTAACATCTTATTTATTAATTATAAGTTGTGCTATTTTTGGTAAAAAAATCACTTTGTTGGAATATACTTGATTTTGGTATTAATAATTGATTCGCAAAGATGATGTTAACGTAATTATGCATGTGGTTCAGAAAAATACCAATTTTTACCAATGTTAGCTCTCTTTTTCTTAAATAGTCACTTTAATTTTTAGTATGGAAAAATGCTTTTTTTGGTCGTCTTGTATATTTTTGGACAAATAATATTCAAGTTAAGAAAATAATACCCCTTTCTTATAATTCATTGAAATAAAGGTAATGGTAAACATGATAGATTCTCCAGGTCGATTTGGTTTCCTTTGAAAAATGATAGATTCTCTTTTGAGATTTTTCAGGTCGATTTGGTTTCCTTCCAAAAATGATAGATTCTCTTCTGAGATTTTCTAGGTCAATTTGGTTTCCTTGAAAAAATGATTAATTCATGAAAAAATGGTCAAAGATGTTTGTTGGCCACTGTCAACTATGACAGATACCTTTGTTGATTGATGACTGCCCTTTATTGTCAATGATACTTGACGTCGGGCTTGCAGATCCAATACTAGGTATTTTGGAAACCATTCCTCGTCAAGACTCAACAATTACTTCTACCCGTATAATGTGATACCTTCCACTGGCGTGAGAGGTGTCAAACTTTATTTTGGACTAGCTATATCAGTTATTGGGTTGTGATATTTGCAATTATTTTCCTATTGTGACACCAAGTTTTTTATTGCGTTAATATTACGAGAATTTTCTGAATTATACGTAGCTTCAATGGTGCTCGCTACTCTCTCCCACTGGAATTATGTTTTTTTTTTTTTTAATTCATTAAATATCTCTTCAATTTTTAATGGAGTAATCTTTCTTCGATGGAATATCAAAACTTAAAATGGCCAAAAGTGGGTTTGTGGTCAAAGCCCTTGAATAATAAAAACTCTGATACAATGAGTGTGGTCTAAAGTTGGTTCAAATAGGTTCTGATAAAAAGTGTGTTCAAGGGTTGAGATTAGACTTGGCTTTGATACCACTGTAATAAATAATAGTTTATTTATGGAATATCCAATATAAAAAGATAGAGTTGAAATCCATATAGGATAAGTAATATATAAATTGATAGTTGAAATCCATGCAATGGTATAATGAATGCCCATGTCCATTAGTTAAGATGCCTTTTTAGTTTTATTATTATTATTATCACTATTATTTAATGGTTATTTATATATTTTATGATCATTATAATAGGTCAAAGGGTTAGAAAACACAGGAAACATATATGGCCAAGTAAGCCAAGTAAAACGGGGGCCTGGATAGGGGGGATTGGTGTGTGCAAGAAACATCCCTTAAATAAGACATAATGGTGTACAAGAAAGTAGAATGAAACAATCTAAAACATAAACTGGGTTATACCAAAAAGGTGAATCCTAGAAAGTGAAGAAGAGCCAACAAAGAAACATAGTTGTGAGAATAAAGTGTAATTGCCTCGAGGGGAGATGGAGTTAACATCACTTAACCTTTGAATCATTAGCACATAGGTCAACATTACGAGTTGAAAATAATTTCCTCAGGGTGGTGGCATATACTGAGTACCTTGACAATGCTTTGGAGTAATGAATTGCCTAGAATGTTTTTGGAATTTCAATGGAGGGAAATATTGTGGGGTGATCCGTTGGATCTTTTAAATGATTATGGTTGAGTTCTAAACTTGCATGTATTCATTAACCATTTGAGAATTTAATGAAAGAATGAGGAAAAGAAGAGGATTATGACATTCAAATACACATATGCAGATCTGAAATAAATAAATGACAGCAAACCATAAGAACGCAGGTTGATAACGGAGTTCGGCACAATGTTTGCCTACGTCTCCGGGCCTTTTTCCTTGTGGGGGAGGCTTCTTTATTTCTACTCAAGTGCTCAAAATTACATCTCAACAATGCCAAAAGGCTACAAGATTGATCTGGTCTTGTTCTCCCAGATCTCTAGAACCCTGTGAAAGAAATGGCATGCAAAACTGATGCTCCAAGCTCCCAGAAACGATCCGACAGCGTTTCCACCTCAAAGGCTTCCTTGCATCAAACTGACTTTGGCTTGGCTTTCCTCCAGCATAAATCTGCACTGAATGACTGTCCATTGGCCTCAAACAGGCCTGGTTTATATAGCAAGGGAGTTGGTTTCACATTCCCAACTTCCTCCAAGAATCTGGCCTCCAAAAATGCCCAATATCCCCCAAAAATGGAGCAAATCTGCTTAATATAGGCATAATAAATTAAAAAAAACCAAATTCTGGTTTGAAA
>ML785063.1:806021-817356 GCA_009831015.1 Picea engelmannii
TCTGAAATAAATAAATGACAGCAAACCATAAGAACGCAGGTTGATAACGGAGTTCGGCACAATGTTTGCCTACGTCTCCGGGCCTTTTTCCTTGTGGGGGAGGCTTCTTTATTTCTGCTCAAGTGCTCAAAATTACATCTCAGTAATGCCAAAAGGCTACAATATTGATCTGGTCTTGTTCTCCCAGATCTCTAGAACCCTGTGAAAGAAACGGCATGAAAAACTGATGCTCCAAGCTCCCAGAAACGATCCGACAGCGTTTCCACCTCAAAGGCTTCCCTGCATCAAACTGACTTTGGCTTGGCTTTCCTCCAGCATAACTCTGCTCTAAATGACTGTCCATTGGCCTCAAATAGGCCTGGATTATATAGCAAGGGAGTTGGTTTCACATTCCCAACTTCCTCCAAGAATCTGGCCTCCAAAAATGCCCAATATCCCCCAAAAATGGAGCAAATCTGCTTAATATAGGCATAATAAATTAAAAAAAACCAAATTCTGGTTTGAAAAACCCACTTTTAATAAAGTATTTGGGCGCTAGCCCCTTTCATTGCACGCGGCCCCCAAAACTCGGTCATATGAGGTTATTTTTGGCTAAGCGCGAGCCCATAGGCTATGCACTAGCCCCCATATCTCGTCCAGCACCCGGTCTCATGGCATTTTGGTCGGAACCGTGGCCATAAACCATGGGCCAACGGTTATACAACCCCGCATGTTTGTTTGGACCCTAGCCCGAGTCATATGGTATGTGGCGTGTTGGCTTTGAACCATGGGCCAGTGGTTATAACAAACCCGCGCCCAAAACTCCCGGTCACTGTTCAACGGTTGTATGGTTTCGGTGCCGAGGGCTGGGGCTATGCCCCGACCCTTTTTCCCGGCGGTTAAAACAACTTTCCAATTCAAATAATTTTATTGCTGTTTTATAATCAAGTTCCACCCGCCGACGGCCCAGTTAGCCCAACTTTTCCGGTCCTTTGCCTACCGACAGGTCCCGGGTTCAATTCCCGACGACGCCAACCAAACTTTTAACAACAAAAACTGATCAACCAATAACACAGCGCCACGTGGCAGCCTGTGACTGGGCCACGTGACTAGATTGAGTCTACTATGAATTAAATAAATGAGACTACCAAAAAATTGATTGTGCATAGTAGCATCAACCTTTAGAGACTCACATTCCTTAGTTACTTTCATTCCCCAATAATATAGAGTAGATTAGGGCTTATAATTTTCCATTCTAAATCTTTTCAAGAGATCTAACACACATCGAGGCTAAGAGATGAAGATACCATCATCCAACTACATAACCTTGATGCTAAGAAAGAAATTAAACATATCTAAGTTGGTCATTTCAAATGTCAAACTAAGAATATGCTCAACTATTCCCAGTGATAATACGATCATCCACATACAAGATGACCAGTAGAATCATACCAATCAGATTCACAATGTTTGTAACAAGCACCATGCCTGAGGTGCTTATATCAAACCATACAAAGACTTTTTTAGTCTCATACAAGAGTATGATCCTACACAAACCTAGGTTGTGGCTCCATATAGATCTCCTTAGTATGATCCCTTCCTAGGAAGGTATTCTTCACATCCATTTGATGTACCTCCCAACCAAAACTTGTAGCAAGAAAAAGAACCACTCGAACATAGTTTATCCTGGTTATAGGAGAAAAGTTCTATGCGTATTTGATGCCTTTTTGTTCAGAAAAAACCTTTGCCACTAGTTGAGCCTTATGTTTCTCGACAACACATTCCCAAGTGAATTTGGTCTTACATGCTCATTTGCATTTCACCATATTCTTTCCTTGTGGTCAGGATGTTGATTCCCAAGTATTATTTTCTAGCAAAGCATTGTATTCTTTAGTCATTGCATTTGCCCATTTTGTGTCATGTGCATTTGCATGTCTCAGATCACACATCTCTAGCACACAATTAGTTAGTTCAACATTGACCTTATGTTTATGGACGTGATTCTTCCTTGAATCAATAACATCACCGATATCAATGCCAACAACTTCAGTGGTCTTTGTTACCCACTTAGGACAATGAATATTTCTTGTAGGGGGTGTCTCTTCAAGACATCCCTCATGAATAGTCTAAACCACATTGTTTGTCGATTCATCATTAGAAAGTTGACTTGCAGTGGATTAAATAGAAAAAAATTGACTAGAGATTGGTGCAAATGCCCTAGTTGATTTAGAATGTGGATTTCAGTGTTAGATTTAGACTAGTAGATCCAAAATTTAGACTTGTTGATTCAAGAGTTTGCAAAATTTTCATTGGATTGCTACTTGAAACACTATAAGAACATATTAGTAGAACAATACCTGAAGTTTTCTCATCAAAGATAACATCATGTTGAATGATGATTTCCTGTCGCTAGGCCCCCCCTCGGGGGGTGCAAGGGGGCGAAGCCCCCCGCGCGGGGGTTCGGGGGCAGCGCGCCCGAAATTTTTTTTTTGGGCCGACATATTTTCGCCGGTTTTGGGCCGACATATTATCGCCGGGACGACATATTTCCGGGACGACATATTTCCGGGACCACATGATATTAGGTGGTTTTCGGCACATGGTTTTTTGCCGATGGTTTTCTATTTCCGGTTAAGGAATTAGGGTTTTGGACTAATCCAGGTCATTGGGTTAGGGTTTTGGATGCCGCTGGCTCCTATATGTATATTGTATTGTAAACAATGTAACACAAGAGTATCAATATAATATATGCTGGTTTTCCCGGTTTGGGTTTCCAGGTGAAAAATATCTGTGTAATGTTCGTATTTGCCATTGTATCTTTTCTGTTCTTTTCTGAATATCAATTTGCAGTAGATATTGTACAAGGTTAGAATTTACATTTTGGCAACAGTCAAAGAAGTTATTCCAGACTCAGATTTGGTGCGTATAGCCCTCAAAGGATTCACCAAGGAGTGGGAGGTTTTCATGAAATGTGTGGTGGGGAGAGAGAAGCTCCTTGACTGGAGCAGATTGTGGGATGAATTTGCACATGAGGAGATTCGAGAGGGGTCTAAGGAGAAGGAAGCAGATGGCTCATATGATCAAAATGTTTCTCTTGCGGGAAAGAGTAAGGAGAAGAAGGACATGAGAAAAGTGAAATGCTGTTCATGTCACAAGATTGGCCACTACACTAGTCAGTGTCTGAACAAGAAGAAGAAGAAGGAACCAGAGGTGTCAACATCAGTTGAGGTTGCTAAGTTTGTAGAGAAATTCGAGAAGGAATTTTCTCTGATGACTGGTCCCTTAGGTAGTGGTTGTCTAACATTCGAGGACATTGAAGTGTGGTTCATGGACAATGGAGCTTCTTGGCATATGACGAGAATGAGGTCAGTGTTCCTTAGTCTTTCAAAAAAAGACTCATATTTCATTGTGGGTATTGGTATTGGCCCACAACTTACAGTGAAGGGGGTTGGAAGTGTTAGATTCCAACTAGAGTTAGGAGGTTTTCTAGAGGTAGCCGGGGTATTGTATATTCCATAGATGACAATTAACTTGCTCTCAGTGTTAGCTTTAGAGATTGATGGATTTGGAGTTGCATTCTACTGTGGTCGGGTATTGTTATATCCATATGAAGCTACTCCAGACACAACAATATTGCTCGGTGTCAGGTATGAGATATTGTAAAGGTTGTTGGGATGAAATGTGGTTGGGTCCAGTGGATCTCTAGATTCAGATTTCTGTGTTGGAGAGTGGGCAGGTTGCAAGGGAGAGAGAATTGATACCGAGGACTCAATCCTATTCCAAGACTTTCAGATGAATCAACATGAATGATTTGACACATATGTATGCTCAAGAGAGTGTGAAGTCTCCTAGGAGCATGTATTCAGTTCATAGATCAACAAAGGTAACAACATATGCTTCCGATGTAGTGGGAGCAGAGGTCTCTAGTTCGGAGGGATCAACTACGACAATAAATGGGATGATATATTTGGATATGGATTCTGGGGGAGGAACTAGAAGTACCTCCCTCTCTAAGAGAGAGTATTAGATTTGGTAGATCGAAGGTACTTCTACATTGGTGTTGCCCAACATGTGGAAGTGACCAAGCACATTTCTCCCTAGTGACTTTATTTTTATAAAGTGACTTTATGAAGTGGTTTTATAAAGTTGATCTTTTGTTTTTTTAATGTGAAAAAAGTAACTTTATGAGGTTGTGGGTCACTTTAGTGACTTAAGTGACCTCAAAAAATGATTAAGTCACGACCGTTGATCTCATGAGGGAAAGATTTGATCTTGATCGTCAATCTCATTGGAAGACCAAGGGTTAGGGTAGTTACTCTTCGAAAATGCATAAAGGAAACATTAGTGGAGAAGGGGGGGGCACACATATTGAGGAGAGATTGGAGGGAATGTGAAGAGTCACGTTTTCCAAGAGAATTTTCTGAGCTTGGAGGAAAAGAGTAGTAGTTGAAAGAGTTGGCATGCATCCTTAGGAGAGGGATAGGCACACATTGCAAGGAGAAGAAGACAACATTAAATTATGTATGCACTGTAACTACAGGAGGGGTCGTACAATAATGATTACTAGTTGTAAAACAAGAGGAAAGGCAAAAAAATTGAGGATGTCTTTTAACAACTGGTTGGCTCAATTTCCTAGGCATTTTTGTAGGGTGAAATCTGTTATGCAAGGTACATTACAATGCAATAACTTTTTGGCACAATTTCCAAGGTATTTTGGTACTGTTGCTAATTGTACATGGCCATATAGGTCGTACAACCAAGGCACATTTCCCAGGACTAAATTTTGGTTCAGTTTTTAGGAAGAATATCTTGTTGGAGAATGGATAAGTATTGTGTTTGAATGCTATTGTAAATGCTATCGTAAACTCTGATATTTTCTCTAGAGATGAATAAGAAATTTTCTCCTTAAGCTGTCATTTTTTATTTTTTTTCTGTGGATTCTTCAAGGGGCATAGCCCTAGATTATGGTGCCAAATGTGTGATTTTGTATACTGTTAAAAGTTCTTTCCACTGCTATTTTATTTCAAATCTTATTCTATTAGTGTTTTCGCTCATAAAGTACAAGTGTGTGGTTTGATTCTTGGTTGTTGAAGCTTTGTTGAAGAGTGAAATCTAATTGAGTCTAAGTGTTTGTCGAAGATAAGATATAATTTTTAACAACCATGGAATCCTCGATACATGGGAAATGGAGTTTGAATTTGCCCCATCTTCGGGGATTCATGGCGATTTCATTATTCAAAGACTCAAAGTTCATTAAGGATTTCTTAAATCAGGGTAGAGGAGTTTATAGTTCTCAAAGGGTTCCTTGATTATGGGCGATGGAGCACAAAGTTGTCAAATTATTTAGAAATTTTATAATGGTTCCCTTGCAATAACTGGTTTGAATCCTTGAGCTAAGAAGGATGATGCTTTTCTTCTTTCTACATTTGGGAATAATATTGAGGGTGTGGAGAGGAGAGAGTAGGAAATGGATAGGCATATGGCCTCTACAGGAAAATCCAGGGAAATTATTGGAACCGATCCAACGAATGTCAAGAGGTGAGTTTGAGAAGCATACCGAGGGTATTGGAATTGTTAGAGAATGTGTTATAACTTTATAAGGGAAAGGGTTTGGAAAGAATTTTGTAGGGGATAGTTGTTCCAATCAAGGCAAAGTTAAGAACAAAAAAATGGATATGGATTTTAATGATTTCATATATACATCTACTAGTTTTCCCTTTTTGGTTGGGATTGATGTACAAGATGAAAATATGAAAGCATTGAAGTATTGGGAAAGAGAGAATATTTGGTTGAAGGACAAGTAAATCAAGGAGTTATAATACATCATGACTGAAGATATTTTAGCTCAAATGTTGGAGTAGGGGTGAGCCTCTGTATATGCAGATGTATTTTGTGGTTAATGTTGAAACCTCAAATCTATATGAGCATCCTATGATCATGGATAAAGGTTAGAATGTTCAAGTTCCTTCTGTTAAATATTTTTCTCTTTGATATCTTGATGAGTTGTGAGAAGATTTTATTCTTGATAGAAATGTGAGGACTTCATGAAGAGGTGATGTAAAGTATCTCCGTGTGGGTCTAAAAGAAATGTATCCAAGTAAAACACAATGGATGGGAATAAGAAAAGTGAGGGTATTTTACCCTCACTTCTTTTCTGAATAAAACTATACTTTTGGTGGTCAAAAAGATTCTTAGTGGGGAGGAGTGATCCTGGAGGATCCCCAACTGATCCAGTCAGAAAATGTCATAGTAGCATGATCTTTACCACTCATCTTTGAAGATTCTTCTTCTAGATAAATCCATGGCTTGATTTGGAGGGATTTTGAGCTCTCATCGTCATTACCTTGCATCGTTTCCATGTCTCTTTCTTTGTCACAAGTCTGCTCGATTGTCCTCCCCACACAAATATTCATCACAAAAATATGAAGACGTGGGGGGAAACAAAGGACTCTTTAATGAATTGCTCCATCTTTAAAAGGGTTTATAGAGGAAATTCATCA
Source organism: Picea engelmannii (assembly GCA_009831015.1). Taxonomy (NCBI): domain Eukaryota; kingdom Viridiplantae; phylum Streptophyta; class Pinopsida; order Pinales; family Pinaceae; genus Picea; species Picea engelmannii. The sequence goes on from ML785063.1 coordinate 812,501, forward strand.
AGGGAGGAACTAAGAAACACATTTATGGACCAAGGAGATGAGCGACGAGCCATTAGGGTTGTCGAGATTAGCCTTAGTTGCACAATTGACGATAGATGGTAATGCTTGCTTTCCTTACGAGATTGAGAGGGCATGAGAGTTCATGAGATTGGTCATTGGTATTGAAGGATCCGCCATCATAGAGAAACACCCTCGACTTCCCTTGACCTCAATCAACGCTAGATGAGAACCCTTCCATTAGAATCATCATTCTCAAGAGCTTCGACAACCATTTTTTCTTCAACATCGACCTCTCCATTTTTATCTTCATCGTGGGCCTTAAAGGTGTGGATCATGTTGACGATGATTAGGGAAGAGTGAGAGAAAATTTGAGGCAAAGCAAGATGTCTTGGCAAGAAGGGCAGAGAGAACCCTATTAAAATCCTTTTCTAGGGAGAAGCCCCTTTATTGGGAGAATAAATTGAAGGCCATTTTTTGATGTAAAGAAATTTAAAACTGTACTGTGCATCTTTCTGAATGGATTGGTTCATCAATTAAAGTGGACTTGGAGACCTAGCCCATATGGGTAAACTCCATTATCAATTTGTTGAGTATTGCATGTGTTATTTCAATTTTGGTTTTTAAATTTCAGTGTTTAAATGCCGATCTTTAATGAATTAAGTCAATTTCAAACACAATTGCACAAAATTGAGACGTTGATTATACAAATGTGAATTAGTGAGCTTTTTTAATGAATCATTTAGCACTAATTTTGGATCAAAACAAATAGATACTTTTGATCTTTTAGATTAGGGTTCATGACCTCACTATATTATCTTAATTTTCTTTTATCCTCTAATTCTTTATTGCATCACAATTTCTGCTTAAATTTTCATGTAATAATATTTTTAATATTATCCTTATTCTACAAGTGACATCTTCCTTGATTCCCCAATAATTTAACCAAGACTTAAATGTATGAAAGATATTAAATTATTTCATTTCTCAAAACATAAAATGATATATATAATAACAAAACTAATTATGTATTATTATCTCATATAATACTCGATTTACATTTGTATTTGAATAGTTAGTAGTAGAGGATCAAAGTGAAGAAAACACACGTCTTAACACAAAGTGAAAAACATTTATTTTATTTAATGTTTTCATATTTTCAATAAATCAAATTTAAAATAATGAAATATAAATTATATTTATTATTCAGAGGAAACTAAAAATGTTTATTACATTAAAATTCACTTTAAAAAGTGAATTTTTTAATTTTTATTTCAATCTCTCTATACCAAAATTATTGTAGAAATGAATTTTGGTTTTTTCCTTCAATCTTTCTATATTAGTTCTTACAATTTTTTGTAATCATTATTACAATTTCTACTTATATATTTGTTTGTTTTTTTTTTGTTTTTTTTTTCTAAATCTTTTGAAGAATCCAATATTCTTTTTTTTTTAGTGTTTTGATATCAAAATAACTTTATGATAATATCTTTAATGCTTTACATTATATGATGCATCAATAGAAACATTGCATCCTCTTTTATTATTGGCAATTCTTCTAAATTTTGTAAATCCATTAATGAAAATATCTCTATTAATAAAATGATCTCTAACAAGAAAATACCCCTTTCTCACTAAAATTTTTTTTAAGAAACTTCCTTACCTTGAAATAATTTTGAAAAACTAATTCCCTTAAGTTTTTCATGCTTTTGTAAATCTGGAAGTTCTTCGACATATGATATCCCAACAACTTAATCTCCATCAAACATTGAAATTCATAAAACTTAATCTCCATATTTTCAAAAGTATGAATAATAAAAATGAAAAAGAAAAACCACATTTGGAAAGGAATAATATGCTTTTGCTGCAGATCCATTAGGTACCCCGAATTGATCATCGAGATAGAATTTGTGATAATGAATTAAACCTTGGCTTACATGCAATAAATTTAAACCTTAACTTACATGCAATATTCCAACCAAAGAAACTAAAATCCTATGTCAAATAAATAATTTAATTATTTTAAATTTTTTGAAAAAAAAATAATGTACAAAAAGAATAAAATATTTTTATTAAATAATCACATTTATGTAAAACAAATAATTTAATTATTTTAATTTTTTAAATAAATATAATTTTATTTTTTTTCTAATTATCCATATTCATATAAATCAATGCTCAAATAACTTTAAACCTCAAGTTTAAAAATCTCCAAAACTCCACCAAATTAATTTTCAAAACATTATCTCATTAAAACAAAGTACATTATTAAAAATTAATGACTCACTTTTATTACTGCATAAATGTATTTAATAAAAAAATTCATTATAATAAAGAATGAAAAAGAGATCTTGATACAAGACACATGAAGATTAATTTTCAAAAAATTTTCTTATTAAAACAAGTTACAAGTATTCAAAATTAATGCAAGACTCACTTTTAATAGTGCATAAATGTATTTAATAAAAAAATTCATTATAATAAAGAATGAAAAGGAGATCTTGCTACAAGACAAATGAAGTAGGTTAGACTTTGAAAAACATTTTCTCTTTGAAGCAAGGGACAAGTATTCAAAGTTAATTCTCGTTTTTATTATTTCATAATTTGACTTAATAAAAAATCATTATAATAAAGAATGAAAATGAGATCTTGATACAAGACAAATAAAGTAGTTTGGATTTTTAAAAGATTGAATGAAGGGATCCTAATACAAGATAAATGGAGTAGTTTGGATTTTGAAGAGATAGAAAGAAGGAATGTATCTTGATACAAAATAAATGAAGTAGTTTAGATTTTGAAAGATAGAAAGAAGTTTCATTCTTATTCTATAATTAGTTATCAACTATTAATATCCATGTTAAATCTATATGTTTTATGATTGAGAATATTCACTAAATAAGTTATCACAACATTTGAATATATATTATTATTGTTGTTATTATTATTTTTATTTCATGGAATTGACAACTAGGGAAGACTTGCGTGACATTGCGTGACACTGGGTTGATTTCAACTGCTACCACTATAACTTCTAGGCATACTCCCACGGTGCCTTTGCAAAGTTCGAATCAAGGACGTCATAAGAAGTTCCTTAACAAAACACTTTATTTCCAATTGATCTACACCTCTAGAACCAAAACATTTAAAGTTCATTTAAACAAGTTTCTAGTATTTTAAGTTAATATAAAACTCATTTATGTGACTTCATAAATTAATTTAATAAAAGGTCATAACAATTAAAAAAAAATGAGAAATTGGAATATAAATAATCAAAGAAATGGATGTTGAAAAAAGGTAAATAAAATACTTTGGTTTTTAAAAGATGGAAAGAAGTTTGAATATGAAACAAGGAAGATATCAAAGAAGGAAAAAACAAATGAAATGTATATTATTTTGGAATTTTTTAAAGGATTTTACTCATTTATATTGTAAGCTTTAAGTGTATTAATAAATTATTTTGATTTGGTAATCAAGGTTATATTTTTATGAATAAGCATGTAAAATTTCAAAGGGGTTTATAAATTGCAATTCAAAGTATAAGAAAAGGGATTTTTGGTCCTTGAAAGTTGTTGCAATGTCTTGTGGTTTGTAGTGTATGGGGTTTTTAATTCAAAGAACATTTTAAGACATGGAAAAAAAAGGGTCTTCCAAAGAATAATTTGGTGGAAAGACTTGTTCAAATATATTTATGTTGTTGTTGTAACTAAGAATAATAATAGATCTTTTCCAATTTTAATAAAGTATTATTTTTGAATTTTTTTCCCTCTACAATTGTGAATGTGTTTTTGTATTTCTTTGTGTAACTTTTATTGCAAGCTTTGTGCTTACACCAAGAAAGACATAATTAATGGTAGATTGGGACTTAGAGAGAGGGTTAGTCTACCATGGATGGATTTCTTTATGGAAATCCTTTTCTATTTGAGTGTTAGAGAGATCATTATTTTATAAATATTTTCTAGAGTGAGTTGAATTTCATGTTTAAGATGCATAGTGACTAAGGTGTCGAGGACACTAGATTTTGGGGTAGGGATCCTAGACCCCATTATAGATAAAAACATGATACACAAATTCTTTTTCCAATAATAAATGTTATTATCTCTGGGTGAGTGCAATCTAATCATGATCTCTCATGATGCGTAAGTGACAATGCAAACCTGGAAAAACAACAATTTGTTAACTTGGAGGGATTATTCAAGGTACTTTTACAATGAATTTGAATATGGTGTAAGAAGATGAAACGTAGGCAATTGAATTAGCTTTTTGAATACATAACTTTTATTGATAGACATTGTGAATATCTAGGTTAAATTTGAATTTTTTTTAATATCGGTCTCCTCTAGTGCTGCATATAACTCATTTGAGAAATGGTTAAGCTGAAAAAACGTTATAGCAGAAATAAGAGAGGTATGTATTCTAGGATTTTGATATATGTCTAGACAAAAATAGATTAAAAATAGTAAACATTATTATTTTTTTTTTTAAATGTATATTTGGAATCTGCACAACCAACTCTATATGTGTCTATAGTTTCGTCAATAACTGAATTGTGTAGACTATAGAAAAATAACGTCAAATACAAAGATATGGAGAGGAATTCATAAAAATGGAGGTTTTTATGTATTTGCAAACCGAACCACTAGGTTTGTCATCTCGAACCTAAATTTGAGGAAACCAACTTAGCAAACATGTATGTTAGAGTTGTGACACCCACCTGAAAAAAATTGAAATTCAAATAGCGTGTGTGCATTCCTAAAATCTGTGTGTGTTATTAGCAATAGGAGCACGCGTGTTCCCATTAACACAAATAATTCTCTCTCTCTCTCTCTCTTCCCCCCTCTCCCTTCCTCCCTCCCTCTATC
>ML785063.1:819933-844256 GCA_009831015.1 Picea engelmannii
GGGGGGGGGGAAGAGAGATATTTCATGTTAACAAGAATGCACATTCTTTCTTGTTCCAAATAACACGTGCACACTTTAAAAACATGTGCATGTTCCTAAAGTGCACGTGTGTTATTTTTATTTCAATTTTGTTTTAGGAACATGCACACATTCTTGTCCACATGTTTCTCAGGAACACACACACGTTCTTGGGAACGTGCCTAAATGGCTTGCTGAGTAGAGGTTATGGGTTTTCTGAACCTGTCACATCAGGAATGCACACACGTTCTTGTACACATGTTTCTCAGGAACACACATGTGTTCTTGGGAATGTGCCTATGTGGCTTGCTGAGTAGAGGTTATGGGTTTTATGAACCTATCACATCAGGAATGTGTGTGCGTTCCTAGAAACGCACATGCATTCCTGCAAGTGTGCATTCCTATTGACCCCCTTACCACTTTTTCGGCCACCAACTTCGTGCACTCACCCCTCTACATAAACACTTATTTGTATACCATTGATTTAGAGCATATTTTGACATAGTACATTTATTAGGGCTTTATATGATGAGAGGAAAACCTAGGGATAGACATAAGGGAACACATTGAAATAGGCTTGAATGACATAGTTTTTATAAGCTATTTTTATATTATTATAATATATAGTATAAGATTATATTAAATGTTAGTTTTAAATTTTAAATTTATATAAATATTATTTTTAAAATTATTTTAAATTGATATAAATATATTTTTAAATGGTATGGTGTTTTTTTTTAATTTATTTTTTATTAATTTAAAATATACAAACTATTATAATATAGTACAAAATTATATTAAAATTTAGCATTTATATAAAAACTATGTTGCACGAGTTTTTGCAATGTGGGAACCTTGGGAATGTGGATACGAGTGTCACGAACCAGTAGAAGTTTCCCTCAAATTTGTAGGAAATGTGAAGTTGGGAGCAACAATGATATATATTTAAAAAATATAAAAAGTATTTTAGATTACAGTGTATCGAGATAATGATAATGTATTATAAAGGAAAACAAATTCAACCATGATATAATTTTCTCTAACACAAACACAACAAAAGAAGTCACACAAAGTATCTGTGAATATATATTCAAAAATCTCAAAATGGAAATTTCTTCTCTTATTTGACTTCTCTAGCAATAACACTAGTACAACACGGTCTAAGGAAGGCAACAAAAGTAGCCACACAGAGTATCTGTGAATATATATTCAAAAATCTCAAAATGGAAATTTCTTCTCTTATTCGACTTCTCTAGCAATAGCACCAGTACAACACAGTCCAAGGAAGGAAATCAAATGTTCCATAGATATTTTAAAACAAGTTAAATCCAAGATAGTGGCCACTAATGCAGTAGCTTTTGTGATTGCTACATCACATATAAAATGAGAAAATCATTGTAGTTTTATAGGAGGGCCTGATTCAAAAGTCATTTTCAATTTTGAACATATTTTCAAAAGCATGAATAATAGACTTTGCAGTTGTAAAATACCCACTACAACAAAAATAAAATTTTCGCTCTTCCTAAAGGGATAGAATCCCCAAATTCCTAAGGGGGCCTAGTCTAGGCTAGCTCTTCTCTTATCCACCTCCATGTGATGGTTGGTTATGACCACAGGCCAAGCCAAGAGGCACCTTTCACATTTCGCGACTCGGTGATGCAAGAGAGTCAAGTCTTTTGACTCTTCAAACCCCGAAACTCAAAATCTTACCTTCGATGAGATCGATGGCTGCAAATATCCCCTTGATCTGACGGTCTGGGCCATGTCAGGATTTCAGTAACTGGGAGTTCGAAATACAACGACCCAAACCATTGGTCACTCCATTCCCTGAACTCCAATACGCGAGTTCTTGTATGAGATCCAACGATCCTCAATGATTTGGATCCAATGGTCCAGATCTTTTCGGAGTTTCGTGAACTGGAATTTCATGATGCAGCAACTCCAAATCTCTTGTCACTCCAATCCCTGAGTTTCGATATGGGAATTCGTGTATGAGATCAACGACCCTTGTTGATTTGGATCTGACAGTCACTATCCCTCCTGAGCTTAAGGGTGTTTAAAGACACTCAGTCTTAATCGCACATCGGGGTTTCATATACCGGGATTTCATGACTTGTGAAGATGAGGGGTCTTGCCCTCTAGTTTCCCAGATGCCGAAACTTATTCACACTAAACCGAATCATCCACAAAGCGCATCGGGCTTTCGTATACCAGGATTTTGTGACTTGCGAAGACGAGGGGTTTTGCCCTCTGGTTTCCCGTATACCGAAACACCGAAACTTATTCACACTAAATTGACTCATCCACAGAGCGCATCGTGGTTTTGTATACCGGGATTTCATGACTTGCGAAGACAAGGGGTCTCACCCTCTGGTTTCCTGGATGTTGAAACGTCGAAAGTTATTCACACTAAACTGACTCATCCACAGAGCGCATCGGGGTTTTGTACACTTTGGGACTTTCAGGACTTTGATGATTCCTCTCTCCCCTACATGCACTAGGTTAAACCTTGTGTGCCTTTCCTAGATCCAATGACTATCGGTCCCCTGTGCTCAATCTGACGGTTAAGATCTATTTTCCTGTGCACTCTTCTCCCACTATCTGGACGTAGACTCCAACGGTCCAGATTTTTCCCTGCGAATCAGTGATTCTCCCTTCAGGACTTTGGGGAAATCCTCACCTCTATTTCCCCAAATTGAACCAACGGTTCAGATTCAATTTTGATCACAGTCTATTTGTCACTCTTGAGATTTCATATTCTCTGAAACCTCCAAAGGGTTTCTCGACCTCTGCACTCCATGCAGGGTTCTTGCACACAACGGTGTGATCCTTCCTGAGCTTGTCCAGGACTTAAGGAGTTTTGGGTTCAGTTTGCCTCGTAGAGAGCCTGTGTTGATCTGCACTACCTCTCCTGATATTAACAAACTTCATCCTCCCAGGGGCTCTAAACAATTAGGAGGGTTGGCATGCATACATGAAACTGTGTCTGGGGTCGACAAACACACAGTTCATGACTCTGGCTTATGCCTCCATAGGACACAAGAATTTACGAGTATAAAATCATCTCCTAACCATATAATTTCTTACTGGCCTAGTTATACAATCAAGTAGAAATAGGGGAGATATAGTATATCCATTAAGAAATATGCACAATTCCTGAAACATACACAGTATAACCTATTCATACACAGTTATGGCTAAATTACATAGAGTAGGAAATCACTTATCTGTTATAGGTTGTCGCCAACCAACTGACTGTGGGTGTTCATCCTTCCACCTGACCATAGGCACAGATGCATTCATTCTTATCACTATGGCCACCCCCATGATGCAGGAGCATCGCCAACTCAGCAAGCGAGCCAACACATCAAGCAGAGATCAGCTGGGAAAAAAAACCCAAAATTTTGAAAAGTGGTTTGGGGTTGTTGCGCAAGTCTTCAATGAATCATTAAGAGATGATGCACTTGTATTGTAAAAGGGACCTTGAGCCTTTAAGATCTTGTCCTTAGTAGATAGGAAGGCATTTAATAGATTTAATGCAGGTAGATAGATGTTTAAGTCTAGATTAGACAGTTTCAGTTTTCGAGAGGGAAAACGGATATAGACACCCTCCTTTATACATTGTAACATTATTCTGAGTAATCAAACAGGAGAGCAAGAAGAGAAAGAAGAGAAATTGTATGAAGAACACCCATGTACAGGCATTGAATTAATAGAAAAAGCTTTGATTCAATCTCATGGTTATGTGTTGTTTCTCTGTGTATTGATGTTATGCTCATGGTTATTTGCTTCATGTCATACATTTGCTTTTATATGTTGAGTATGTGATTTCATGGTTAATTTGAAGTCTGGGAGAACAAGAAGTTAGTTTCAATTGTTTCTCTATCTGGAACCAGAGAATTCTTTCAAGGAGTGCAGTGGAATTTGTTCACAAGGAGTGCGCGACTGCAGGGTTCAGATAGAGGGAACTTTTGTTCTAAGTTCTCAGGAGTGCAGATTTGGCACCGAAGCTGTGCAAGGCGTGCGAAGGTTACACAAAGTATTAGAGTTGCGATTCTGAGAAAGAGGTTCAAAGACTGCTGCTGCAAGAGTGCGCAGAGTCGAAACTTCGACACTTAGGCATGTTGAAGATTTGCCGCAAGGAGTGCATGCAAAGAATTCTCTTGAAGAGACTCAGAAGTCGTGAGATAAGCTCAAGAAGTAAGCCTTCGAATTCGTCGAAGGGTACATGTAGGAAAGTGGCTATTGAAAATTTGTAGAAGAGTTGTAGGTTGGAGAACAAGTTCCGGGGAGAGATACTTCTTGTTCATGGATCATGCAAGAAGAAGAGTGGACAGTCAGTATTCTCCGTGGAGAATCTATGAGTTTCGGTGAGTCGTTGGATCTCTCGGAATTGCAGGAAGGTTACAGTGTAGGAACAAAAGAAGGTTTGAAGTTTAGGAGAAGCAGAACCATTTATTCAAGTCCATTCAGGACCCTTGGATCTGTCGCAAGATCGACACATCGGGAGTTCGTGAGGTAAGATCCTAACCTTTCACGACGGAAGTTGCGAGAGTGCGAGGGGCGACATTCCAATAGCTACGTAAGTGGTGTGGACCATAGGTGATAGTGGGAGACAGGTGGCATAGCCATTGGAGGTTCGACGTCTTGGGTAGCGGGAGTCGACAGGGAGTTTATTTGGCCTCGCGAGTAGCGAAGTCGTGAGGTAGCGATATTTCGGGTATCGGCGCCTCGGGCTTCGGGAGTCGAGGTGGAAGTCGATTGAGCTCACAGTGGCGAAGCTGTGAGGGAGTGAAGTCCTGATAGTAGAGTAAGAAAAGTCAGTGATTAACCGACACCTTGGGTCTTGGGAATACGAAGGAGTAACGCTTGGTTGTCAAACTCGTGAAGGTGCAAGAACCGATCCTCCGAAAGAAAGAAGGGAGGATCGTGCGTGAAGAGAACCTGTGGGTGAAGAATTCTCGATAGGGAATTAGAAGAACGGATGATTTCTTCGGGCCTTAAGGGAAAGAAGGTCCTGGTGAGTGTGATCGTGCTCCGAGGGAGTGAGGAGGACACCAAGTGGTATCAAAGCTGGATTTTTACTCTTTGTTTCTGTGACAGAGAGGAGAAAAGAAGAATTCGTCATGCCGAATAGGAGGGAAAGACAATCACCTGACCCAGAAGACAGGGAGGTGAGAAGAAGAGGTAGGTCGAAAGGGAATCCAGAGATGGAAAGACAGATACGAGATCTCAGAGTGAGACTCGAAGAGATGGAAACAACTCAAAGATGCATAGCTGGTGCAGGGGAGCTTAGTGATTCCGACAATGAGGCTGAAGCCTGACCACAAGGAGAAGTTGCAGCTGAAGATGCAACAAATGAGAGGTTGATAAAAGCTATCGCCAGGATGAGTTCCAAGATGAAGATGGACATTCCAGCTTATGAAGGAAGCCTGGATGCAGAGGATCTATTGGATTGGATTCGAGCTCTTGACACCTACTTCGATTATGAAGATATCGAAGAGGATAAAAAGGTAAGGCATGTTGTTACCAAGTTAAAAGGACATGCAACATTATGGTGGGACGAGCTACAGGAAGATAGATGTTCCAAAGGTAAACAAAAGATTAAAAGTTGGGATCGAATGATCGCGAAAATGAAGGCAAAGTTCATCCCAAGGGATTATCAGATCACGCTGTTCAGGAGAATGCAGAACCTGAGACAGAAGTTGATGACGGTGAAGGAATACACTGAAGAGTTTTACAAGCTCAATATCCAAGTAGGTCATCAGGAAAGCGATGATGAAAAAGTTGCCAGATATCTGAATGGTCTGAGATACGACATTCAGGATGAATTAAGTATGACAACTATCAAAACTGTTGAGGATGCTTATCAGATGGCTCTGAAAGCTGAGGAGAAGCTGAGCCGAAAGCAAGGTCAGCGAGGGTGAGGTAGAAGTCAGCCCAGAGGCAAGGCAGTTGCCCCGGAGAAATATCATAGGCCCAAGGAGGAATGGAAGAAACCTCAGGGTAAGATTGAAAGAGGTGGAACCTCACAGTGAAGAAAGCCACAGGTTGAACGAAGAGGACAACAGAATGATCAGTGAGGAGATTATGTTGATGCAAACACTTTTCCTCGTACCAGAGGTAGAGGAAGAGGCCAAGGTGGAGTAATCACATGTTTTACATGTGGACAGAATGGGCACAAGTCATTTGAGTGTCCAGAGAAGAAGAAAGATGGAGGAGAATCTCACATCACTGAAGCACATAGGCATGATGTTGAGAATGAAGACACCAGAAGTGGGAGGTCACTGATGGTGCACAAAGTTCTTTTGACACCTAAGAAGGAGGTGGAGGACACAGCTCAAAGGACTAGACGTTTCAGAACCACATGCAAGACCAAGGGCTGGAAATGCAAGGTTATCGTGGACAGCGGGAGCACAGATAATCTCGTTTCGACCAAGATGGTGGAAAAATTAGCACTGGAGACGACTGATCACCCGAGTCCATACAAAGTTTCATGGCTACAGAAGGGACATCAGGTGAGTGTCACTAAATAGTTTTTAGTTGATTTCAAGATGGGTGAATATAATGATAAAATCTTGTGTGATGTCATTCCCATGTATGTATGTCATTTGTTATTGGGTAGACCATGGCAATATGACAGAAATGTGGTTCATGATGGGAGGATGAACACATATATTTTGAAGAAGGATGGGGTGACACATAGACTGCTTCTGATAAAATATGAAGAAGTGAAACCGAAAGTAAGCAGCACCATACTTCTCATGAGTGGGAAGGAGCTTCTTACAGAGATGGAGAAGAAGGAAGATCCACAATTCTTTGTGGTCAGGAAACCGAGAATTGTCCTAACTAACACGAGAGTGGACAACTTGCCAGAAGAGATTTAGGAAATGCTGGGAGAGTTCGTTGACATCATCGTGGATGAATTACCTCGTTCGTTGCCACCGACAAGGAGTGTGATTCATCACATTGATCTCGTACCAGGAGCCACTTTGCCAAACAAAGCAGCGTATAGGTTGACACCGCAGGAAAATGAGGAAGTCAAGAGGCAGGTACAGGAGCTGCTGGATAAAGGACTGGTCAGAGAGAGCCTGAGTCCGTGTGCTGTTCTAATAGTGCTCAGTCAGAAGAAGGATGGAGGTTGGAGAATGTGCACTGACTCCAGAGCGATCAACAAAATTACCATCAGGTATAGATTTCCACTGCCGAGAATGGATGATCTGATGGATTGCCTAAGCGGGGAAAATTATTTTTCGAAGATTGATCTGAAGAGCGGATATCATCAGATTCATATGAGGGAAGGTGATGAATGGAAGACAACATTCAAGACAAATGAAGGTTTGTATGAATGGCTGGTCATGTCGTTTGGTTTGACAAATGCACCGAGCACATTCATGAGACTGATGAATGAAGTCCTGCGGGAATTCATCGGAAAATTTGTCGTCGTATATCTGGACGATATACTGATTTTCAGTAAGACCAAGGCTGAACACTTGAATCATTTGGCTATTGTGATGAGAAAACTATAGCAGGAGAAGTTGTTGATTAATATGAAGAAGTCCTCATTTATGAAGGCAGAGCTCATTTATTTGGGTTTTGTTATTTCAGAGAATGAGTTGAAGATGGATCCAAGTAAGGTGGAAGTGATCAAAAATTGGCCATCACCAAGAAATGTTTTCGAGGTGAGGAGTTTCCATGGGTTGGCTAGTTTCTACCGAAAGTTCATTAGAAATTTAAGTGGAATTAGCGCAACAATGATGGACACGGTGAAGAAGCGGCATAAAAAATTTCATTGGACAATAGAGGCAGAGAAGAGCTTTAATCTATTGAAGCGAAAAATCATAGAGCAACCAGTGTTGGTGTTGCCGTATTTTCAGAAGACATTTCAAGTGAAATGTGATGCAAGCGGATATGACATAGGAGAGGTCTTGAGTCAGGAGGACAGGCCAGTTGCATATTTCAGCGAGAAGCTGGATGACGTAAAGCTGAAATACTCCACGTATGATAAAGAGTTTTATGCCATCATACAGGCATTGAAGAAGTGGAGGCATTACTTGATCCCGAAAGAATTTGTATTGTATAGTGATAATCATGCATTACAGTGTGTGAGTCAACAAGATAAGTTGAACCAGAAGCATGCAAAATGGGTAGAGTATATGCAGAATTTCACGTTTGTGATTAAACACATTTAAGGGACTGCTAACAAAGTGGCTGATGCTTTGAGCAGGAAATGTTTGTTGCTGCAGGAGTTCAGAGTCAAAACATTGGGTTTTGAGAATCTGAAGGATATGTACACCGGAGATGTAGACTTCGGAGAAGCATATGAAGCAACTGAGAATCCAGTTCTTAGAGATCGGAGTCCATGGATAGACTACATGATCCAGGAGGGATTGCTATTCTGAGGAAATCAATTGTGTATTCCAAATTGCTCCATGAGGGAGAACTTGGTGAAGGAAAAACACAGTGGAGGCTTGGCAGGGCACTTTGGTCACGACAAAACATTCGTGAAGCTGAGCGAATCATATTTTTGGCTAGGCATGCGAGAAGATGTCAAGAAGTTTGTTGACAGATGTTGAATTTGTCAGCATTTGAAGGGAAGAAAGCAGAACGTGGGTTTTTATTAGCCATTACCCATACCGGAGAGGCCATGGGAGGCAATAAGCATGGATTTTGTATTGGGTTTGCCGAGGACATAGAGAGGGGTTGATTCCATCTTTGTGGTGGTGGACAATTTTTTGAAGATGGCACATTTTGTTCCGTGTCAGAAGACCAGCGATGCGACCCACATCGCAATTTTTTTTTTCAAAGAGGTTGTTGGACTCCATGGATTGCCGAGAAGCATAGTCTCGGACAGGGATACAAAATTCATATGTCATTTTTGGAGGACGCTATGGAAGAAGCTAGGAACTAACTTAGCGTTTAGTTCATCTTATCATCCGCAGACAGACGGATAGATAGAAGTTGTAAACAGAAGTCTGGGAGATTTGTTGAGGAGCTTGGTGATGGAGCACCATAGCAGCTGGGACAACATATTGCCACAGGCAGAGTTTGCATACAATGATTCTGTGAATCAGAGTACAGGCAAAATTCCATTTTAGATTGTGTATGGGACACGACCGAGAGGAGTTTCTGAATTGCGAGAGTCGGGATAGCCTGCAACTAGCAGTGCTAGTGCAGAGGAATTCACTGAAGCGATGAAGGAACTTCATAGCAAAGTGAAGTAGTAACTGACAGATTCAAATCAGGAGTACAAGCGCAGAGCAGATCAACATCGGAAACAACTTCAGTTTGAAGTTGGTGATTTGGTTCTAGCACACCTGAGAAAAGAAAGGTTCCCAAGGGGAACATATAACAAGCTGAAAATGAAAAAGATTGGGCCATGCAGGGTCCTCAAGAAATTTGGAGAGAACGCTTATGAAATTGAGTTGCTGGATGGCATCGGGATATCTCCGATATGCAACGTGGTAGATTTATACCCATACAGGGCTAGAGAAGCGGAAACTAGAACCGAGGAACCAATGATCCAGTGGACGAGGCAGATGCTGATAGCAGAGAAGCCACAGATGGAGTGCATACTGGACAAGCGAGTGGGAAAGAAGACTAGGCGGAAGCAGTATTTTGAGTACCTAGTCAAATGGAAGAATCACCCAGTCGAAGATGCTAGCTGGGAAAATGAAGCAGTGATACAGAAGCATGGACAGACTGTGCAGGAGCTCATGGACATGAGCCCATGAAAATTTTCAAGAAGAGGAGTGTGATGCAGGAGCATCGCCAACTCAGCAAGCGAGCCAACACATCAAGCGGAGATCAGCTGGAAAAAAAAACCCAAAATTTTGAAAAGTGCTTTGGGGTTGTTGTGCAAGTATTCAATGAATCATTAAGAGATGACGCACTTGTATTGTAAAGGGGACCTTGAGCCTTTAATCTCTCATTCTTAGTAGATAGGAAGGCATTTAATGGATTTAATGCAGGTAGATAGATGTTTAAGTCTAGATTAGACAGTTTCAGTTTTCGAGAGGGAAAATGGATATAGACACCCTCCTTTGTACATTGTAACATTATTCTGAGTAATCAAATAGGAGAGCAAGAAGAGAAAGCAGAGAAATTGTATGAAGAACACCCATGTACAAGCATTGAATTAATAGAAAAAGCTTTGATTCAATCTCATGGTTATGTGTTGTTTCTATGTGTATTGATGTTATGCTCATGGTTATTTGCTTCCTGTCATACATTTGCTTTTATATGTTGAGTATGTGATTTCATAGTTAATTTGAAGTCTGGGAGAACAAGAAGTTAGTTTCAATTGTTTCTCTGTCTGGAACCAGAGAATTCCTGCAAGGAGTGCAGTGGAATTTGTCCGCAAGGAGTGCGCGACTGCAGGTTTCAGATAGAGGGAACTTTTGTTCTAAGTTCTCAGGAGTGCAGATTTGGCACCGAAGCCATGCAAGGTGTGTGCAAGCTACACGGAGTCTCAGAGTTGCGATTATGAACAAGAGGTTCAAAGACTGCTGCTGCAAGAGTGCGCAGAGTTGAAACTTTGACACTTAGGCATGTTGAAGATTTGCTACAAGGAGTGCGTGCAAAGAATTCTCTTGAAGAGACTCAGAAGTCGTGAGAGAAGCTCAAGAAGTAAGCCTTCAAATTCGTCGAAGGGTACATGTAGGAAAGCGGCTATTGAAGATTTGCAGAAGAGTCATAGGTTGGCGAACAAGTTCCGGGAAGAGATACTTCTTGTTCATGGATCACGCAAGAAGAAGAGTGGACAATCAGTATTCTCCAATGAGAATCTGCGAGTTTCGATGAGTCGTTGGATCTCTTAAAATTGCAGGAAGGTTACAGTGCAGGAACAGAAGAAGGTTCGAAGTTCAGGCGAAGCGGAACCGTTGATTCAAGTCCATTTAGGACCCTTGGATCCGTCGCAAGATCGACACATCGGGAGTTCATGAGGTAAGATCCTAACCTTTCACGACAGAAGTTGCGAGAGTGCGAGGGGCGACATTCTGACAGCTACGTAAGCGATGTGGACCATAGGTGATAGTGGGAGACAGGTGGCATAGCCATCGGAGGTTCGATGTCTCGGGTAGCAGGAGTCGACAAGGAGTTTATTTGGCCTCGCGAGCAGTGAATTCGCGAGGTAGCGATATTTCGGGTATTGGCGCCTCGGGCTTCGGGAGACGAGGTAGAATTCGGTTGAGCTCACGAGTGGAAAAGCTGCGAGGGAGTGAAGTCCCAATAGTAGAGTAAGAAAATTCAGCGATTGACCGACACCTCGAGTCTCGAGAATCCGAAGGAGTAACGCTTGGCTGTCGAACTCGCAAAGGTGCGAGAATCGATCCTCTGAAAGCAAGAAGAGAGGACCGCACACGAAGAGAACCTGTGGGTGCAGAATTCCCGATAGGGAATTAGAAGAACCATTGAGTTCTTTGGGCCTTAAGGGAAAGAAGGTCCTGGTGAGTGCGATCGTGCTCCGAGGGAGTGAGGAGGACACCACCCCGTGCCAAGCCATGATATCACTAGGTAATTCTCACACTTCTCAAGGGTTCTTCCTCTGTTTCTTCTTCTGTTTGGGTCTTGTTCTCTGTAAATCAGAGCTTTCTCTCTCGGTTATGGCCTCGGCGAGGTTTCTTAGATGCTCCTCAGCATCAAGCTCACGGTCTTTAGTTCGTGACTTGTTGGAGAGCTTCACGCATCTCCCTTGCGAACTTACGTTCTTTTTTTCTGGTGTCCTCTCCCGTGTGTATCCCTCTTATCTTGGAAGGTTTGCCGACCTATCTTGTTCCTTCTGTCAAAAGGAAACTTAGGTCTGCAGGTCCCTGTGGTACTTCGGGTTGACATCCCATGTTTCCATTCATGGGGGTGGTTGATAATTCAACCACCGTTCCTTACTTGATTAACTGGTTTCTCTCCTTGGGATCTGAAGGAGGTTGTTATCATCATCAAGGGAAACTTGGGGTTATTTTTCATAATGAACCCTCTCTTATAGTTTTCACATTCTTCCTCTAGTGATATCATGGCTAGTACTTTCAAGGCTTCACCCCCATAGTCAATTATTGGTAACTCAAACAATAATACATTTACATTGTCCTTATGCATTAACATGGTAATTCTTATTTTATGATTAATATTAAATTTTGGGGAAACAAGGTGTTACAATTCCCTCCCCCTTATAGGAACACCCTCCTCAGTGTTCTTTCTCAAAAAAAACACATGTCATGCCTTTCTCATTCATCCACTTCAGAAGTCTTGACCTTCGTCGTCGTTCAGTTCCTCTTTCAAGATCTTAGTCTTCATCATCTGCCTTCAATAATTCTTGGACAACAAGCACATTAATCACAATTTTGTGAGAAAATATCTTACTGTTGTTCAAAATTCAAAAGGAAATTTTCATAATCTTAACACAATACTTATCTGTGTAGTTTGTAGATCTATATCCACATGGTAGTTTTGTTATCCATGCTCATCACTTTCCTTGATGTACCCATTGGGTGCATGATTCCAATTCAATAGTTCACAAGAGCTATCATGATTTCATCTTCCTTTCCAAGGTTTTTTCCGCACGGGAAGATACCCATTGTGTGCATGATTCCAATAGCTTACAATAATTATTAAGGTCTCCTCTTCCTTGCGGTCACTCACCCTCCAGGCCCAAGCTCAGGCATCCCCTTCACTGTTATACAGTCCCTCGGGCGATCCATCTTGCCTTGCCAAGGTTTTCTCGCATAGGAAAATTTTAGAGACTCTATATAGTCTTACAGTCGAGGCGTCCCTCAGACTTTCTCTACCGAGGCGTACCTCTAGCTTGTTTTACCTCAACACAATAATTTTCAGGCGATCATGGCTTATCACGGGGTTTTCATGGCTTAGCAGTAGCCTTTTTTTTTCCCTCATCTTCAGCTTTGACAGCCTTCATCTGTTCCTTCTGGACAGATCTTTTCTCCTCACCTGTGTCATAGTGATACAACATTCGTGAGACATCAATATAAATTCCAACTTTCATAATTTTATTGCAAATCTGTCACCCATAGATTTTCCAATCTCACGATTTGTTTTCATATTTGTTCCACATAGGAACCAGATTCATAATTATGGGACTTTCCTTCCCATAACGGTTTGACTCAGCAGGCAATTGGCCTTCCTCATGGGCTTACAATATTTCCATATCCAAGACCCCTTTGCTTCCTGCACTTTCAACTTCAATTGGCCAGACAACTTGTTAGCTTTTCCATGCCTATACATTTTATTTCACCTTTACAACATCGTCACAACAATTTCAGAATTGTGCATACTTAACAATTAAATTATTTCCTCAAAAAGGAAATACCATTCCTTGCAGTTTGGCTCAGTAGGCAATCGGTCTTCCTTATGGACTTACAACACTACCATATCCAAGACCCTTTCCTCCCTGCAATTTCATTCCTCAGCTAATCAAATTGTTAGTTCTCATGCACATACATTTTTATTGCACCTTTTCAACTTCATCACAACAATTTCATAATTGTGCATACTAACAATCAAATTCACTTTGTCAAAAGGAAATACCATTCCTCACAGTTTGGATCAACAGGCAATCAGTCTTTCCTATGGGCTTACCTCACTGCCATATCCATGACCCTTTTCTTCCTGCAATTCATTCTTTCCACAACCAAACAAACTGTTAATCTCATCTCAACATACCAAACTTTTCAAAACGTAATTCAACATTTCAAAGGGTTTTAACAAATGTGCCAATATCCATGGCCACATTTATACCCAAATTCAATCTTGCATTGATTTCAAGTTTGTCACACTTTATGACAGGTTATTGGCCATGAGGTGTTGGAATTTAACCAACCTTTTCCTCATATGGTTTATTCATTTTCTTTCATTCTTACAACAGGACCATTTTTCCTACTTTAGGCCGATCACGATCCCAAATCAATACACATGAACTCAAAATTTTCATATGAATGCCTTTACACATTCCTTGATTGTTAATTCATTCATGACATATCAATTCATGAATTCTCCCAATGGTTACAAACAATGTTTACTACCAGAGGTTCATAACTCCATTATTCAGGTTCTCCTTCCCGAATCATATCTTACTTGGGTATCCAAGGCATACAACTGCCTTTCAAAGTTCATGCATAACACTAAGACAATAAAATATTTCAGAAGGGGTTCTTACCAAATCCCTTCATACCTTGTGCCACACAGGCATGAATATATTTATACCGGTTCTTGGCTGCTAGCACTCTCTTTCTGATCTCTACGTCATCAACATTGCTTTAGCGGGATTTTCACAGTACTGTCAACAATCTTTCGACCGTAGCCTCCCCATGGTCACCCTTTGATTGAGGTTGTTCATTATTGGCAACTGTCTTTCTCAACAGTTCCAATCTTATTTCTTTCTACACATGACATACACCATAGGCACATTAGTCGTCATGTAAATTAAAATGAAAGTACCATAGCATTTAAATTAATAAAATATTTTCAGACATGTCCCAGCATATCCGTATGTACTTCATCACACTATCCTTAATGTTTTCATGAGTGAAAAACAATAGTTCTCAATCATTTTCACATTATTACAACCATCATCACTATGGTGTCAAAACATTTCCGTTCATTAATGTACTAGCTTTCTCATCCCATAGAAAAAAAAATGCACAACAAGGAAAGAATTGAGGGCTCTCCTCTTCTTCAAATTCTTTCTACATCGCCTGAGACTTTTTAGCCCAACCGAGTTATCTCTAAGGCCTCACTGTCTCTTCTCTACTTTTGCAATTCTACTCCCTGTCAGTATCTTCCTGCTCTTTTCCTTGAGCCGCCTTGGTTAGGCCTCACCCTAACCCTTTTTGGGATATCACAACATACTTTAATAAAAACTCTTTGCTCATAATCAATCATGAACATGTGCATCCTACACACTTCCATTTGGTTATCAGAATGGTCAATATTCAGTTGTTAGTCTTCTATTAATTACATGATTCTTTCAAAATGTAATTCAGGATTCTTATATATGGACAAGCCTTGCATCCCATTGTCCAACCTTCAACAATTATTAGGGTTGTGACTTTGTTCTTCTTACAAAGTCCTTACACATTTCTTCCACCAAGAACTTCCTTGTTGCATATCCATTACTATCTGTGATGGCCTCAAGATTGAATTAGCTTTAGCTTGTTAATAAGCATTCTTTAAGGGACATAGACATACCTTTCTAGTATGTATTCCAGATTATGCATCTGCACATGTTCTAGGTTTTTCCTAACTTACATCCACGATGTACTTAGCTATACTCATAATCATAAGCCTGTGTGCAGTTTCCATAGGTATATTTTACAGCCCACATGCATCTTTACTATTAAGATCAGTCAATTCAGATTCATTCACAATCCTTCTCATGTGATGCTCAAAGGCGTAATCATTTGTCTCTTATTATGACAAGAGAGAATCTTTGCTCATTTACCCTTTCATTTAATTATATTGGTACTTCCTGAGGAAATGGAATACATTCCCCTCGGGCTATTATTTGGAACAAAACTTTCGTGACTCCCCATAATGGAGTCAGCTATTCCTCCATAGTATTCAATTAATATGGACAAGAGCAATACTTGCTTCACGTTTCACTCATTAGGACAATCATATTGGGCCTCTAGTATACTTATACTCTTACATCATACATGTGCATTACTTGCATGTTTAATATCATTCATACCTTACCGATATTAATATCAGGTTTCCTATTATGAAGCTTCACAATGCATTAAACTCATGCACTCAAGTACAATTGAACATAGCTAAGTATTCATCATACTAGTTCACGCCTTCTCCTCACATGACCACCGGTGGTGACCACGATCCAAACTAAAGGGTGCTTCACATTTTACGATTTTGGGATTCTTGTTGCAAGGAACTCTGGTTCCTCGATCCCCAAAATCCGAAAACCTGAAAGATCAAGGCTAAGGTTTTCTCGACTCTTTTATTCACATGACCCTTTGCTCAGAACTTGGGGTCAACTCCTAGACACATGTTAGGATCCCGTGTTTCGGCAAATCCACGGATAATGCTCTACCAGTTCCCAAAATTCTGATCCATGAGGGTCCGGCAACCTGGATCCCATGGTCCAGATCTCTCTGCCAATCAATGATCCTGATCAAATCCTGGCTTTCTACCTTTCAAGATTCTGGCGGAGTCTTCACCTGCTAACTCCCAATTTCGAATCCCCAAAATATGTATGCATCAGATAAACGATCCAACGCCTGTCTCGATCCAATGACACAAGTTGGATGTCAGGATTTCATGACATGTGAGTTCTCAAAACTCTTCCCGTTGAATTCTAAATCTCTGACTCCTGAAGATACGATTACACCAGATCTACGGTTCAGGTCATCCACTAACCAACGACCCTGATTGAATCGATGATTTACCTTGCGCGACTTTGGGAAAGTCTTCGCTTCAATTTTTCCAATAGTCGAAACCTCGAATCTCTAGATCAACGACTCTCATTAATTCCAATCTAATGGATACTATTCCTTCTAAGTTTGTGAGTGATGAAAGGTTATCATCCTTGTCTTCTCCGCTAATCTACTAGATCTAACGGTTCATGGAATTTTGGTATTCCTCCCTCTGAGAATTCCACCATCTGTTCAGATTTTCAATGACTTCCAGCCATGACTTGGCATCAAATATTCTAGAATCAACCTCTGTGTTCAACCTCCGAAGCTTTTAAACTTTAACACAAGCTTGTTTCTATATGCACTCCTTGTTCTCTATATTCACACTCGGCATATGGAATTTCCCTGCTATCTTTTCTGAGCTTTTAAGTTACTTACAAGACTAATATCATAGTCATAACTCATACAGATGCTACCCTCTCTTTATGGGAACAACCAACAAGGGTCACTCTTGGGAATTAGCAACAGTCCCAAAGGAGTCCTCTTAATCTTGTTTAAACAGATTATCCTTGTTGTTGATTTTAACCATTATAGGTCAGATAATATGACCCTACATATTTTCATCAGTCCTCTCAATCATGAGGATTTATATGCTCAGGGTTTAGTCTTTTAATAATACAGTAATTATAACTTTTTAGGGATCCTACCAGTCCTTACCAGATTTCCTAAATCATGAAGGAGTTCTTCATGAGGATCTTAATTCTTACCTAACCAGCCATCTCAATTGCAAGAGACTCTACCTACTTTAGTAGGTAGCCATCATCACAGTATAATAGAACAACTCAGTTCATGTCCCTTTTCTGGTTCGTGCAGCTTCATAGCACAATTTATTCCACCTATGTTATTCATACTTAGGTCTTATTAGTAATATTGATCAGTCCATCCCTACTCCTATAAGAGTAGTTATCATTTTGACAAAGGAACAATATAATTCCTTTGTTGGAATTCCATAGAAATTCCCAAATTAAAGTTTCATTCTGCAGTCCTTCTCCTTAAAGAGAAAATGCAGATAACAATATCTCCCTACGCGACTCGTACATGAGCCCAAGCAGGCCAAGTGTTGTAACCATGCTCTGATACCAATTGGTCACATACCCACTATGGAAAAAATAAAATTTTCGCTCTTCCTCGAGGGATAGAATCCTCGAATTCCTATGGGGGCCTAGTGCAGACTAGCTCTTCCCTTATCCACCTCCATGTGATCATTGGTTATGACCATAGGCCAAGCCAAGAGGCGCCTTTCACATTTCGTGACTCAACTATGCAAGAGAGTCGAGTCTTTCGACTCTTCAAACCCCGAAACCCGAAATCTTACCTTCGATGAGATCGACAGTTGCAAATATCCCCTTGATCCGACGGTCTTGGCTGTATCAGGATTTTGGTAACCGGGAGTTCAAAATGTAGTGACTCAAACCACTGGTCACTCCATTCCCTGAACTCCAAAACGCAAGTTATTGTACGAGATCTAACAATCCATATCTTTTCGGAGTTTCATGAACCGAGAGTTCACGATGCAGCGACTCCAAATCTCTTGTCACTCCAATCCTTGAATTCTGATATGGGAATTTGTGTATGAGATCAACGATCCTCATTGATCTGGATCTGACAGTCACTATCCCTCCTAAGCTTAAGGGTGTTGAAAGACACTCAATCTTAATCACATGTCAGGGTTTCGTATACCAAGATTTTGTGACTTGCAAAGATGAGGGGTCTTGCCCTCTGGTTTCCCAGATGTTGAGACTTATTCACACTAAACCGACTCATCCACAGAGCGCATCGGGGTTTCGTAAACCGAGATTTCATGACTGGAAAAGACAAGGGGTCTTTCCCTCTAGTTTCCCGAATGTTGAAACACTAAAACTTATTCACACTAAACCGGCTCATCCACAGAGCACATCAGGGTTTTGTATACCAGGATTTCACGACTTGTGAAGATGAGGGGTCTTGCCCTCTGGTTTCTCGGATGCTGAAATGCCGAAACTTATTCACACTAAATTTATTCATCCACATAGAGCATCGGGGTTTCGTATACCAGGATTTTGCAACTTGTGAAGATGAGGGGTCTTGCCCTCTAGTTTCCCGGATGCTGAAACACCGAAAGTTATTCACACTAAACTGACTCATCCACAGAGTGCATCGGAGTTTCGTATACTTCAGGACTTTCAGGACTTTGATGAGTCCTCTCTCCCCTGCATGCACCAAGTTAAACCTCGCGTGCCTTTTTTGGATCCGATGGCTATCACTCCCCTGCACTCAATCTGATGGTTCAGATCTATTCTCCTACACACTCTTCTCCGACTGTTTGGACGTAGGCTCCAACAATCCATATTTTCCCCTGCGAATCGACGATTCACCCTTCAAGACTTTGGGGAAATCCTCACCTCTATTTCCCCAAATTAAACCAACGGTTCAGATCTAATTTCAATCACAATCTATTTGTCACTCTTGAGCTTTCATATGCTTTGAAACCTCCAAAGGGTTTCTCTACCTTTGCACTCCATGCAGGGTTCTTGAACACAACGGTGTGATCCTTCCTGAGCTTTTCCAAGACTTAAGGATTTCTGGGTTCAGTTTGCCTCGCATAGAGCCTATGCCGATCTGCACTACCTCTCCTGAGCTTAACAAACTTTTTCCTCCCAAGGACTCTAAACAATTAGGAGGGTTGGCATGCATACATGAAACTGTGTCCAGGGTCAATGAGCACACAGTTCATGACTCTAGCTTATGCCTCCACAGAACACAAGCATTTACGAGTATAAAATCATCTCCTAACCATATAATTTCTTACTGGTCTAGTTATACAATCAATCAGAAATAGGGGAGATACAGTATATCCATTAATAAATATACACAATTCTTGAAACATACATAGTATAACCAATTCATACATAGTTACGGCTAAATTACACAGGGTAGGAAATCACTTATCTATTATAGGTTGCCACCAACCAACTGACTGTGGGTGTTCATCCTTCCACCCCACCATAGGCATAGAGGCATTCATTCTTAGCACTCTGGCCACCCCCGTGCCAAGCCATGATATCACCAAGGAATTCTCACACTTCTCGAGGGTTCTTCCTCCGTTTCTTCTTCTGTTTGGGTCCTTTTCTCTGTAACTCAGAGCTTTCTCTCTTGGTTATGGCCTCGGTGAGGTTTTTCAGATGCTCCTTGGCATTAAGCTTGCGACCTATAGTTCGTGACTCACTGGAGAGCTCTGTGCATCTCCCTTGCGAGATTACGCGTTTTTTTTCTAGTGTCTCCTTTCCCGTGTGTATCCCTCTTACCTTGGAAGGTTTGTCGACCTATCCTGTTCCTTCTGTCAGAAGGAAGATCAGGTCTGCAGGTCCCTGTAGTACTTCGGGTTGATAGCCCATGTTTCCATTCATGGGGGTGGTTGATAATTCAACCACCAGTCCTTTTTTTCATTAACTGATTTCTCTCCTTGGGATCCGAAGGAGGTTGTCATCCTCATCAAGGGAAATTTTGGGTTATTTGTCATAATGAACCCTCTCTTATAGTTTTCACATTCTTCCTCTAGTGATATCATGGCCAGTACTTTCAAGGCTTCACTCCCACAGTCAGTTATTGACAACTCAAACAATAATACATTTACATTGTCCTTATGCATTAGCATGGTAATTCCTATTTTATGATTAATATTAAATTGGGGGAAATAGGGTGTTACAATGGTGTAGCCATTAGAATAATTGACTTTGGTGTAGATCCATTAGCTACCTTGAATTGACCATCAATATAAAAATGGTCATAATGAAGAAGGTGGCGTTTGAAACATTTTATGTTGGAGAAGCAAGGAAGACACTTGGAAATGAGAAGATAAGATGGAGGGCTACCAGTCAATAGAGAAAGTGAGGATGGAAGTTGGCATCGAGAGGAAAAAACCGAGGGTTTTTTATACGCACTTTGGAAAACTTTGAATTTCTAGTTAGAATTTTCCCTTTTTGGATGGGATTGATTTATAAGATGAAAATATGAAGAATTGAAGCATTGGGTAAGAGAGAATATTTGGTTGAAGTACAAGTAAAGCAAGAAGTTATAATACATCATGACTGAAGAGATTTTAGCTTAAACATTGGAGTGGGGGTGAGCCTCCATATATGCAGATTTATTTCATGGTAAATGTTGAAAACTCAAAACTATATGAGTGCCTTATGATCATGGATCAAGGTGAGAATGTTCAATTTCCTTCTGTTGAATATTTTTCTCTTTAATATCTTGATGAGTTGTGAGAAGATGATATTCTTGATAGAAATGTGAGGACTTCATGAAGAGGTAATGTGAATTATCTTCGTGTGGGTCTAAAAGGAATGCATCCAAGTAAAGCACAATGGACAGAAATCAGAAAAGTGAGGGTGTTGTACCCTCACTTATTTTCTGAATAAAACTAGAATTTCAGTGGTCCAAAATCCTCTTAGTGGGGAGGAGTGATCCTGAAGGATCCCCAAATGATCCAGTTAGAAAATGCCATAGTAACATGATCTTCACCACTGATCAACTTTGAATATTATTATTCCAGAGAAATCCATGGGTCGATTTGGAGGGATTTTGAGCTCTCCTCGTCATTACCTTGCACCTTTTCCACGTCCATGTCCTTGTCATGAGTCTACTTGGTTGTCCTCCTTGCACGGATATTCATCACAAAAATATGAAGACGTGGGGGGGAACATAGGGCTCTCTAATGAATTCCTCCATATTTAAAAGGTTTTACAGAGGAAATGCATCAAGGGAGGAACTAAGCAACACATTTATGTACCAAGGAGATGAGCGATGAACCATGGGGGTTGTCGAGATTAGCCTTAGTTGCACAACTGACGATAGATGGTAATGCTTGCTTGCCTTACGAGATTGAGAGGTCATGATTGTTCATGAGCTTGGTCATCGATATTGGAGGATCCACCATCACAGAGAAATTCCCTCGACTTCCCTTGACCTTAGTTGATGCTGGATGAGAACCCTTCCATTAGAATCATCATTCTCAAGAGCTTCAACAACCATTTTTTCTCCGACATCGACCTCTTCATTTTAATTTTCATCGTGGGCCTTAAAGGCATGGAACATGTTGACGATGATTAGGAAAGAGTTAGAGAAAAGTTGAGACAAAACCAAGATGGCTTGGCAAGAAGGGAAGGAAGAGCCCCACTAAAGTCCTTTTCGAGGGAGAAGCCCCTTTATTGGGAGAATAAATTGAAGGCCATTTTCTGATGTAAAGAAATTTAAAACTTTATTGTGCAACTTTCTGAATGGATTGGTTCATCAATTGAAGTGGACACAAAGACATAGCCCATATGGGTGAACTCCATTATCAATTTGTTGAGTACTGCATGTGTTATTTCAATTCTGGTTTTTAAATTTTAGTGTTTAAATGTTGATCTTTAATGCATTAAGTCAATTTCAAACACAATTGCAGGAAATTGAGAAGTTAGTTATACAAATGTGAATTAATGAGTTTTTTTTAGTGAATCATTTAGCACTAATTTCAGATCAAAACAAAGAGATATTTTTGATCTTTTAGATTAGGGTTCATCGCCTATTCTACAAGTGATATCTTCCTTGATTCCCCAATAATTTAACCACTACTTAAATATATAAAAGATATAAAAAATATTAAATTGTTTCATTTCTCAAAACATAAAATGATATATATAATGACAAAACTAATGATGTATTATTATCTCATATAATACTTGATTTACATTTATATTTGAATAGTTAGTAGTAGAGGATCAAAGTGAAGAAAACACATGTCTTAACATAAAGTGAAAAACATTTATTTTATTTAATGTTTTGAGAGTTTCAATCAATCAAATTTAAAATAATGAAAAATAAATTATATTTATTATTTAGAGGAAACTAAAAATGCTTATTACATTAAAATTCACTTAAAAAAGTGATTTTTTTTTTAATTTTTCTTTCAATCTCTCTCTACCAAAATTCATTGTAGAAATGAATTTTTGTTTCTTCCTTCAATCTTTCTATATTAGTTTTTACATTTTTTTTTAGTCTTGTTACAATTTCTACTTATGTATTTGTTCTTTTATTTTTATTTTTTATTTTTCTAAATCTTTTGAACAATCTAACACTCTTATTTTTTTTGAGTGTTTTGATATCAAAATAACTTTCTGGTAATATCTTTAATGCTTTACATGATATGATGCTGAATATTTTCACTCTTATTTGTTTGAGTGTTTTGATATCAAAATAACTTTCTGGTAATATCTTTAATGCTTTACATGATATGATGCTGAATATTTTCACTCTTGTTTTTTTGAGTGTTTTGATATCAAAATAACTTTCTGGTAATATCTTTAATGCTTTACATGATATGATGTTGAATATTTTCAATAGAGACATTGCATCCTCTTCTATTATTGGAAATTCATTTAATTTTGATAAATCCATCAATAACAATATCTCCAACTAAGAAAATGCCCCTTTCTTACCAAATTTACCAAATGTTTTTTTTAGAAAACTTCTTTATCTTCTTATCTTCAAACAACTTTGAAGAACTAAATCCCTTAAGATTTTTCATGTTTTGTAAATCTTGAAGTTCTTCCAGCATATGACACCCCAACGACTTAATCTCCCTCAAACATTGAAATTCATAAAACTTAATCTCCGTATTTTCAAAAGTATGAATAATAAAAATGAAAAAGAAAAACCTTACATTTGGAAAGGAATAATATGCTTTTGTTGCAGATCCATTAGGTACCCCGAATTGATCATCTAGATATAATTTTTCATAATGAAGAGGGTGGGATTTGAAACCTTCAGTTTCAGTGTTGGAGAAGCAAATCCACATTAAACAATTGGACGTCATAAAGCGAGTAAGGAAGGGTGTCGTATACCAGTCAATAATGCGAGTGAGGACGACAGCTGGCATTGAGATACCAAATGGAGGGTGTCTTATACGGACTTTGGAAAACTTTGAAGTTCTTGTTGGAATTTGGCTAAGCAAATTTCCTAAAAAGGGTCATGGAGGAATTATGTTCATGAAATTATGGTGGGTATGTGTTTTTTTTTTTTAAGGTTTAAAGGTTTTAAGTTTTAGTATTTTTTGTTTGCAATATAAATTTGGGTGAAATCTATTTTTTTTGTTGTTTAAATTGTATTTTTGAATGTATAAATGGATTTCGCGTGCTGAAAAACTTTTAGGGAAATCAGATTATATAGACTTAACCACTCTAATATACAGATCCAACAATTTCTAGCAGGATTTTGAGAAAAATTAAACACTTAAAATCCCCCCCAAAAAACAAAACTTAAAACTTTTAGACTACTGCTCCAAATTCCTATAAGGTTTATTGTATGAAACTTAAAAAAGTGTGGGAAAATATATTGTTTTCGATAACGCTTATCTTACTCTGATTCAAAAACCTTGTGAGATAGATAGATTTTGTAATTATTTTCACACAAATTTGTTTTATAGATGATGAGGTGAAGGTTAAACAAGTAACCAT
The DNA here is from genome assembly GCA_009831015.1 of Picea engelmannii. Classification (NCBI taxonomy): domain Eukaryota; kingdom Viridiplantae; phylum Streptophyta; class Pinopsida; order Pinales; family Pinaceae; genus Picea; species Picea engelmannii. The sequence continues at coordinate 843,866 of ML785063.1, forward strand.
ATTTACTTAATAACCAATCAACTATTACACATCCTACATAGAATGCAACCAATCAATCATTATGTTAATAAAAAACTCCACTTTTTATGGTTGCCCGTATTGCTAACCCTATTGATAATAATATCAAAACAAATAAAATTATTATAACCAATTATATAAAAGTGGTTGATAAATGGGCATAGATTTTATTAATGTTTTTAATTTTAAAATCATATCAAATGGTGCTTAAAAATGAAACATCATCTTTTTTACAAATTTTAACATTTTAGATCTCCAACTTCCATTTTAATTTAAACATCTTAATAATACCATTTCTAAGATCCAAGTCTACTATTTTAAAATTTGTAAATATATATATATATATATATATATATATATATATATATATATA
>ML785063.1:862641-882536 GCA_009831015.1 Picea engelmannii
AAAAAAAAAAAAAAAAAATCCACCATCTGTTCCTACTGAAAATCCTATTGGTTGTTATCATAAATATTTTCTTCTTCCAGCTGAATGGACAGGTCATCATGTGTTTTTGAAATTTGAAGCAGTTAATTCAACATTCTATGCTTGGATAAATAGGGTATCTTTGGGATACATCCAAGATAGCAGGCTTCCTGTGGAATTTGAGATAATTGAACATTGCTTCCAACCTGGATCTTGCAAAGAAAATTTATTGGTTGTTCAAGTGATGAGGTGGAGTGATGGGTCCTATATTGAATATCAAGGTCAATGGTGGCTATATGGTATTCAATGTGATATGTTCTAGGTCATGTCCAACAAATGTCAAGCTTGAATGTGATTTGCTATAGGAAGTTGTAGAGAAGCCAAACCACAAAAGTGTAGGCGAGGAGAACCATGCCATGTAATCACATCCAAAAAAACCCTATAGTTGAGTTCATTCTAGTTCTTCATCATATAGCATCTCAAAAAAAATATCAAACCATCTCCCTCTTCAGTCAAAGGTAAGCCCACGAATGCGCAAAAATTTGTTTGGAATGAATTGTGCCACCATCAAAACTGTGAACGTAATTATTTTATATTGATGTACTCTTTGAAGAGACATTCATTTCCTTATTTAGCAAGCAAACCTCTCCATATTCAACAAAATATATAAGTGTGTAATCAAGTGAAGTATTTTTTTATGAAATTTGAATCCTTACTTGAACATCAACTTCTTTTTTTTACTCAGAAGATTTGTAAAATCATTGTAAAGGAGAAAAGAAGCTTGAAAGCATTATTTACACTTAAATTGGTTGGGCTGTCACATGAACTGCAAATGCACATTGGAGGTATATATTGCTTATTAAATATGTTCCTACTAAAAGAATAATGTTATCAAAATTTTGAGGACAAAACAAGGGATGGAGGTAAAGTGATGACAACAATCATTCAAGAGTTTTATGAACTTTTTAAGTAGCTAGAGTACAACAATGATGTATGTCAGTCAAGGACAAGACTTAACATTGGACTATATGAATCCTGGGAACAATTGATGAATAATTCCAAGTGGATAAGAAGGAACAACAACAATAATGGGAAGATGGTTAATGTTGAAGGTTGGAGAAAGAATATTGCATAAAAGAAAAATAAGAGTTGGGATCCTAGAGGACTACAGACAACAATAGAACAAAAGCAAGATAGCAAGGAAAGTGACAAGAAACAACATAAGATATGGAATCTAGGATGAATTCAACAACATAAGACTCGTGATCAGGAGATCATGAATCATTTTGTTTCTTGGGAGTTTGATGCAAGAGAAATCCCATCAGAAATCAATCATTGGAGGAGGCCTAAAGAGTCTTTCAATTTTACTAAAGGGAGTGGGTTCCCTTAATTTAATTCTTTTTGTTTCCTAAGATTGTAATTGAATTCTAGAAATTATAACTAAGATTGAATAATGACTAGATATCGAGAGTCATGGAGGTCTAGAAAGTAAATGAGTGGTTTTTAGAGATCTTCCTCAAAATATTGTGGATCTAAGGGATATTAGGAGGTTGTTGTGGAAAGATTATAGGATCTAAACTAATTCTATTTCAGAATCCTTTTGTGATTTAACTTGTAATCCTTGAAGGAATTATGTAAGAGAGGTTTGAGAAGAGAGGTGAAGTGATATAGAGACATTAGTGGGTGTGTGCAAGGCCTACTATGGTCCTAAGAAGAGTCGATTAATATAAACCAGGCCTAAGCAGGGTGAATAAAATCCATGTATATGAATCTGTGTATAATTGGTATGTAATAGAGTTAATGGAGAAAAGGAAACACTCTGTTTTGAGTGTTCAATAACAATTGATGTTCATAATCTATGTTTTGGCTAATCAAATATTGTGTCTCTGTACAATGGAAGTTCATGGTCATTGAACTTGACAATAGTGAAATATATGAATGGGATTGATATTCTATTCTGCATTAAGTAGTTATATGCCCCAAGTAACGGTAAAGATTTGATTTCCTAAGAAAATACCTTGAGTTGTGCATGAGTGCAGGTTCGTAAGTATAATTGGTATGTAATAGAGTTAATGGAGAAAAGGAAACACTCTGTTTTGAGTGTTCAATAACAATTGATGTTCATAATCTGTGTTTTGGCTAATCAAATATTGTGTCTCTGTACAATGGAAGTTCATGGTCATTGAACTTGACAATAGTGAAATATATGAATGGGATTGATATTCTATTCTGCATTAAGTAGTTATATGCCCCAAGTAACGGTAAAGATTTGATTTCCTAAGAAACTACCTTGAGTTGTGCATGAGTGCAGGTTCGTAAGTATAGAAACCCTATATAGATAAGAAATTATCTTGTAAAAGGAGTAATTGCAGTTGGTTTCCATCTAAAACATGGGAGAATCGATGTAAGGATCATTGATTGAAATTATGATCGATGATCCATCGTAATCATGGAAACAATCGGGTTGAATTGGGTTTACAAGCCTTGAACCAGAGCTATAACATCAATCGATAACTAGGATTGTCAGACTGAAGTCTAAACAAAGGTCAACGGAGCAGATTGATTCAAAATTAGAAGTTAAACGATTGTTAATGGTAAGTTAAAATGTGAAGAGTAATTACCAATGGTTATGATAACTACACATGTTGAGTTTGTGTGAGTTCATGTTTTCAAAGGGTAAAACCACTTTTAGTGTTTGTGAAAGTTAGCTAGGGATATTCCACGGTCATAGGCCAAGGATACATGGAATAGTATTAATACCTTAGGGCCTCGGTCTAATTAAATGTTTTAAGTGACTTTATGTCATCCCAGAGTCCCAATAGTTTGGTTGCATGGAGAACATGTAGGATAAGCACCTAGGCTTAACTCTTTACTGTTATATGTTATCCTATTGACATTGGCCTTGGATTCGAGCCTTGACAATATGGAAATGGGAATGCACAAGGTTTTAAACTCAAAACAAAAGGAATTGAAGAGTTAAGGATTGGGAGTTGATCCAGTGGGTTGTCAAATGATATCTAAAAATGATCGAAAAGAGACAACTAAGGACTCTGATTCTTAGGCATTTTCCCTAGTGGGGCTATCAGTTGCAGAGGAGAGTGAAGCTTGTTGAGGAAACCCTAGTTTGGTACACCCTCGTAGGTCAGACCACTAGTCTCCCGTGAGTCACCCCCACTTGTTTCTTAGGGCTCATCTCACGAGGCCCCGCTTGACAAGATGTCTTAGTCTCACGAGGATAAGACAATTTTGGAGGTTATGCTAATACCAGGTGTTATCACTCCAAGAAAATCCTTAGGGTTGTAGGCTAAGAATGCTTGGTAACTTAAGAAATTTGATAATCAAAGTGTTTGGAATAATGAGATAACTGGGAAGGCTTTATAAAAGGACAACTTATTATGCATCTAAATAAACCAGTGCTTTTAGAGACCAAATATCAAATACAGTAATGAAATAAGGTGTGAAGAATACTATTCAAGATAACCAGGTACACAGACATGTAGGGTCATACAAGATAGAAGAGAATCATTTAATTCACATTCATGAGCTACACAAGAAGATGACAGTTCTTGATAGCTAAGCTGAACTGGATCAAATTACAGAGTGGTGAACATATGGAAAATATTGACATTGGTAACAAAAGAGGATTGTGATTCATATAACATAAAAGAGTCAAAGTACATAGCCAAAAAGTATCCAGGATTGGACCCCCTAGTTCCTCTCATATATTTATCTTTATAGCTCTACAATACAGTTTTCAGATCCTAAAAGAATGGATCAGATATGCTAAAGATAGAAAGTCAAAACTGATTTACAAAAGATAAGGAATGATCCTCAAAATGAGGTCAATTCCTTATTTCATGGTCTTCATATCATCTAGAAACTCTGTGCTATGCAGAAAATCCTTCCAAGGCTATTTGATATCCTTTGATGAAGATAAATTCGAATTTGCCAAGTTTAGAAAAAACCCTGATTTATTGCCCCCAAAATAAGTGTCAAATCAACTTGAAATCCTCCTCTAACTCCTTTGCATCAAAAGTGGATCTTAGATTTGACACTATAATTCAATATGTATCTTTGGAAAGCATTTTCAAGAGATTCGGTTGAGAAAAAGCTCGATCTGGGAAAAAATACACCTTCGTTGGCCAGTCTCAGGTTTCACTAGCTATTTCACCTTAAGATTTGCTAGTTAGCTGGTGAAAGATCTGCCTTTCAACAACTAATTGGTTATAATTTATCCTTCTAAGCTGGTGAAAGTTTTGTTTTATCTTTGAGATGAAATTATGCAGAGTAGAAATGATCCTGCATAGAGTGTTAGATTCTTCAACAGCTGTATAATAAAGTGTTGTCAACATTTGATGTTTAAACCTCAGGTGACCTGCAACGAAAAGGAAATCCAAATACACAATTGTTGATATCTATGGCCAGAATTTGATAGCAGCGCAAGACGGATCTTCTTGCTAGGGCATATGGGTATTCTTATCATTATCTTGATCAATCTTCTTTGATTATTTCCTCAAGCTCAACAATACCAAATTCCTGGCAGATTTTCTTAAGCTCATCCAGAGTAATTTGTGTGCTTCCATCGTTGTCAAAATAAGAAAAGGTAGAAAGAGATGATCCTCATTGCAAACTCCACAATAATGGTAGATTTGGTTTCCAAACTGGATTTATTTCTAGTGAATCTGGACAGCAGACTGGACTTACCCATACCATAATTCCCAATCAAAACTACCTTAAGCAAAAATTCATGATCATCATCTACTTTGTAAATCATCTCCACAAAGCACCAAACGAATTCTTGAGTATCCTTATAAACCCAATACCTGAATGAATAACTGTTAAATAGATAGGTACACAATGAATATCAGTTTGATGCAAAGCTTTACACTAATATGGAAAATGGTTATTTGACTTAGATCTCTATGTATTGGGTGCCCAAAATGTTGTCCTATGGTTTGCACAAACCCAAACAATTCACCCCTGTACTTTTGGATTGGAAACGATAATGTCTTGGCGTGCATTGAAGATCAAACAGGACACATTGCTCATATGCCCTTACACTTTAAAATAGATCTGGCAGTTGACCTTATCGCAACCAAACCTATGAGTTAAAATCATAGATATCTCGACTCTGATAAGATGATAATGGAATAATGTCGCACTGCACATTAGGAATGTGGACCTGCACTTGTATCCAATCTGGAAATATTTCAATAGTGTAACGGAGATGAAAAATGGTCTGTAGATTATTTTGGGTTAAGGCATAGTGAAGACACTCGTCCTTTGTCTATTCGTAGGATTCTTTGTTACGTGTGATAAAATCCATGAGAAGAATGGGAGTGTAGGCTCTTATCATCCAAGAATCGGGATCAAAATTATTGCTCCTTGAGAATGAAAATGGATTCATAACCTCTTGTGTCTGATCATCAGGGCTTCCATTATAGTAGTCTTGTGTGAAAGTGGATCCCACTATTAGCATGAACTCATCTATGCCATCGTCACCCATGGCTCTGATAAAATTGAGTTTGCTTCTCATAATGTCTTTGTCCAGCTCATGTTCGGGAAACTGTAACATTCTATCCAGATTTTTTTTTTCTGTGGGCGACATTGCATGCAGCTAGAAATGCAAAGATAAAATATCTATAACCTGTAGAGCATCTGAATTGGCTAGGAAATCCACTATAGGTACCCCACACATTTTATATGTGTCTTGAAATGTGTATTTGATGAGAATTGCTAAGAAGCGAAAGAGCTTGTAGTGGCAATGATCTCAAACTGTGAGAGGCATACTTCCCAAAATGTAGATAAGCCCAATGGGAAAACTTGTTCCTATGCACCTGTAGAATGTCATCTTCACTTCTAGGTGGAGAATCCCTGATTTAACATCTCTTTTCATAAAATTTCTGTCAATTTTGATTTGCTTACTGTGAAGAGGCGAACTTGTCAATGTCAGGTAAGGGGAATCGGTGAAATCGAGAGAAGAAATGTCCAGCTCGAACCAAGATTTATCCCAAGACGACGTAGGGGAAGTAGATCTTGTATAGGAACTTCATAAGAGAGAGTTCCAAAGCCTTTAGAATGACAATCCAGGATGAGGCGCTTGTTATTTTATAATCAGAGTAAAAACCAGTGAAGACACAATTTGCTCCCAAATCCTAGTTCTGGCCAATTTTGCAACAAGTATTGAGCTCCTTTGACAACTTGAAAATATTGGTGTGGCCATTCAGGAAGTGGACGTGAAAACTTGATATAAATAATTGTTCAACTGATCTGGCAAAATACACAGAATACTAGAACCGAGGCGCCTGAGATTGGATGCCCAGAAGCTGTAATTTTATTATTATAACATCTGCAAACATCATGTGCATCCATGGTATTGGACTTGAAGGTCTGTTTCTTCAGGAAATTCCAGTAAAATATACGGATACCAGAATCAAGAGATTTAGGGATGTCGAATTCATCTAATGATTTGAACTTCATCTTTGAATCTCTTAGTTCTCTAAGTTTTGTTAAGGTCTGTGCAGGAAAACATGCCAATCCGTTGGAGAACAAAGGTCCACTCTTTCCCATTCTTATCTTTTGCATATAGATTATCATATATTCATTGTATCACACCCTTGACTCTTCCAAACATAAGTTCTATTTCTGACTTCCACTCATCAAACAGCGTAGTATCACCAACAACATTTTCTACAATTCGAGCCCCGTGAACTGGAGAATTATGATGCATGGTTTTCTTGTGACATGTGGAATGAAATTCCTATGTGAGCTAGACTTTAAACATTTGGAAACTGTAATTCTTGAATGTTTTGGCTTAATGCCAACTTATGTATGACTTGTGATGATGACAGGTATTTGACATATTGACTTGGAATTTGACACTTGCGCTTGGGCATTGGTGTTAGAGCTGGGCTTTGTATGGTTTGTGGCCTGACTCATGAAATGATTAAAGGCTTGACTCAATAGTTGGCATGTCGAATGATTTGGTGTTGACTTAGTATAAAAATGAGCTGTCAGTTTAGCATGAGAACGGGGCCTATAGCTTTAACTAATGGCTTGCCTCTTGGGACCTCCAAATATTTAGCAATAAAGCCATAAAACCCGAGAGGCTAAAATATAAGTTTGATATGACAAGACTCAAGACTTAGACATGAGAATTTAAGCAAGTAGTGTTAATGTGATATGGCTTAGTTTTTAAGACCACTTCAAGCACTCACATTTCATAACAAAACTGCATATTGGGATATATATAGCTAGGTTTATGAACTAGGTAACATTAATTTTGTATTTTGTGTATTGTAGGTCATAATGGCAGCTTCAAATACATCTATGGGAAAAGCAATGATTAACAGAAGCTGATAAGGACAGTAGAATTTTAAGATACTGTCAAAAGCTAAGAGGGAAAATGAGTGAAACATAGAGAGAGAGAGAGAGATAAAAACGCTCTCAAAAAACCGGTGCATTTTTTATCACTAACATTGTCTCCAGCTGGGATGGAGACTTCCCTGCGAGGTTTCCAAGAATTTAGTAGTTTCAGTAGCCTTTAGCATTGCACATGGAGTCATCTAGCCTGTGCAACTATTCCTCTGCAAACCTGCAGCCTGCCTGTAGCTTTCTTGTGGCCTGCCTGTAACCTGCCTGTAGCCTACCCTGCTTATTCATGAACTCAACAACTGAAAAAAAAATCTAGTTGCTCGTATAGTGAGCTTGTTCTTCTGCCTACTCCTACACTAACCAATTGTACTGCCTCTTATCAAGTGAAGTGATGCTTCCAATGAATCCATGTAAGGAACTGATTTACTAACATCATGCTAGATCTTGACTCGAAAAATAATGAAAGCCATATCATGCAAAAAAGAGGTTTGAGTAGATGATAAAGACAATCTTCTTTTGACAAAAATATTTTAACACATTTGCTACTCATAGATTCCAAATAATTATCAATAGGGCCATAAATGTCATAAAGAAATACCTCTTTGAGCTACCAATCCAACTGACTGTATTGCAATTGCTTTTTGCTTTCACTGGTCTCAATGCTAAATGTAAACTGTTCTTCTTCTATCGAAAGAGAATGCAAATTCAAGTGTTGATCTAAACCTCTCCACTCTTTTTCACCATCACTGGTCTCAATGTTGAGAACATACTGCTCATCCTCTATTAGAGAGTCATATAAGAAGGACTGTTGATCTGAACTTTTCAGCTCATCTCCTTCCTTGTATCTGCTGCAAACTTCTAGTCTTTGTAAATATTGAAACTGTAGGCTACCTTCATCATTTACTGCAGATCTGAAAATGTTACTTGTTGATGTATGTATTTTCTCTTTGATCTCAAAACCTTCAAAAGAGATATGTTGATTTTCATGAATATCTAAAGCAGTAGATACATCTGATATGATGTCAGATGTTTTTATGTTATTACAATCATTCAATACCTCTTGATCTTCTTGACAAGAATCTTTAATAGACGTGTTCAATACAATGTCAAAAGAATCCTCATGGTTGTCAAAATGTGGATCAACAAACTCTTGATTATGATTAGAGATGTCTTCTGCTACAAAAAAGTCTTCTTGAATATTTGGATTTTTATTCAACAAATTGAACTCATGACAACATTCAAGAAATAGAAAGTTGGCTGAAAATATGCCTTTACAAAACACATGGAAGGTAGCATGAAAATCAACCAAAGAGTTGATGCTAGCAATAGGCAGAAACAGGTACCAAACACGAGCAATCCCTTCTAATGAAAAACAGAATAGTCGGATCTGAACATCCTCATGCACTACTTGCAACCGATGCATGTAATCATGAAAGTCCAACAAATTTTCAGCTGACACTTCCCACTCTTCTCCTCGAAATCTGGGAAGACTGTTCTCCCATTCATCTCTAGTAGGTACTGGATTAGGAAAACCATAAATACTTGAAAAATCACAGAATGCATACCTCTTTTCTAAGATCTTGTTCATGTCATACCAGTGGAGTCACCAACAATTTTTTGAACAATGGAGTCACCACTGAATTCGTCCTTCATGGAGTCGCCACTGAATTCGTCCTTCGTGGAGTCACCAGATAGATTATTACAACCAAACGATGTCCAGGCTTTGTCTACCATCAAAGATGGATCTAATGTTGTTTCCCAGGGAAGCTGAGCTTCAATCTCCTCTCTGCGGCAATGATGCCAATTTGTTATCACTCCAAGAAACTCCTTAAGGTTGTAGGCTAAGAATGCTCAGTAACTTAAGATATTTGATAATCAAAGTGTTTGGAACAATGAGATAACTGGGAAGGCTTTATAAAAGGACAACTTATTATGCATCTAAATAAACCAGTGCTTTTAGAGACCAAATATCAGTTACAGTAATGAAACAAGGTGTGAAGAATACTATTTAAGATAACTAGGTACACAGACATGTAGGGTCATACAAGATAGTAGAGAATCATTTAATTCACATTTATGAGCTACATAAGAAGATGACAGTTCTCGATATCTAAGCTGAACTGAATCAAATTATAGAGTGGTGAACATATGAACAATACTGACATTGGTAACAAAAGAGGACTGTGATTCGTATAACATAAAAGAGTCAAAGTGCATAGCCAAAAAGTATCCAGGATTGAACCCCCTAGTTCCTCTCATATCTTCAACTTTATAGCTCTACAATACAGTTTTCAGATCCTAAAAGAATGGATCAGATATTCAAAAGATAGAAAGTCAAAACTGATTTACAAAAGATAAGGAATGATCCTCAAAATGAGGTCAATTCCTTATTTCATGGTCTTCATATCATCTAGAAACTCTGTGCTATGCAGAAAATCCTTCCAAGGTTGTTTGATATCCTTTGATGAAGACAAATTCGAATTTGCCAAGTTTAGAAAAAACCCTAATTTATTTCCCCCAAAATAAGTGTCAAATCAACTTGAAATCCTCCTCTAACTCCTTTGCATCAAAATTGGATCTTAGATTTGACACTATAATTCAATATGTATCTTTGGAAAGCATTTTCAAGAGATTCGGTTGAGAAAAAGCTCAATCTGGGCAAAAATACACCTTCGTTGGCCAGTCTCAGGTTTCACTAGCTATTTCGCCTTAAGATTTGCTAGTTAGCTGGTGAAAGATCTGCCTTTCAACAACTAATTGGTTATAATTTCGCCTTCTAAGCTGGTGAAAGTTTTGTTTTATCTTTGAGAAGAAATTATGCAGAGTAGCAATGATCCTGCATAGAGTGTTAGATTCTTCAGCAGCTGTATAATAAAGTGTTCTCAACATTTGATGTTTAAACCTCAAGTGACCTGCAATGATAAGGAAATCCAAATACATAATTGCTGATATCTATGGCCGGAATTTGATAGAAGTGCAAAAAGGATCTTCTTGCTAGACCGTATGGGTATTCTTATCATTATCTTGATCAATCTTCTTTGATTATTTCCTCAAGCTCAACAATACCAAATTCCTCGCAAATTCGTTGAAGCTCATCCAGAGTAATTTGCATGCTTCCATCGTTGTCAAAATAAGAAAAGGTAGAAAGAGATGCTCCTCATTGCAAACTCCGCAACAATGCTAGATTTGGTTTCCAAACTAGATTTATTTCTAGTGAATCTGGAGAGCAGACTGGACTTACCCATACCAGAATTCCCAATCGAAACTACCTTAAGCAAAAAGTCATGATCATCATCTACTTTGTAAATCATCTCCACAAAGCACCAAATTAATTCTTGAGTATCCTCGAAAACCCAAGACCTAAATGAATAACTATTAAATAGATAGGTACACAATGAATATTAGTCTGATGCAAAGCTTTACACTGATCTAGAAAATGGTTATTTGACTCAGATCTTTGCGTATTGGGTGTCCAAAATGTTGTCCTGTAGTTTGCACAAACCCAAACAATTCACCCCTATACTTCTGGATTGGAAACGATAATGTCTTGGCGTGCATTGAAGATCACAAAGGACGCATTGTTCATATGCCCTTGCACTTTAAATTAAATCTGGCAGTTGACCTCACCGCAGCCAAACCTATGAGTTAAAATCATAGATCTCTCGACTCTGATAATATGATAATGGAATAATGTCACACTGCACATTAGGGATGTGGACCTGCACTTGTATCCAATCTGGAAATATTTCAACGGTGTAATGGAGCTGAAAAATGGTCTGCAGATTATTTCGAGTTAAGGCATAGTGAAGACACTCGTCCTTTGTCTGTTCGTAGGATTCCTTGTTACGTGTGATAAAATCCATGAGAAGAACGGGAGTGTAGGCTCTTATCATCCAAGAACCGGGATCGGAATTATTGCTCCTTGAGAATGAAAATGGATTCATAACCTCCTGTGTCTGATCATCAAGGCTTCCATTATAGTAGTCTTGTGTGAAAGTGGATCTCACCATCAGCATGAACTTGTCTATGGCATCATCACCCATGGCTCTGATAAAATTGAGTTTTCTTCTCATAATGGCTATGTCCAACTCATGTTCGGGAAACTCTAACATTCTATCCAGATTTTTTTTTTCTGTGGGCAACGTTGCATGCAGCTAGAAACATAGAGCTAAAAGATCTATAACCTGTAGAGCATCTGAATGGGCTAGGAAATCCACTATAGGTACCCCACACATTTTATATGTGTCTTGAAATGTGTATTTGATGAGAATTGCTAAGAAGTGAAAGAGCTTGTAGTGGCAATGATCTCAAACTATGAGAGGCATACTTCCCAAACTGTAGATAAGCCCAATGGGAAAACTTGTTCCTGCGCACCTGTAGAATGTCATCTCCACTTCCAGGTGGAGAAGCCCTGATTTAACATCTCTTTTCATAAAAATTCTATCAATTTTGATTTTCTTACTGTGAGGAGGCGAACTTGTCAATGTCAGGTAAGGGGAATTGGTGAAATCGAGAGAAGAAATGTCCACCTCGAACCAAGATTTCTCCCAAGATGACATAGGGGAAGTAGATCTTGTATAGGCACTTCATAAGAGAGAGTTCCAAAGCCTTTAGAATTACAATCCAGGATGAGGTGCTTGTTATTTTATAATCAGAGTAAAAACTAGTGAAGACACAATTTGCTCCCAAATCCTAGTTCTGGCCAATTTTACAACTAGTGCTGAGCTCCTTTGACAACTTGAAAATATTGGTGTGGCCATTCAGGAAGCAGACGTGAAAACTTGATATAAATAATTGTTCAACTGATCTGGAAAAATACATAGAATACCAGAACCGAGGTGCCTGAGATTGGATGCCCAGAAGCTGTAATTTTATTATTAGAACATCTGCAAACATCATGTGCGTCCATGGTATTGGACTTCAAGGTCTGTTTCTTCAAGAAATTCTAGTAGAATATACGGATACCAAAATCGAGAGATTTATGGATGTCGAATTCGTCTAATGATTTGAACTTCATCTTTGAATCTATTAGTTCTCTGATTTTTGTTAAGGTCTATGCAGGAAAACATGTCGATCTGTTTGAGAACAAAGGTCCACTCTTTTCCAATCTTATCTTTTGTAGATAGATTATCATATATTCACTGTCTCACACCCTTGAATCTTCCAGACATAAGTTCTATTTCTGACTTCCACTCATCAAACAACGTAGGATCACCAACAACATTTGCCACAATTCGAGCCCTGTGAACTGGAGAATTTGATGGCTTGAATTATGATGCATGGTTTTCTTGTGACATGTGGAATGGAATTCCTATGTGACCTAGACTTTAAACATTTGGAAACTGTAATGCTTGAATGTTTTTTCTTAATGCTAACTTATGTATGACTTGTGATGATGACAGGTATTTGACATATTGACTTGGAATTTGACACTTGCGCTTGGGTATTGGTGTTAGAGTTGGGCTTTGTATGGTTTGTGGCCTGACTCATGGCATGATTAAAGGATTGAATCAATAGTTGGCATGTCGAATGATTTGGTGTTGACTTAGTATAAAAATGAGCAGTCAGTTTAGCATGAGAACAGGGCCTATAGCTTTAACTAATGGCTTGCCTCTTGGGACCTCCAAATATTTAGCAATAAAGCCATAAAACCCGAGAGGCTAAAATATAAGTTTGATATGACAAGACTCAAGACTTAGAAATGAGAATTTAAGCAAGTAGTGATAATGTGATATGGCTTAGGTTTTAAGACCACTTCAAGCACTCACATTTCATAACAAAACTGCATATTGGTATATATACAGCTAGGTTTATGAACTAGGTAACATTAATTTTGTATTTTTTGTATTGCAGGTCATAATGGCAGCTTCAAATACATCTATGGGCAAAGCAATGAATAACAAGAGTTGATAAGGACAGTAGAATTTTAAGATACTGTCAAAAGCTAAGAGGGAAAATGAGTGAAACATAGAGAGAGAGAGAGAGAGAGAGAGAGATAAAAATGCTCTCAAAAAACCAGTGCATTTTTTATTGCTAACACTAGGTCCTAGAAGTCATAAGTGAGCTTATAGGTTAGATCTATTGTGCATCAGGTCAGCTACAGAGGTATTGGTATGCTTATGTACTTGTTGTGATGGTCATACATGGTTATGGTATGACAAAGTTCTTTCCCAAGACTTTTAAAAGACGGAAACTGAGAAACAGTAAGCCAAAGAAATAAGCCCTCACTAAAGACATTCTGTACCCTTTTACTGTTGAAGATTCTCTTGAGAAGTAGAGTCTTTCCTAATCCACCCTTGCCAACCACGCCAATGCACGAGTGCTCTGAATCGATTACTAGCTTCTTGAGTGTTGCAAAATATCTTTCTCGTCTGACTATAAGGGGTTTGTGGATGAAGAATCCCATTGAAGCAAGAGATTGGAAGGTGGTTGCAAGAAGAACTACTTGAAGAAGAAGTGCTTGAAGAAGGCATGGCTTCGATGCTTTCCTTCATAGTTTGCCCAATTTGCTGCTTGAGTTCCTCCAAGAGCTTAGGAATTTGGTCCCACGCAGCCAAAGGAGACAATTTCAAATGTTCTTTAATATCTGAAATAAGACGAGTGATCTTTCTACTTGATTGATATCAGAAAATAACATTATACCTTGGAGCAATTGTGCACTGTTGCACCATTTCTGATGCTTGTCGAAGAAGCAAATTCAACTTTTTAAGCCATATATTGATGGTTGAAGCCTTGTTATAGCACTGAGAAGTGGGGATTCCATTCTTCCTGTTCAATGTCTGGCGGTATCGCTGGATCTGGTTGATGATAGGTTGGATGTCTGTTACCACATGCTCAAGGGAGCCCAATTCTTTCTTGTAGCGAATAGCAATCCCTATCTGGTGGAGAATCTGGTTGATTACTTTGTCTATGCCCACACCAAAAAATGCAGAGATGACAATAGATTCAGCCATGATGTAATTTTTTCTAACACACAACAAAAGCAAGTCTGACACAGAATATCTGTGAATATATATTCAAAAATATCAAAATGACAATTTTATCTCTCACTCGACTTCTCTAGCAATGATACAGGACATGATATTTTAAAACAACTTAAAATCCAAGATAGTGACCACTAATGCCGACTGTTGTAAAATTAGCAAACTATTGCAGGTTTATAGGAGGGCCTAATTGAGAATTCATTACCAATTTTGAGATTATTTTCAAAGATATGAATAAAATGAAAATGAAGAATCTTACCTGTGGTATAGGATATGGTGGGGTTTGGAACCTTGACTTCACTTAAGTCATATGCAACTCTCACATCAAAAGCGATAAAGTCCTTTCATTGACAGCCAATTCCATGTCAAATAAATATTGCTTGACTGGACTTATATGCAACACTCGTCAATAAAGTCCTTTCACTAGGCCCAACTCTCTGATATCAAAGACAATCACGTTTTCAACCCGGTTATGATAACAGACTTATCTCTCTGTTATATTTAAATTCCATATAAGCTTTGCAAAATATCTGCGAAAGGCGTATCAAAAGTCTCGGGCCTTTGGAAGAAAAGATTTCCACGTTTTCCACTTTCTGAAAGCCGTATCAGAAGTCTTGGGCCTTTGAAAGACAAGGTTTCCACTTCTGTGACTTTCCAAGTTTTAGCTAATCACTGCCTAAACAGTCGACCAAGAGCTTATTCGACATTCTTTCACTCTGGTGTGAAGGATTAGAATTAAACGCCTTGCTTTTATGTGCAGTGATAGTTATTACTTTCATAATGGATAGACTTATGTCCCTTCGTAATATTCAAAATGCTGATGAAAATAGTACTTCTAGTTCTCATCAAGAAAATTTCAGTAAAGCATGGGAAAATACAAGTTCCTTAGAATGTCTCATGATCCATTATATGCCCACTATCGAGACATTAGATCCTTGACTCCAAGATATTTATAAAGGAATGAGACCACCAGGGACTCCTAAATATGGTCTAGGATATATAGAACAATGTGACCAAGTCATCCTAGATTGTCGGTTTAACAATTCTTTACCTCCATCAATACAATGACCAACCATTGAAGAAATTCATAAATTCCATTCTATCATGATAGGATACCCAAAGAATTCCATTGAAGGAGCATGGATGAAAAAAATGCTAAACTGGGATCCTTTTACTCGTCCAAAATCTATTGAATTCAATTTATCTACTCCAAACAAAGAAAAAATTTGTTTGTCTACAGAATGGAAGACACATATTTCTGAAAACAACCTCTGGATTTCCTTTTATGAATGGAAAAGAAAATCCCAAAATCCTGCAGTCCAGATGTTAGAAGTAGGAAAAGAAAAGGAAGGACCTTCCCGCCATGAGTGGAAAAGCCTAGAAGGAAAAATTGTCGAATCCACATTGATCTTCCCACCCTTCAAAGGCATTATTCTTGAAGACAGTAATAAACAAGTCAGAGCAGTACCTTTGATGCTAGCTGACGAAACATCCCAACTTTCGGGTTTAGAAAAAAGGGTACGGTTCATATCTGAACAAGCAAACTGGATTAATACTTCCCTTAGAGGAATGGCCACACATACTTTTGTGACCAATGACTATGCCAGAAAAGGACACATAAGAGATTTACAGGTTTCTACAAACACAATAGCTCAGTCCATAAACCAAATAAACAACATAGTAGCAGATATCATTGATTGTGTTGAAAAAACACAAGACTTAGTAAAACAAAAGACAAATGACTCTGCTAAAAAACATGAAGAACTGATGGAAGGATTAGGAGATGCCTTTTTCGTCATCGAAAAAACTCTGTTAGAAATCCAAAAGAAGGATACTACTCCCGACAAACCAATTCCCGAATATTTTATTCTCCGACATTCCCCAATATCCATCATTTCCCCTGTATATATCCCTGAAGAGTAGACAATCCAAAAGAATTTTTTAGCACATTTTCCAAAAGAAGAGTCTAAACCTTCTTCTTCTTCTACAGATCCCAACCTATCTTTGGTTTCTATCCGACAACCTTAATATGAAAATATATCTCATCATATGAACAGACCACCCACACCCGACCTTCTAGGCAAAGGAAAGATTCTTGACTCCCAATCATTTGCAGAAGACTGGTTTCTAGAATGGAATATAGATGGTCTACTAGTTGGACAAATTTTCCAATTAATTGACAGAATGTATGTATCCTATAAAATCATGTGTATGAAAGGGAAAAGAGAAACATAAGCATGTAAATCTTTGATCCAACACTTCACATGAACTTTAAGCAAATGGTGGGAGATTGTTTCTTCACCTATAATGATAGCAAAAATGGAAGCAAAAGTTCTCAAATATGAACAAGGAGACATAGTCTATCACCTCAATGGAATTCCTCAAAACAATATGATAGGATCCCTCACCACACTAATTTTAGAACATTGGTGTGGTACTGAAGAAGAATTGGCGGACAAACATGAAATGACATTAATGAATATCAAATGCAGAAAAATGTCAGAATATGAAGAATTCCACAAGGAATGGACCCAAAGAATATTTGAGGTGAAAGATAGCCAAAATATCCTATGGAAACAAGTGTACCTAGCTGCCATTCCCAATAAGTTTGTTGAATATCTCAAGATGCAGGAGATATTTAAATTACCTTATGAAATGTACACTAGGGGGGGAATATATTCCCTCATCACCAAGGCCCTAATAGGACTTTGTATAAATATGAAAGTTCACAAGTCCATCAAAAAGTTATCTCACCTACCTGACAGTAAATCTATTTGTGAGCAATATGGTTTATACTTGACTGATCCTATCAGAAGTAGAAAAAGGACAAACACACACAAACAAAAGATGGGAACATCCAGAGAATGGAAACCAACCAAAAAGGCTAGATATGAACCAAAAACTCACTACTATAAACCAGGAGATATACAATTGAGAACACATTCTAACCAAGAAAGGAAACAAGTACAATGTTGGCTATGTGGCAAATCTAGACACATAGCAAGTTCATGTCCATAGGAAAAACAATCACGAAATTCTAAAGGAAAAGCTTCTGAACAAAGGGCCAAAGAAGCACATCAAAAGGCTAGTACAGAAACAAAATGACAACTAGCACATAGAACCCACTGCAACAGATGTGGAGAAAACAATCACACTACAAATCAATGCCCACGCCATCCTTTTATTAAAAGAGAAGAAGTTCATTTACTTCATGAAGGATGTTGCTCTGAATCAACAGATACTTTAGATTTTGAATATGCCTCTTTAGATGAAGAAATCCTTCTAAATCATCACTGTAAATGTGATGATCCAAATTTTTGTTTATGTGAAGATCCATCTGAAACAGATTCTGAATCCAGATATCATGGGAACATAGAAAAAATAAAAGTATGCATGTACCACAGAACAAGAGATCAATATGCCCAAATGCTAGCTCAAATCAAGGCCCTACCAGAAGGAGAAATGAAAAAATCTTTACTAGAGTCTTTTCTAAAGATAATGGCCACATAACAGAAGCAAAAGAACTCGGAGACCTCCTTCACTACAAGTACTAAGACATTGTTCCTAGATGCTTCATTTGAAATAAATACTAGGTCTTTCATCAAGCATAACAAAGAAACCAAACTGCAACACCCTTCTCTAACAGATCTAGCAAAATAATTATTCTATCTAAAGAAAGAAGATGCAGAACTCAAACTAAAGCTTGATCAACATGGAGAAGTTTCTGAAGATTCATATAAAGTTGATTCATGGGAACGACAGGAGATAAAGATCCTAAAAGAGCAGATGGAATCTTTTCCTCCACCACTAGAAGATGCACCAATAGAACAGGAAAGCAATCTCAATATTACAAACCATGGTTCTGATTATTTGCAAGGTTTAGATGCTATGAAAATATTGACTATTCAATATAAAAAATATCATGTCAAAATCATTATAGAAATTGAAAGGAAAAAAAATTTCCTGGATGCCTTGATAGATACTGGATCAAATATGAATATACTCAATAAAGAACTGATCCCTTGCAAATACTGGCTTCCCAGAAAATATTCTGCCATCGGACTAGGAAACATTTCTACTGATATTAGCTTTGAAGTTCCCAAGGCTATAATATGGTTGGACCAATGTTTTCTTGGTATGAAGTTTCTCCTAGTAGACTTACCAATGGATTGTGTTTTGGGAACTCCTTTTCTTGCAGATGTTGAACCACATGGGTCTGCCAGAACGACTCTAGGTCATTCGGCCTATTTTCTTACTATTCCAAGCCTAACCAACAATGACTCTCCCTATAAAAACATACTTCCCTTCATCTCAAAAACCCAGGCAAATATTGTGTTCTTCTCTAATCCATCTAAAAGTCTATTCATCATTGAAACCTGGGATGACCTGAACAATAGACCAACAACATAAAAACTTGATGACAATCTTGATTGGACAACTTATTTCCAAAATTGGGCCCCTCATTGGGAACTAAGATGGTCTGAAGGTATCGAATTTGGCCTCCCGGGATTCGCTTCTAACTCAAGTATTCATGTAATACCTCCACAACATCTTATAGGCAAAATACATCAAGCTCCCACTCTTGTTGCCCGTGAAAAATTGATAGAAATGGGGGATATAACAAGGCTAAGATCTACATTCAGAAGATGGTACTGCCAACATTCACGACAATGGCGGACTACACCTGATCATTCATATTTTGTGATAAATAGGATGAGAGCATTGCAGTCCTGGCCTCAAGAAGATCCTTCTCAACTTCTTTACCAAATCAATTATCATCAATACCATGCTATGTGGGATCATATGTGTTTATGGAGTGACAGGTACAAATATTACTACTGCGTGATGAAATTTTCAAGTAACTTTAGAATTAACACAAATCCTGAACCAGCGTGGCTTGAAACATGGTGGCAAAATTTTGGACTAAATCCAAGTGCAATTCATCCTGACATATTAGACACTGAGCAGATGTTCCACCACTTAAATATATCAAATAACGTTCATCGCCTCAAAACATATTCATAAATGAAAAACATCCTTGGGTCATCAGAGTTAAATATGTTCTCCAACAAGAAGAAGACAACAACGAAGATCCAAATATGTACCGAGAGGTTTTTACACAGCATTGGGATCCGTATCAATTTAACTATTTTCATGACTAGCCTGTTGAATAAATGTTTTAGTGGGACCTGTCCACTTTTATGTCTTACTGACTGACAATGGTGCCATTCGGATTCTGTGGGTTCACGTTACGAACTTCACTTTGTACAAAATTATTGTTCCCCACTTTTAGTAAAGCATCTTGGAAACCTAAAGCACTTCTCTAGCTTTTGGTGAGGATTGACCCACATTTCCAAGGTACTTAGATTCTTGGTCAGATGGTCCTTGCATGGTCACACCTTCCAAGAAATATTTAAATAAAGAAAATCTCTCTAAAAGATTTGATTCCAAAAGGAAAATCTACTTTTTTTGTAGACTTTGATTCCTTTCTCTCAAAAATTTGTTATAAAAAGAGAGGAG
>ML785063.1:899075-915109 GCA_009831015.1 Picea engelmannii
GTGGCAGCGTATCTCTGAGAAGAGATGTGACGGCTACTCGCATTCGCAAGAAGATGGTTACAATGAGGCTCTGGAGGCATTTTTACAATAATCGGGAATGCCAAAAGTCCTAGACATCCAAAAACCTAACCCTAGGAGATGAACCTCCAAAAGTCATGTGGGCCCCGTTTGGGTATTTTGGTGCATCAACTTCCCGGGGTCGTAACTTTTGCATACGATCTCCGTTTTAGGCGTGTGATATCTTGTTGGAAAGGTATCGTCGAGGAGATTCATTTTGGGGGCTCAATCATGCCTTCAGCTATCATTGAAAATCTCGATCTCGAAAAAACTTCATTTAGGCCCTCAAAATGGCCCCGGAAGTTAAAACCTACTAAAAATAGTAAATTGCCAAAATGGCCAGAAAACTGTTTTGAGCCATTTGGAAAAGGTGGGTGGCCCCCGATATCCACATGGATCACCCAAAAAGGAAGCTCCATAAAAAAAAAAATCTTGAACCCGGTAACAGATTCGCCACCCTGGAAGAACCAGAAATTGAAGGAAACATGCTTGAAATTGTTCCACCCATTACCCTACTCTCCCCAGAAAACGAAAGTGCAGATCCTACCCCAACTTCCAATGTGGTCCTCTACCAAGAAGTAGTCCAGCAAGACCAGGGATCAGTGGAAGACCTGTCGAAAGAAGAGGAAGGGGAAATAGATCCAATACAAAGCACTAAGAAAACTTCAAAGAGAGGAAGAAAATCAACAAAGGAATGCAAAGAAGTAGAAACTTACAAAGACAAGTTGCAGGGAGGACAATCAACCCTGGATGGGATGATCAACCCAAGAAAAACGAGGCAACAAGGGAAAATCCATAAAGAAACGACGATCACTAGCAAAGGTAAGTAATGAAGGTCGTCTCTTGGAACTGTAGGGGTCTTGGGAGAAAACAGAAAGTTGAAGCAATGAAATATTTAATGCGCATAGCCACCCCAAACGTCCTCTTAGTCCAATATACCAAGTTGGAAGAACAATAGTTCTTCCAGACCAGAAATTCATTCTGGAATTCAGGCCAAGGAATAGCCGTAAGCTCCTAAGGTGCCTCAGGTGGCCTAGGCACTCTATGGAATCCCAACAAGCTCGAACTGATCCACTCCCTCACCTGTCCACACTGGATTTTCACAAATATTTTCCATAAAGACACAGGCCTTCAGGTAAGTCTCTTCAACATTTACGTCCCAGTTCTTCTTGCAGAAAAAGAGATTGTTGGAACTCTATTCAAGATTATCTGCAACTACACCGACCGGAGAATATAATTCTACTGAGGGACCTGAATCTCACCCTAAACGCCTAGGAAAAAAAAAGGGGGACCCTTGTCAGAGACCCCCTCCGGGAAACTGTTGATGACCTAATATTGGATTGGGACCTGGAAGATATTAAGCCTCCCAAAGGACTGTTCACTTGGTCCAACATAAGAATAGGCCCGGGATATATCGCAGCTCGACTCGACAGATTTCTAGCTCAACACTCCTTCCTTCTTCTTGGGATTAATATTGATTCCTCTATTCTTCCTTTTAATGCCTCGAACCACAAACCTATCCTCTTAGAAATCTCACAAGACCACAACCTGGGCCCCATCCCTTTCCTATTTAGCCCCTCCTGGATTCAACATGAAGGGTTTCTAGATCTTGTCTCCTCAGTCTGGAAGGACACAATAATAGGCTCTTCCTTCTTCATCTGGGAAGAGAAGCTAAGGAAAATTAAAGTGGTTCTTAAATCCTGGGCCAAATCTATCAAAACCCCCCTCCATCAGCAGTTGGAAGTGCAACACGCCCTGGAACAACATCAAATCTAGGCAGATCTCCTTCCCGTAGACCCCTTCTCTTTGGAAAAATAACACCAACTGCACAGGAATGTCCATTGGGATTTCTATCGGGAGGAGGATTATTGGCGGAAGAAATCTAGAAGTCTTTGGCTCCAAGCGGGGGATAAAAACACAAGCTTCTTCCACAAACAGACGGAAGGACGAAAGTAGTTCAACTCTATCAAATAAATCCGCACCCAAGAACAAACCCTCTCCAACTTTGAAGACATTAAGCAAGCTGCCCATATACACTTCATAGATATGTATACATAAGTGCCCCCTTCCCCAGAAGCTTCCTCTTGTGATGTACTAAACTTGATTCCCAAAAGGCTCTCCATGGAAGACAACTCATCTCTCACAGCGTCGATCTCTAAAAAGGAAATCAAGAAATCTATAGCCAATATGGAGCCTGAAAAAGCCCCAGGCCTAGACGTCTTTACGACCCAGTAAATCAAAGTCTGCTGGAAAATTATTAAGAATGACCTCCATAGAAT
The DNA here is from genome assembly GCA_009831015.1 of Picea engelmannii. Classification (NCBI taxonomy): domain Eukaryota; kingdom Viridiplantae; phylum Streptophyta; class Pinopsida; order Pinales; family Pinaceae; genus Picea; species Picea engelmannii. The sequence continues at coordinate 901,412 of ML785063.1, forward strand.
GATTCAAAAAACACAATCATGAATCAAGATTGGAGGAAGCACCAACTCTTCTTTCCTACTCCTCATCCCAAAGGAAAAAGGAGCCACTTCCTTCGATCGATTTAGACCACTCTCCCTCTGCAACATTGGCTACAAAATTATCACTAAAATCATGGCTGACTGGCTCAAAAAAATTATGCCTACAATCATTTCGGAAAATCAAGGTGGCTTCATCAAGGGAAAAACATTAGTGACAACATAATCCTTGTCTAGGAGGCCATTTACTCAAGACAAACTTGGAAAGAAAAAGGTATGATAATCAAACTGGATCCTGCAAATGCCTTTGACAGGGTAAGACATAGATTTCTATTTCAGGTAATGCAGCGGCTTGGGTTTGACCACTCCTTTGTCAAGTGGACACAATCTTGCATTGGAAGACCTTGGATAGCACCTCTGGTCAACGACCTAGCAACTGGCTTCTTCCAAGCCTCTCGAGGTCTATAGCAAGGTTGTCCCCTCTCCCTGCTCCTCTATTCCATTCAGGCATCGATGCTAAGCTTCCAACTGGACTAGAGTCAACATCTCCAAGAGATAATGGGACTGCACATAGCCAGAGGGGTCAGAGATATCAATCATGCTCAGTTCGCCAATGACACCATCCTCCTTGGAAGTACAAGCAACCACTCGGCTAGAAAATTCAAATCTGAGCTATATAAATACCAAGCCATCTCGAGCAGTAAAATCAACTACAGGAAGAGTCAAATCTATGGTTGGAATTGTACCCCGAGGGAGATGGCTGACATCACCCGAATCATGGGAATAATAAGAAAAACTCAATGGGATTCCTTCAAGTACTTAGGAGTCTCCATTTTTAAAGCCTTCGCCAAATCCTCTTAATTGGCACCCCTAGTCGACAAAGTCAAAGCTAGAATAAGTGCTTGGGGTTTAAGCTGGTTAAACCCAGTAGGTAAGCCAGTCCTTATAAAATCTGTCCTATCAAGCATCCCTATATATCAATGTTCAACTTTGTTGGCTCCAAGAGGCATTATCACTAAAATTGAAGCCTTGCTGCATTGCTTTCTATGAAAAGGAGCAAAAAACAATGACAACAAACTCCCATTGGTTAGTTGGGGGAAAATTTCTCGGCCTATCCCTAAAGGTGGTCTTCAGCTCTATGATATGCACATCCAAAATTTGTCCCTAGGAGTGAAACTACTTTGGAATGTAGTGTCAGGGAGGCGCTCCTGGTGCAAAACAACTATCTGGAAGAAATATTTTACTGGCTCGAGGCTCTAGACGCACCACCTAAAACCACTCATGGCTCTCTGATCTTATCTGTCTGCTCAAAAGCACACAATTTCTTCGCTCCCGCTCTTACTTGGATTCTAGGCAATAGGAAGCAAATTCGAATCTGGGAAGACTCCATAATGGGGGACCCCCCAATCGATACTATACCAAGCACAACTCTCCTTAAAGCCTCCCTAAAAGCTCAAAATATTAGCACCCTTTGGGATATTTCAATGTGGCAAAGCGATGGAACCAAAGATTGGGCGAGTTGGGTCTTCCCTAATTGCCTTCCCTAGCTACATTGCGAAAAAGAGCTTCTGATTTCTTTGCTTCAAGAGAAATCCCCAATCTCCAAAAGAATCATGGACCAACGAGGCTGGGGATGTCGGTCAGGGGACTATTCAGTAGTAGCAGGCTATAAAATCCTCTCTGTTGTGCCCCAGGCTCTAGAAAATCTGACACTTTGGAAAGAAATATGGCAAGTCAAAGGTCTTCCTAAAGTGGACTTCTTCATTTGGAACTTAGCACATAATAGTATCCTGACTGGTGATAATCTTAGGAGATAAGGCCAGGAAGGTCCCTTGAGATGCCCTCTCTACTGCTCCCATGAAGAATCAACCGACCATCTACCCCTTAACTGTCCTTTCACAAAAGAAGTTTGGAGCTCAGCCCTGTCAAGGTGGGCCTCGACTATCCAAATCCCTCCAGATATCCCTTCTCTGCTAAGTAATTGGACCTCCTTATGTACCTTTTCACTCAATTCCAAATATCATATTAAGTGTTGTTGGCTGACCCTCCCTAAATTTATTCTATGGAAAATATGGCTTGAAAGAAACGCCCGAATTTTCAGAAATCATCCCTCCACCCCTACCCATGTTTCTATCAATTCCAAAGCTCTCCTGGGAGACTGCCTCTCCTTCCTTTGGTAAAAATCCAATAATCATCCTCTCTCCCCTTCTAAAGAAGCCTGGATTCATAGTCTCTCTCCAGATCTAGCCCCCCCCCCTCCCCCAAGCATCTCTATGAATCCTAGGAACTGCATAAGGAGCAAGCGAAGTTCAAATAATGGAGGTGTGCTCAACACAATCACATCCTTTTATTTGATGGAGCTTTGAAAGGAAATCCATGGGAAAAATGAGGGGGAGGGGGAGAGGTCCTCTATGACCCCGATGAAATCCAAGAATTGGTCTATTCCTGGGGATTAGGGGAAGAAACCAATAACATGGTAGAAGATCTGAGTTTGTGGCAATGACTCACCCAAGCCCGGGAGCTAGGCATTAATGAAATCACGGTGATAGGAGATTCTTGGATCCTAATCCAATCCATGGTCACCAAATCATTACCAAACCAAAAGAAACTTCGACAACTTCTCAAGAAAATCCAGCAACTCTCTAAATCCTTCCGAAAGATTGATTTTTTCCATGTGCTCCAGCAATTAAATGGAGAAGTGGATCAGCTAGCTAAAGACGCCACCCCCTTGAGCAAGGGTCAACTCTCTTTCAATGGGACCATGTCCTTCACCCCTTTTCCTTAATGACCTATGGCGGGCGGTTAGCTGGAGACCTCGAGATAGGTGGCATCCGGACGATTCTCCTCCTTGCGTCCTGATCTGTGGCAGCACCTCTTCGTCACACCGATCCGTCGCTTCCCCAGTGCGCTGGTACTTCTCCCTCCAGTTTGTGTCACTCCACTTATCCTCACATGAGCCTTCCCTCACGCACCTCATGCAGAACTGTACTGAGCCCATCTTCCCCCCCCACAAGGTGCTTAAGCAAGATCCCTCTGAATCATGGCGTCACACGCTCGCGCTGCAGATAAATCAAGGGGGGCAGAAGCCTGCAACTCATCCTTATCTCCGTTGGGTGAATGTCTATATTGCTTGACTCTTTACGCTTGGTCCCTTTCCCTCCAAACTCTGTCATTTTTTTCCCTAGCCCGCCCAATGGCCTCCAACTCTGAGTCTGTTGCTCCTCCCAATCCCCCTCCCTCACTGGAACAGTAAATTCGTGACCTGAAGTAGAATCTCAGCGTGCATAGAGGATTTCTTCTTCGGCTGGATGGGGAAGGTGGCAGAAGGTTCGAGATGCTCGAGGAATATCTAATTCAACTCAGATAGGAAGTTGTAGAGGCCCTCATGCACACAATGCATCAGGTCAATGGAAGAATCATGGAATTGGAATCCAGGGTGGAAAAGCTGGAGCTTCAAGCCCACGAATGTGCAAAAGTTCATTTGGAATGAATTGTGCCACCATCAAAATTGTGAATGCAATTATTTTATATTGATGTACTCTTGGAAGAGACATTCATTTCCTTATTTAGCAGGCAAACCTCTCCATATTCAACAAAATAGATAAGTGTGTAATCAAGTGAATTATTTGCTTATAAAAGTTGAAGTCTTAGTTTAACATCAACTTGTTTTTTTTACTCAAAATATTTGTTTAAAAGCATTTTACTCAAAAGATTTGTGTAAAAGCATTGTAAAGGAGAAAAAAATGCTTGAAAGCATTATTTATAGTTATAATAAAGATATTTTTTTTTGGTGGATGTTCTTAGACCTATCCCAAAATTGAATAAGGGGGTCTAAAGACAAATTTTGCTTGTGGATGGTGGTTATTCCGTTTGATGCTTATGTTGTCTAGTGTGCCACATATTTAATTTGGCAAGCAATTCAAACACACAATTCTCATTCACTCATGAAGGATATTGGTGATTGCAACTAGGAATTAAAAGCATGTAAAGAGAAAATTTGCATTTGTTCATTTATTCTTTTGAAGCACTAAATTGATCATTGAATTGTAAAAAAAAACATTGAATGATAAATGATTGAATATTACCATTGAATTGTACAAAGAGTAAAGTTGAAAAACCCTTTCAAAGTCAAATGTGAAGATTATCATCATAACTTGCCTGGAATTTGAATAAGGAGGTCAAGCGAGTCATCAAAATTAAGTTATTGTAATAACACTTTAGGGTGCATGATAAATAGTACTCAACACCCTAGGTGACATCAAATCAAGTGAGCATGATATAAAAGAAACAAGTGCAAGCAAGTGAGTACAAACAAGCGAGATAATAATACCAAATAGGTAAAGTAGGAAAGTGTTTACAAAATGTTTCTTAGTAAATCAAGGAATTGCAATTGTCCAACCACGAATTATAGAATTGAATTAAAACACTTGAGTGGAAATTAAGTCAAAAGAAAAACATAAGTGATCACATGGTTGATACAATACAATCAACAACTGATCTTATCCAAAAGGTTGATGCAAGTTGTGACACAGAAGATCTAATAGAAAATTTTCATGCAACATGCAATACATAGCAGCTTATTCAAAATTTTGATGCAACATGTGATACAAAGGAGCTTATCCAAAATATTGATGCAACATGTGACATAGTGGAGCTTATCCAAAACTTTGATGCAACATGTGGTACAAATGAGATCATGCAAAAGGTTGATGCAACTTTTGACACACAAGACATAATACAAATGGTCAATGCTAATATTGATATATATGACTTCATGGCTAACACAAAAGACAAAGAAGATATGGAATATTCCATTCAATTTATGAAGGAAATATTTATCAAGGATGATTCCCAAGAAGAAGCACGTAATAACAACAACAACAACAACAGTAGAAAAATTAAATTCCAAGATACAAAAGAACAAAGTCAAGAATTACAAAATGATCTTTCCAATATGGTCTTCATACCTTGGGAAGAATTGTTGTTCAACAAGATTGACATGGTTTAGGATATGACAAAGGAAACAATTTTCATATATCCCATATAATTCCAAACCAGTTCAATTTGTGAGTGCATAATTTCTTGAGGAAGTAAAAACTCTTGATAATAAGTGCCAACATTGTCAAAGAATTGGACATGTAAAGGAACAATATTTTGACCTCCATCCTTGTCTTCATTGTGGGAAGACAAATCATCTCTTAGAAAAGTGTTGAAAAAGAATAAGATTAAGAAAAAAATTCATTATGGATGGATAAATTCATGGAGATGGAATCAACAAGTAAAGACGTTGCATAACTCTTACAGTCTAGTTAAGACAAAGGTAAAGGCACAACTACATGGAGAAATGAAAAAAGCAAAATGCTTTCAAACAACTATTCCATATGATTTTGGGCATGATCTGGGTCCAATTATATATGTTCTCTAAAATTAAACATGAATCAAAGATGGTAATGTTGATGCCTCAAGTGGGGGAGCACATTGATGAAAATGATTGTCTTACACCTTCATGGGGGGGGAGTGAATATGGTTAGTGGTAAACCAAAAACACCACATTATTTAAATCAAAATGGTTAGTGGTCATCCAGAACCACCACATTGTTCAAGTACCAATGGAATATGGTTAGTGTTCAACCAAAAAAATCACCACATAAAGAATCCAAAGCTCAAGTTTGGATCCCTTCAACCATGAATCATCGAAGAATAGAAGAATCCAAAGCTCAAGATTGGATCCCTTCAACCAATTTCAACAAACTTCTCACCTTGCACTTGATAAGGGGGAATATCATATATCAATGATGATTTACGCTTCAAGATTTGAAGTCCCATACACAGTTTTATCCAGAAAATTTTATAGTATTATGACTAACTGTGGAAACTTACATACTTAGACTCAGTTCAAAAGTTTCAGATTGAATACTGAAAATGCTATCAATTATTGTTTCCTCACTAGTACTATTATTCATACTTGTGATTGAGGGGGGTAATGTTAGACCGTGAGTCCCTAGACAATCACAAAGTTGGAGACCACATTGATATGACTTGTAAACCTTATATATTGATGAGGTGTTGCCATGATCCATTAATGAGTTGTTAATGAGATCTAGATCTAGAAGTGGTCCAATCTGTGTACTATAAATTCATACCATGAGATCAATACAATTAGCAAGAATGACATAAGTCATTTTCCACCGATTCTTGTGTTGTATTTCTTGTGCTCTATTTATTAACATTTTCTTGGGGAATTTTGGTCAACTTTGTGGGAGCTAATTGTTAAATTTAGAGATGCTATTAATTTATTTTCAATTTACTAGACAATAATAGCATAAGTAGGATCATTGAGAGAAACACAATCACAAGATACAAAACATTTTATCCTCAGAAACCCTCATGGGGGAGATAACCCAAAAAAACCTTCCTTAATATAGATTGCCAATACAATGTGAAGATAAAGACAAAAACACTAGAGATAAACCAACACTAAGCATGCGCCTCTCTCTCCTCCTTGCAACTGCAACTACCTCCAAAATATGCGCACTAGATGAGTGAGTAAGTGAGGCGCCATCCTCACTTATTTATACTAGCTAGGGTTGTGTCTTTTCACCAAGATGGGCTAACTTCTTCAACTAGTGGTTAAAACCACTTTAATTAGCCCTAGGGACCGACTTTACAAACAACACCATATAACTATGGTTTGACCAATCCACAAAAGGGGATTTGGTCTTATACAAATACCGACATGATCAATCCACAAAAGGGGGTTTGATCTATAAGAAAATAAATCAATTATAATTATAACGTTCTTCACAGTTACAATATTTCAACACTCCCCCTTAACAAGAACGGTATTCTACTGACATAAACCAATACAACATCATCATGAGAGAGAGAGGGAAACAACATTATCAACATCTGGAACACTGACTGACATAACTATAAATAATTGGAAGCTTTTTCTCATCATCAATAACATCATTGTTCACAACATGGAGTTGGAGTAGCATCAATGTTATCACATAGAATTGTAAGGGTCAAAAATCATTTCAGTCTTGATTTTGAGTCATAGGTTTTCTTAAGTTTTAGGTTTTTTATGTCCCTTTTCTATAGTCATATTTCAAATTTTTGTTTAAATAATCTAAGGTTAGTTTGGCTTTGGTATAGAGTCCTTGGGTTATGTTTTGTTATTATGACAAGTTGAATAAACCTTCACGAGTCACATCTATGAAACTCTCCATCATCATCTCGACATGTCACACCTCCATGTTGTGAGAAAGATACTCCTTTGTCACCTTTTACCCATTTAGTTGTCAAATCAGATTTGATCTGTGCGCTGCCAACTCACTAGGAGAGTTCATAGTGCATTCAAAAGTACTCCATGCATTCATCGCTATCATTTCTTTTATGGATCGTGTCAGAGACGATCTCATTGTTTTCAGGGCTGGTATTTTAAAAAACATTCCAGAGATTATGTCATAAAAGTTTCTAACAGTTTCTTCCAAGTGTGCAAATCGTGTTTGAGCTCATCGTTGCGAACCTAGTGCTACAGACATGCGTTGCGAACTCAGTGCTACGAATATGCTAAAGAGGAGAGTTGGATTTTGAACTACTTGCAGACATTCTCATTCAAACTTAATGACATCAACAACAAACACAATTCCACCGGATACTCCACGAGAATTTGCACGTTGTTTAAAGATTGAAGCAAAGATTTTTGTTGTTTTCACCCCTCGGCGCTGCGAACTGTTCTATTTTGTTGTTGCTTGCTTTCAAATCCATTTCCTTCATGCTCTGGGCCTTGTTAATTAAACATCATTACATTTAAGACCTCATCTATCCTTCATGTTTCTCAAAATTCAATTTCTCCATTGATATTCCCCATCGCTGCAAACCCTTTGCTTTGGCACTGCTAACTATGAGCTGCAAACTCAGTGCTATGAATCCTCTATTCCAGTTTTGTTGAAAACCCTTATTTTGCATGTTTTTGAAGCTCCAATTTAAAGAGTGACTCTGCACCCATATCAACTTGGATTTTTTTGCCTCCCTCTTATCATAGATTTTCGTTGTCTTTCTTTATATATCTTTTTTGAATAATTCCATGCCTCATTCACAAATGTGTATAAAGTGAGTTGTATAAATTTTGTATGAGATCAACTTATTGAAAATAGTTCACCATCAAAACCCTGGTTTCTTATATCCTTGTTTTCATACATCTACTTGTTATTACAACTCAAAGAAAACATTCTTCCTCAGCAGTTATGGACAACCCACATCATAAAAAAATCCACAAGGGAGAGGGAATCGTGAGAACATGACCGTATGATATGCATCCTTTTGATTCTGAACCCTCGATCAGAGAGGATTTCCAGAGAGTAGGATGTATCAATTTTTGTCAAAGGATGCAAAGGGGGCACCCAAAGGTGGCTAGGGAATTTGCATTAAATTTCAATGGGATCAAACCAGGGTTGGAATATTGGAGTTTGAAGTTTCAGAATTGTCGATCTCTGCTGCAACAAAGATACCTAACACTGGAGAAAAGTGGTTCAAGGCCATGACACTAAATTCCTCTTTCTCTAAGGAGTTCCTCAAACTATAATACCAAGAAGACAGTCTGTCCAAAGGGGTACCCAAAAATCATATGCTTGAAGGTTTTGATAAAATGTTGAAAGTGATTCAAAGGTATTTCACCCGTGAAGGAAGATTTAACATGGTATACCAATACCACATCAAATTTTTATTACACTTCAGAGGGAAAGAAGTTATAAACCTCCATTTTTATTTGTTCATAAGTATTGGCAAGATGGATGACAAAGTTCAGGACAAATCCAACCAAGTGGGCACTAGTGTTTTCCACTCGGGTCTTATCAAAATGATAGTGATGGAAGAATTGAAAAAGACAAACACGGATTGGGAAACATTCATCACTTCTTCATAGTTTCAACTGAATGTTTCCCCCACTCCACGGTCCAAACTTCAAAGCCATGTTCCTGATGAGAAGACTGTGTATTCAAAGGTGATCAAGAAGAGAAATATTATTATGACTGCTAAAGATGATATAGCTAAAAAGGGAGGTGAAAAAGGAGGACCTTCATAGTATTCATAGAGAGAATCTTCACCCATGCCATATCTAATTCCAATGAAGGTTCCTTCAAGAAAATCCATAGGTCTAAGAGGCAAAAATTTGGTGTTTACTTCACCTAGTGCAACTAATAAGGTCAAAGCTAGGAGGCCTCTTACTAGAGAAAAAACCAAGCAAGAAATCCTTGTGAAGGATGATGTAGTAGGAGTTTCAACCCAGAGGAAAGGTAAATCCATAGTTGTTGAAAATCCTAGTGAAATTATTAACATCACTACTCCTCAAGAAGAGAGTAATCCCACTTTTAAGAGGCTCAAAAGGAAACTTAAAAAGGCAAGGGATGAAGTTTATAAAATGAGGGAGGAAGATTTGAGTGTCAGAAATAAATTTAAGGAAGCGTTGGATATTCATCATAAGTCCATTGACAAGGAATTTTTTTTTGCTAAAATATTCTTGCCCCTCCACAGGTGGCTCAAAAATCTTTATAGACAAAACATATATTATCAAGCACAAATAAGAAAAGTAAAGGCAAAACTTCATCCTTTTAAAGAAGAGATGGCCAATATAAATATCGATATGTCGGCTAAGGTTTCTACCAGGAGGAGCTCCAGAGTTAGAAAATGAAGAAGTTGAACCCATTAACCCATATCAGTTTTGACAAGTTTCCTATTTTTTGCATTTTGCAATTTTGAGGATGGTTATGATTGATAAACCATGTTTAGCTACTCGAGTGTTCTCTTCTAAGTCATATATTATGATAATAAGTTATTACAACAGTTTGTGGCACTGGAGATAGTTTGGGAACACTTTAAGGAATTTTCAAATGAAATAATTTGCTACAGGAAAGTTCGCAGTGCCTAGCGCTTGGAACTGGTGCTGCGAACTCAGGTTTTTGAGTTTTGAAGGGTGGAACAGTTGCCATGTGTTAGAGATCGATGCAAGACAATTGTATGATGGTCAGTTATGATCTGGGAGGCCACCTGCTAAAGGGAGAAGTGCTCAAAGGGACACTTCATCAACCATTAAGAAGATGTTGGAGACGTTACCAACATTAGCCTAAATTTTAGCATTTTGTTTGTTTTTTGTTATCTACCTGTTGCCAAGCCACTTTGAGGGCACATGGATCCTATGATAAGGTTTTTATTCGAATTATAGTGTTTTCACTGACAATATAGGTTATAAAAAAACTATTGTAAGTTTGAAAGAAGGTTTGAATGGTCTAATAGAGGACTCACTTTTGATATTGTGTATTACATAAATATCTTCAATTTTATGTATCAGACTTAAGATTCTTTCGATAATAAAAATCAATTCTTTTTCCTATCATTTTTTCTTTCTCCTAATTCTGATTATAGTCCAGTGAAAGATTCATTTGACTGATTTATAGCTTGTTGCAATAGAGGATCTGTTGTAATGTTGTTTACAGATATATCATAATTCATCTCTTTGATTATAAGAATTTCTTGTTTCAAAGAGTTCTTCTTTATATGTATATCATACTACTTGATGTAGATGATAGGAATTTCACTTTCTTCTTATTAATTCTTCCACCTACTCATCTTATTTTCTAAAACCCTAATCAAAGTTATTTAGAGCCTTAATTGATGGTGCAAATTGTGTGAAGTAAGTTGTGATTGACACTATTTTCCTTTGTTTTCATCCATTTTCTACTTTATCATAAAACATATCTTTAACCTACTGATGGGTGTTGAGCTTACACTTTAGCAGTCAAAGTGTGACTTTCAATGCTAACAATCATCATCATTCTCTACATCAACATTAATTAGTATAACACTAATACAACATCATCATCAACAACATGGAGCTGGAGTAACATCATCATCCTCATTTGCATGAAGCTTGTTGGGTATGTGTTATATTCTTTACACAAGTAGTAGTGTTTGAGCATATGCGTCGGGCGTGTAGGGGGATTATAGAGGGGCGGAGCCCCCCGCACGGGGGTTTGGGGGAAGTGCCCCAAAAATATTTTTTTTCGCATCGGGACCGCATTATATTTGGGTGGTTTTTCAGCACATGGTTTCTTTGCCAATGGTTTTCTATTTCCGGTTAAGGAATTAGGGTTTTGGACTAATCCAGGTCATTGGGTTAGGGTTTTGGATGCCACTGGCTCCTATATGTATTTTGTATTGTAAACATTGTAACACAATGAATAAATATAGAATATGTTGGTTTTCCTAGTTTGGGTTTCCAAGGGAAAAATCTCTGTGTAATGTTTGTATTTTCCATTGTATCTTTTCTGTTCTTTTCTGAATATTTGTTTGCAGTAGATATTGTACAAGGTTAGAATTTACATTTGGTATGAGAGATTTATTGGCTTCAGGGGGATGCCTTTGTGGTCAAGGGTTTGTCTTGGGACTGTGATAATCCTTGTTACAGTGGGAGATCTGCGGTATTGCTTTGCAGGTGAAAAGAAATGGCAAGCAATTTGAAGATGGAGATCGAGAAGTTTAATGGGAAAATTTTTGAGCTGTGGAAGCTCAATATGGAAGATCTGTTGGTGGACAGAGATTAGTGGATTGCGATAGATCCAGGTACTGCACCTACAAGAACTTCTGCAGATGACTGGAAAAAGTTGGATCGTAAGGCAAAGAGCACAATCCGACTATATGTCTCCAATTCAGTATTACTGAATGTGTCATAGGAAGCTACAACCAAGGATTTATGGGAAAAGTTGGGGAAGTTGTATCAGTCTAAGTCCCTGGTAAATAAACTACTCCTGAGAAAGAAGTTGTATAACCTCAGAATGAGAGATGGAGACTCGGTGGCAGAGCATTTGAACGCCTTCAATACTGTGGTAAGTCAATTAGTATCTATTGAGATTAAAATTTTAGATGAAGATAAATGTATCAGTTTTTTGTGTTCTTTACTAGACTCGTGGGATATTCTAGTTGTGGCCATAGGTAGTAATACAACTTCCTTGAAGTTTGAGGAAGTGGTCTCATCTTTGTTGTCAGAGGAGATGAGATAGAAGAATATGGAAGGACATAGCACAGACACATTATTTGCAAGAGGACGTTCCCAGGAAAGAAACAGATTTAATTCCTCAAGTGGGAGATCTAAATCTCATGGAAAGTTTGTAAGGGTATGTTGGAGATGTGGGAAAGAAGGGCACTACAAGAAGTAGTGTATATCCAAAGTTGAGAAAAAGAAGGGATCTGAAGAATCTTCTTCTACAGAAGAAAAGACCTCCAAGGAAGAAGGAGGGTGTGTGTACTTGGCCTCTTCAAGCACACATGCGGATCATGAGGCATGGTTGATTGACTCTGGTGCATCCTTTCATATGAATCCCCAGAGGGAGTGGTTCTGCGAATATGAAAGGTATGATGGAGGTAATGTTTTCTTAGGTAATGATTCGATAACCAGAATCATAGGAAGAGGAAGGGTAAAGTTGAGGCTCATAGATGGAAGGATTAGAAAACTGCCTGGTGTTTTGCACATCCCAGGTATGGCCAGAAATTTGATTTCTGTAAGCAAAATGGAAGATGTAGGGGTAAAAACAATATTTGAAAATGGAACTTGTAGAATGGTTTGAGGAGAAATGTTGTTGATGAAGTGAGTTTGGTTTGGAACTCTATATAAACTGCTAGGAAGCACTATTATTGATGAGTGTAATAGCTCCATTATTCCTGATATTGGAGTTGAAGAAGAAAGAACTCCTACAGTCTCTGGAGAAAAGGTTATGTTGTGGCATCAAAGACTGGGGCATATCAAAGAGAAGGGTATTTGACTACTACACGGTAAAGGTGTTGTTGAAGGTATGTCTAACTGATCTCTGGATTTTGATTTCTGTCAGCATTTTCTATATGGGAAGCAGAATCAGGTAAGATTCCCCTCTAGTTGACAGTGATGTTTTCTATATGGGAAGCAGAAGGAATTTTACAGCTAGTTGACAGTGATGTTTTTGGACCTGTGTCTATCCCATCATTGGGAAAATCTGTGTACTATGTCTCATTTATAGATGACTTCTCGAGGACAACTTGGATATATTTCCTCAGGAAGAAATCTGAAGTCTTTGACAGGTTTAAAGAGTTTAAGGCTCTTGTTGAGAATCAAATAGAGAAAATAATTAAGGTGTTGAGAACAAATAATAGCGGAGAGTTCTGTGGAAATGAAATTGAAGAATTTTGTAAGAAGTGCGGTATAGCAAGGCATAAGACTACTCCATATACACCTCAGCAGAATGGAGTTGCAGAAAGGATGAACAAGACGTTGATGGAAAAATCAAGGTGAATGCTCAGTGGTGCCGGGTTACGGAAAGAATTATGGGTAGAGGCAGTGGGTATTGCATGTTACATGGTCAACAAATCACCCTCATCGACGTTGGACGATAAGACTCCACAAGAGGTATGGACTAGTAAGGAACCTTCTCTCACACATCCCAAGGTTTTTGGTTGCGATGCATATGTTCATGTTCCAAAGGAAAACATGAGTAAGCTGGATAAGAAGGATGAAAAGTGTATCTTTATTGGATATAAAGATGGTCTCAAAGGTTATAAGCTTTGGAACCTAGAAACTAAGAAGGTAGTGTATAGCCGAGATGTGGTATTTAGAGAAATGAAGGATGTTGTTAAACATGAAGTCCTACCAAGTAA
>ML785063.1:941938-953569 GCA_009831015.1 Picea engelmannii
AACTGATTTCAGCTATTCAGCCTCAGCCTCTTCCCCTATTCAATCACAAACAATAGGTGTCTCCTTCTTGAGTCATACTATCTCAAATGATCCACAACAATTTTTTGACGTTGTTGGCATACCTGAGTGGGATGCTGCCATGATAGAGGAGTATTCTTCATTGATGAAGAATCACACATGGGATCTTGTGTCTCTTCCAAAGGGATGAAAGCTAGTTCGCTGTAAATGGATCTATAAAACCAAGTATGCAACAAATGGCTCTGTTGACAAGCATAAGGCACGTCTTGTGGCCAAGGGATTTTCACAAGTTGAAGGGATTGATTACTCTGAGACCTTTGCCCCTGTTGCCAAGATGAATTCTATACGCCTTGTTCTTTCTTTGGCTGCTTCAAAAGGATGGTTAGTCTACCAGATGGATGTAAAGAGTGTTTTTCTACATGGTGACTTAGATGAGGAAATCTACATGGATCAGCCCCCTAGTTATGTGCAGGATTTTTCTCTTGTTTGTAGGCTCAGACGTTCTCTTTATGGTCTCAAATAAGCTCCTCGAGCTTGGTATGAGAAGATGGATAGTTTTCTGATTTTTTCCGGGTTTGATCACTGTCATTCTGATCCTACAGTTTACGCTCAGAAGCATGGAACTGATCTCTTGATTTTGGTTCTATATGTGGATGATTTAATTCTCATTGGGAGTTCTTCATCTATGATTCAGAGTATTCAACAAGCATTGATGGGACAATTCGATATGACAGATCTGGGGCTTCTACATTATTTTCTTGGTCTCCAGGTTCTTCAGTCTTCTGAAGGAATCTCCATTTTTCAGCAAAAGTATGCACTTGATTTACTTTATCACTTTGGCATGGTTGATTGTAAGCCTCCTCCTACTCCATTTCAGTCAAGAGTCACACTTTATGCCAGTTGCTCATCACCACATATTAATCCTTCATTGTATTGACAATTGATTGGGAGTTTGTTGTATCTAACTCATACACGTCCTGACATATATTTTGCAGTAGGACTTGTCTCTCGGTTCTCTCAAGATCCTCATGAGAGTCACTGGAAGGCAGCTAAACGCATTCTGAGGTACATTCAGGGTACTACCAATTTTGGTATTCAGTACTCTTCTGGTGCCTCTCATCTTGTGGGATTCACTGACTCTGATTGGGCTGGTTCGGTTGATGATCGAAAGTCCACATCTAGCTTTGTCTATTGTCTTAGCTCCGCACCTGTTACATGGTCTTGTAAAAAGAAATCTGCAATTGCTTTATCCTTTGTGGAAGCTGAGTATCGTGTTGCAGTTCTTGCAAGTCAGGAGGTTCTTTAACTTCGACAACTCCTTACAGAGTTTGGCATTCAGCAGGATCATCCCACCACTCTTTGGTGTGATAATCAAAGTGCCATATACATCTCTCGCAACCCAGTGGAACATCAACAGACCAAACACATTGAGATCCACATGCACTTCATTCGCCAACTCATCCAGGATGGTGTTCTCAACCTGGAGTATTTGCTTACTGAAGCGCAAGTTGCTGACATATTCACTAAACCTTTGGCATCACCTCGCTTTCTACAACTACGATTGATGCTTGGGGTCAAAGAAGTTGTCTCTGGGGGGTTACCTTAAGACCTCCTATTTTTAGTTGTTTTCTCTCTTTAGGGGAGGAGTCTTTTTCCTACGGGTTTTCTCCTTTTTCTCCACTTATGAGAGTTTGTATTGGATACATTAGTAAGCTCGTATCCATGATTCATATATTTTGTTTTTTTACTTCCCTAAGTTGCACTTATGGGGGGGTGTTGATGTATAGGTTTACTTAGATAGGTATGTCATGTCATCCTTTTTTGGTTGTTTATGGATAATCACCATGTGCTTCTTTGACTTATACCATCCATCTACTTGTCTCATTACTTCATGGGAGAGTTATCTATCTACCTTCATCTACCTTCATCAATGTTGTCTCCTCTCAGCCTATTATAAATAGAGGAGCTCTTCAATGTAATAAGCAAGCAGATCTAATAGATCATTCTCTCCTTTGTAGAAGGTTATTGGTCTTTGCAGTTATCTTGTTGTGCCTATGATATTGTATTTTCTCAATATCTACAATGGAGTCATGGTCAACTTTGAGCGTATTTTCTTCGTTTATAGCAGGGCCTCATTCAGAAGTCATGGTCAACTTCTGAATAATAATAAACTTTGAACGTATTTTCAAAGGTGTGAATAATAATGAAAAAGAAGGACCTTACGTCTGGATTTGGGAACTTCCGTGTTCGGGAAGCAATTCCACTTGAAGGGTTACAAGTCAATAAAGCGAGTAAGGATGGTGGTTGGTATCGAGAAGACGACATGGAGGGCTATTCAAACCGACTTGGAAAACATTAAAGCTCCTCTCTTGTTTAGAATTTGGCCCAGTTAAAAGGTTTTTTTTAAATCTATAGTTATATAGGTAACAATCAAATGGTATGCAGAGTGGTGCAGTGGTGTGATATATATCACATCAAATATAGTTAGTAACAATATGCAGAGTGATGCAGTGGTGTGATATATATCATATCAAATACTCTTTATAGATGAGCTTCCAATTATGGACAGAGCACCAATACTCTTTGCAGATGGACTTTTAATTGGTATGATATATGATATTGAGAAACTTCGATAATCGGAAGACAATTCCATTTGAATGGCTACAAGTCAATTCCACTTGAAGGGCTGCAAGTCAGCGATTGAGGACGGTATTTGGCATCAAGAAGACGAGATGGCATCAAAACGGCTCGGAATACAGTATAGTTCTTCTCTTTGTTTGGAATTTGGCCCTGCGAAATTTTTTGAGAAGTATAATTTATCTTTAACCATAGGGAGTTGCGAAGGCAGCAACTCCGTGCCTGGGTTTACTTAGAGTTACAATGGGATAAAATAATTTCTCCTGACCTCTTTATATCTGTCCTAAACACTTTGTTGGTTAACACTATTTATTTATAAATATTGTATAAACTTGCTTCAGTTATAAATGGTTGAGCATGCCATCTTTGAATGAAATTTGTCTTTCATGTGACCATGCTAGTTATAAACTTGTTTCAGTTACCACTATATATTGCATAAATTTGCTTCAGTTTTGTTAACACTATTTATGTATAAATATTGTATAAACTTCTTTCAGTTATAAATGGTTGACCATGCCATATTTGAATGAGATTTGTCTTCATGTCAATGAGTTCTTTTACGATTTATGATAAGGAAGTTTGACATCCCTGTCATTAAAGGGAAGGGAGGCAGTGTGACGTCCCAATCAGAAGCAAAGTTCCAAAAAAAAGTTGAGGAGGAGAAGGGAGGCAGTGTCTCAATCAGAAACCAAATGTCATTAAAAAGTGGTTGATTGTTGTTTTTAATGTGGGTGGAAAGGTGGAAAATGACATTGATTTTACATATTATAAAATGGTTGTGCAAAAACTTAATAAATAAATATTAAAAATATAAATATAAATAAATATTAAAAATATAAATACAAACTATTTATAAATCCAAAATATATTTATAATATTAAAAAATTAATTATATAACTTTATAAATCTATTATATTTTTAAATATATATAAATATATTAAATAATATAATATAATTTATTATATATAGATAATATATAGACATTAATTTCACACACATATATATATATATATATATATATATATATATAGTTAGTTAGTTATATAAATTTTATATTTATTTATCTATTTATATATTTGATGATGAAGAAGATATGGTGGTTAAAGTCTACTCATATTAAAATTGGGCTATTGAACCCTAAGTAAAGTAAGAAATTACTTAGATTTCTTTAAAATGTTATTTTCATATTTGAGCTATAGTTCTAATTGAGCTTGTGATGAATATCAATTCCAAGATACTTGTACCAAGACACTTCCTCCAAGATATTAGTTATATACAAAATTATCTTAGGTGATCTTGTTGGATTTAATGATGATAACAATTTCTCTCCAACAAAGTAATCAAAGTAATCAAAGAAAACAATTTCTCTCCAACAAAACAATAAAGCAGTAGAAGGGAAACAATTTGACTTTTCAATCAGAATCTAAATATTATTAAAAGTGGTTGATATGGGTTGATGGTGATTATTAATTTGGAAATGTGAAAAATGACATTGATTTAACATATATCAATTACTTTTATAATATAGTTGTGTTAATTAACAACCAAATTGATAGAGAAAAAATCTAAATTTCTAATATAAATATAAATAAATATTAAAAATATAAATGCAAACTATTTATAAATCCAAAATATATTTATAATGTTAAAAAATTAATTATTTAATGTTATAAATCTATTATATATATATATATATATATATATATTTTAAATATATTAAATAAATAATATAATTTATTATATATGGATAATATATAGATATTAATTTCATATATATATAGTCTTATAAATTTTATATGTTTTTATCTATCAATTGAAACTTAAGAAAAATAAGAGATTATTTGAATTTCTTTAAAATGTTGTTTTGATTTTTGAAAAATATTAAAAAAGAGCACGTAGGATACCTGTTTTACGAAATGGAATCCAGTGAGAGGTCTGTGACACCCTCGTTTACAAGGCTCGATTCTTCATCTGCAAGGCCCGTTCCGCGCGAATCCATGCCTTGTTCCACCTGTCCCGTCACGCCAAACTGTTGCAATTGGACGTCGCGTGCTTAGACTACTCCTGCCTAGTGAGTTACTCAATGATTCTACGCCAAAAAGTTTTTCCAAGCCTATGCTTATCTATAATATAGATATGATTCACTTAGGTCTCCAATGATGTACTTATTATTTAAAATGATGTATTTATTTAGTTATTTATTATTGTATTAAAATATTTGATATATATTGAATGTATTTTGAGTATATAGGATGTTTATTTTTTTTCATTTTTCATTGAATTAATTTTATTTAAGAACTAAAAAGAATAATTTGATTTACAAGAATGTTTTATGATTTATATTTATATTGAAATAGTTAATAGTGATATAAAAAATTTAAATGAAAAATAACCATCATAGGTTCATCTTAACCACTGATCTATCAAGTTTTTAGAGGGGTGAAATCTTTCTAGGTGTAAGTCTTTATGCTGATTTAATCCATTAATATTAAAATATATGAAAAAATTAACATTATAAAATATATTAATATATAAAAAAATATTAATAGATTTTTTAATATATTAATATATTTTATAATGTATTAATATTATAACTGTATTTAAAATATTTCATATTTAAAATATATTAAAATTACAAACTCCATATATTACGATCTCCATATATACACAATGATTGTTATTCATTCTACACAAGTTCAAATTAGAGGGGGGTAGGGTATGTATACCTCTGTAGACTTTACCAATCAAATCGTTGGGCGGAGAGGGGTCCCTTGTCCCACAAACAAGATGGTCTCATACACCAATTTGGTGTGGCTTGGCCGTGACCTTAAAAATAAATTATTAATATTATTATATATATATTAGTTTTATTTATATATAAAGGTCTTTCCTCCCTATATATATATTAAAAATTTCTCAATTTTTATCTTATCAAATATTTCTTCTTTTCAATCAATCAAATTTAATATGATGGAACATAAATTATATATCTCTAAATATGGAGATGATCCATAAGTTGAGAAGGGTTCAATAGTTGTGAAAGAAGTTGTGGGATTAGATCCTAATCATGAATGAATTTAAAACTATTTTTGAAAAACTAGATATGATAAATTGTTAAGGAAAATGCCTTTATGTGCATGTCATTTTCATCTCAATGTCATACTATTGTCTAATGGATTAATATTAAATGTATGTTTTTAAAACTATTTGTCAAAAAAAACATATTCTACATTTTGAAACAAGGCTGCGTGGCAGTGCAATCCCTACCAACGAGGTTATAAAGCAAATTGTGGAAAATGAGGTGGAATTGTAAATGAAACGAAGTGTTCGGTGCAAAATGTATATGACGGAAATGTTGTGTGCAACATGTATATCACGGAAGATGGGGCAAAATTAAATGACGGTTCACAGCCAGAGCAAGAATAAATTTGGAAATTTAAATGCATTTTCCATATGGACTGGTGAAAGATAAAAATATATGATGACATAAAATTAATAGGAGATAAGAAATATAAAAAATTAAGTGTATTTGTGAACATGGGGTATAAGTAAATGACACTTGCATTGTTGAGCACCATTTATTTTGAAATATATAAAAAAAGAAAAGTGTGTAACATATAAAAGAGTAAATACATTTGCCAAACAGACTGTTGAAGGATAAGAATAAAAGTCTGTAACATATTAAAAATTAAATGCATTTGTCATACAGAGTGATGAAAGATAAAAATAGAGTCTGTAACATATGAAAATTTAAATGCATTTTTTAAATGTGTCAAAAAATAGAAGTTTGTTACATACTACTGGAAATTTTGAAATATACAAAAAAATTAAACTCTGTTACATATAAACTGGAATTTCAATGCGTTTGTCATGTAAACTAGGATTGGGGCTCCCGCGGACCATTAGAGAAATATGTACAAGAAACAGGATTGTGGAAAGAAGATAGAGTGCAATAACTGCAAAAGAAAATAAATGGAAAGGTATAAGTGTTTGCCTATACATCCATGTTTAAGAAACTGGAATAACTGGGTTGATAAACAAAGAAAGATGCGATGAGTAAACTTACAGTGAGGGTACATATGAGTCCTTTGACTATATGCTTGTGGTTTCCGTTTCATTGATGTCGGCGACAATTGTGGTTTCAAGGAAAACTGTCTGTTGTCTTTCGTCGGCGGCCTGTTTCAATTGCCTTTCGAGGCATTCTTCAATGTAGCTTCTCATTGGGGCGACATTGATCTCATTCCAGATTTTTATGTTGAAAAGATCATTTTCTAACTCCTGGAGGTCAATAGAAAGATTACAGAGAGCCTGATGAATTTCTTCATTCTGTACTGTATATTTTACTAGCCAGTCGTGGACGTGAGATTGATCAAATTGAAGGATGCTGCAAAATCTTTCTAGAGACACGGTCTTAAACATAACAACCTGTTTATCGAACTCTTTCCTGGTTAAGGGCAAGGAGTTTGCGATTAAGAGGGGGTCTTGGAAGTCATTGGTTTTCCCTGCTAAGTCTATATTTGACAGCTTTGTGAATAATTTATCTTTCTTTGATATGGCTTGTTCACATGACTGAAGAATGAGACACAGGTTGTTTATTTTTTCTTTCCAACATGCATTCAATTTGGCGATCCGGTTTTTGGATGGAATATCTTCTTCTCTTCTTTTTGTTTCTGTCATATTGTTGACAATCTTGCCAAAAGGGATGACCGTTTTTAAAAAGAATTTTTCTTCATCTTTTAATTCGGCCTGCAAAAGCTGGAGCAAACTATGTGCCCTAGCTCCAAGAGAAGTGATGGTTTGTGATCTTTTCCATGCCTCAGTAACCAGTTGCATTCTTTTTCTGATATTGTTCTCCACATATCCTTTACAGGATGCGAGCAGGGTGGAGGATGCTTTTACATTGGGCGCAGGGGTGCTAGGCATTGCTATTGCCAAAGGATCGACAAGCAATGGCATAGGAATGAAGGCGTCTTCCAATTCCTTAACTCGGTCCTTCAGTTTGACATTCTCGGTCTCGATTCCTCCAATGGAATCATGAAGTGCTTCTCTGGTCGCGGTGTGAAGTTGACAGATTTGGGACGGCCACATGTTGGCAACGTCAACCTCTGAACGAGATTTGTCTTTCTTATTTTTAACATTTTTTTTTCTCAATTATCAATTTTTTGTTCTAGCTATAAAAAACAACGCTCTGGAACACGAAGGATTCATCTTCATAAAAAAATTTGGGGAAGGGATATGTCCATTGGATGGCTATGGTGGATGGCGTCTCCGGGCTAATCAAGGAAGGGGAACATGGTATCCAAATTAGTGTCAAGTTCCATGTCCGCACTCTAAATTTCTGGCTCTTCCGCCTACCCCATTTTTTTTTCTCTTCTTCTCTAATAGAAGCTATGCTTTATCTCCTCCTTCATTTGAAGAACTCTGGGTTTTTTTATTGCTGTGATGGGCCCTTGGAGCGATGCTCCAGGATGTCCTACTTGTTGGAGTGGCATTAGTGGATCGAACACTCTTGTCACTAGGGCCTTTCCCCTGTTGTGTGTACAATTTAGTGCATCTTTGCACTGTCTCTATGTTGTCGACATCAGAGGTAGGACCGTTGTCGCCACTGTATCTGTTTTTGGGCAAGTGTTTATTTACAAAACAATCGCCGAGGCCAAGTGTTTGTAAATGTTGTCTAAAAATATCATAGGGGTCGAATCCTCTTATGTCTTCAGCATATCTGAGGTTGGAGATGCTAAAATGTGCTGCGAAAACGTCAATTTGTTTGACATTTTTCAACACGAACTCCCCTATTTTCCAAGTCAGAGGAATGAATTGTTTTTTTTTTCTTCCTTTGGAACAGATGGAACCAGTAGCTGTATTGATGTGCTACTTCTGCAACAAACATCCTGTCTATAATGTGACATGGAAGGAGAGCAGGTTGTTCTGTGGAGCAAAAAATTCTTATGACAGTGTAATTATCCAAATGTTCGAGTGTCCCCTTCTTGTCCAAAAAACTAGTTGCTTGTTTAGATATGCGGGGAGCATCTTCTCCTAACAAAAAAACTTTGAAAACAGACAGGAAGCCATTAAAAACCTCGTAAAAACAGTGGGAAGCCTTGTGCTTCCACAAGGCCTGGTACCAGAACATTACTGGGTGGATTTCGCAGTTGACATTCTTGGGCAGAGACAGTTGCAGAAACCGACAGGAATGTGCTATAGCAAAAACTAAATAGGATGACATATAAAATTTCTTTTTCCTTTTGTAGCTTGACGATTGGGAAGATATTTCATGGGAAATTAACCTTCCCCAATAAAAAATGGCTTGTTGTTTGACTTTCAAATACAAAATATAAAGAGCTATGCGGGAAATAGTACCTGTGGACTCCTGTCCAGTTATTCTTGTAAACAACCAGGCAATTTTGCAAAATGGATTTCTAAATGAACTAACCTAGATGCTTGTAATATCTTCAAGAACTAGATTTAGGTTTTCCAAAAAAAGGAGCAAAAGTTCCAATATGTTATTATGCTTTGCTAGGAACTATTTGCAATCTTCTCCTTTGAACGTCAATGTTGGCTCCGACAATTTCAGCATCTGGCGGAAGACCTGAGGTGACAAAGAAACAGAAGAGTGGTCCTGCAGTGGAATAATTCTTTTCTCTGCAATATATTTATTATCGCACCAAGAGACCAGGTCCTTATAGTCAAAAGCCTCTGGGACACAGCCTGCATGGGCAATCCCGGAGGTCCAAATTACTTGGTTCTCTGCAGCAGAGGTTGAGTAATAAGAAAATGCCTTGGACCAGTGGAAGTTCTGGTTCTCGCGTCCGAAGATGTTCACTGTATCTCCACGGAATTATCGTCGAGCTGATGCCATAGGTTTATGAGAAGGTTACTTTGGTGTAGATGATAGTTTAAATGAACAGTTAGAGCCGATAATGTAACTTTTTGCTAAATCTTGGTTAAATGCTTATGAATGGGAAAGCTCCTCGAGACTTTCGTTGATTAATGACAATCTGTATTGGTGGTGCATGATGAACTGTTAGCAATAAAGTTTATTTATTGCATATTTAGAAATGCGAAGGTGGTCGGTACGACGAAGAGAAATTAAGGAATGGAGGTTTCGTGAACATACGAAGGCCACGTTGTGTGAACGGGATTTCATGATTTTGAAATGAACACTCGGAAGGAATAATATAATCCCCCCGCAAAATTTGGTTTAATGTGCATCAATATGAGATGTCCTCGAGCCTTTCACCCATCAATGACAATCTATATGGTTTCTACATGGTGACTTGTTAGAATTAAATGCCAGTAATTCCATATTTAGAAACAAGGTATATATATATATATATATATATATATATGAATCTTTTTATTTTCTTTTATTATAGACAAGTGTGAATGTAATGGAGACAATGGAGAGCAAGGAAAGAATGAAAAGCTCTGAAAAGCGATCGGAAATGATTCAAAAAAGGTTTATGGGGATAGTCAGGATAGTCGAGTGTTGAGGGGTTTGTATATTTGCGAAATTCTGGCAAAGTGGCTAAGTATGGAATAGGGAAATTGCAAATTGCAGGTGTAGCAATAAGGTCTTATATATAATTGCCAACTGCTAATTGCAAAGGGGCGCGAGCACAGGAAACAACGATTACGAACTGAATATTTCTTCAACCCACCAAACCGGCGATCCACCAAAGAAATTTGAACAAATGGTGAAGTATGGAAAGCACACAGATGGACTTCAAAATGGGGTGACAATAGTTCCACTAAATATGTGAGGACCCGATGGTTAAATTGTATTTGTCAGAAGTTTTGACTCCAAAAATGTGCACCAGGGAAGAGGGCATGATAGTTGGATTGTAATACGGAAGAGGGTATGATCTAAGAATGGTTGCAAATTTGTATATCTGTCAATTTGTATATCACGGAGCTCCAAATGTTGTTTGGAGGTCACAGAAAACTAGAACTACAATGTTGACCCGACCACCACGCAAGTCCGCCTATATCATGGAACTTTGGGTTCCAACTGTGGGACAAGGAACAAAAGAGGGTCAATTTAAAGAAAAGGGAAGCGGTCGTTGGAAAGGCGTGAATCCACGAAGCTAGGGAGCAAGGCATTTTCGGGAAAAAAATGATTAAGTAACCAAGAAGAGAAACTAGAGGGAATAAAAGAGTGGGAAAATAGAAAGGCGAAAGGCGGTTTTGGTAAGCGCAAATTGGTTTCAAGGAAGCCCAATTGTTGCAAAACCATGATGTTCTACTAATTGTCAGCGAATGTGTTGTTGAAGATTAGATTTTATTGCAACCTGTGCATGTAACTATGTTCTTGATACATTCTTCCATATCTATAACATATTAACTTAACTACTAAACTTCATTTTCTACTAATTGCTAGCAAATGCTTTGTTGAAGATTAGATTTTATTGAAACGTGTGGGTGTAACTATGTTGTTCATTTCTTCCATGAGTGCAACATATTAAGTCAAGTATTAAACTTCTTGCATAATGGGTTGTTAGCATTAAAACTTAATAATTGCATGTCTAGAAACAAGAATAACGATTTTGCTGCAACATTGTACATTGGTATTAGTAAACACAATATCGAAGAAGTATGAGAGAAGCGAACCATGCAAGTTAGAATATGCGTTAAACCCAGAAAAGAGGCAGCAACGAAGAGTCGAAGGCAAAAAAAATTAATATCAAATCCATTTAAAAAAATAATTAAAACACTGAGTATTCTACATCTATCCTTAGAAATTCGACCCAGTTCTTCGTGTTGGGTATGTGTTATATTCTTTGCATGTGTGTGTGTGTGGGTGTGTCAGATACGACGACTGCGTCTGACGATCCCTTTTTTCTATTTTTAGCTGATTTGTAAATTAATCCCGGATTAAGGGATTAGGGTTTTGGTATCTACGGAATACCTAAAAACATTGTATATATTGTATGGCGAATGGTGAAATTCGATATAATGAAAAAGAAAGGTTTTCCCGGT
>ML785063.1:973910-987705 GCA_009831015.1 Picea engelmannii
GAATGTAACAAAGACGGCGGAGAGCAAGGAAAGAATGAAAAGATCTGAAAAGTGATTGGACATGATTCAAAAAAGGGTTACGGGGATAGTCAGGATAGCCGAGTGTTGTGGGGTTTGTATATTTACGAAATTCCGACAAAGTGGCTAAGTATGGAATAGGGAAATTGCTAATTGCATGCGTAGCAATAAGATCTTATATATAATTGCCAACTGCTAATTGCAAAGGGGCGCGGGCACAGGAAACAACGACTGTGAACTGAATATTTCTTCAACCCGCCAAACCGACGATCTGCCAAAGAAATTTGAACAAATGGCGAAGTATGGAAAGAGGACAGATGGACTTCAAAATGGGGTGACAATAGTTCCACTAAATATGCGAGGACCCGATGGTTAAATTGTATTTTTCGGAAGTTTTGACTGCAAAAATGTGCACCAGGGAAGAGGGCATGATAGTTGGACCGTAATATGGAAGAGGGTATGATCTAAGAACGGTTGCAAATTTGTATATCTGTCAATTGTATATCACGGAGCTCCGAATGTTCTTTGTAGGTCATGGAAAAATAGAACTGCAATGTTGACCCGACCACCGCGCAAGTCCGCCTGTCAATTTGTATATCGTGGAACTTTGGGTTCCAGCTGTGGGACAAGGAACAAAAGAGAGTCAATTTAAAGAAAAGGGAAGCGGTCGTTGGAAATGCATGGATCTGCGAAGCTGGGGAGAAAGGCATTTTCAGGAAAAAAATGATTAAGTAACCAAGAAGAGAAACTAGAGGGAATAAAAGAGTGGGAAAATAGAAAGGCAAAAGGCAGTTTTGGTAAGCACAAATTGGTTTCAAGGAAGCCCAATTGTTGCAAAATCATGATGTTCTACTAATTGTCAGCAAATGCGTTATTGAAGATTAGATTTTATTGCAACCTGTGCATGTAACTATGTTCTTGATACATTCTTCCATATCTGTAACATAATAACTTAACTACTAAACTTCATTTTCTACTAATTGCTAGCAAATGCTTTGTTGAAGATTAGATTTTATTGAAACGTGTGGGTGTAACTGTGTTGTTCATTTCTTCCATGAGTGCAACATATTAAGTCAAGTATTAAAATTCTTGCATAATGGGTTGTTAGCATTAAAACTTAATAATTGCATGTCTAGAAACAAGAATAACGATTTTGCTGCAACATTGTACATTGGTATTAGTAAACACAATATCGAAGAAGTACGAGAGCAACTAACCATGCAAGTGAGAATATGTGTTAAACCCAAAAAAGAGGCAGCAATGAAGAGTCGAAGGCAAAAAGTTTTTAATATCAAATCCATTTAAAAAATAATTAAAACACCGAGTACTGTACATCTATCCTTAGAAATTGGACCCAGTTCTTCAAGCCAAAACATTGAAGGTATCTGCGACAAACAAAGGCACATGATCCGCAGTATGCAACACAAAAATGGTTGCAGGGCAAGTGGAATAGTCGTTAGCTGAAACCGTCTCTGCATAGTCCAAAACAATTCAGTAGCACAACTTGCACGTGCAATTCTAGAGGCCCAAATTAGTCCATTCTGGGTAGAAGGAGATGAATAGTAGGAAAATGCCTTGCAACAACGAGAGTTTTGGACTTGATTCCCGAAGATGTTAATCAATAATTTTTTTTCTTGAAATATATCTCTGGAAGCATAAACATATCATTACTTTACAATGAAACTCTTCCACCCATAATAGACTAATTTGGAACTCTGGAATTCCTACTTTCTCGCGCAAAGTGACTGTTGCATTTACCGTTGGTTTCTTTTCTGAAACTCCTTTTGGTGTTTTCATGACTGCCATCACTGAGTTGGGAAGCTCTGTTGGTTATGGTTGATTTTGATTTGGGCACAGGAATGGGAAGATTCTTTGCATTTCCATCATCCATTTCTGTATCATCATCCATCAGATCATCTTCTTCCGGCTCAGAAGTCATGGCATCAACTTCTGCGACAGGCATGAATCCAAATGGACAGGTTCTCTGAGTAGCCAAGGTTTCCATGGAATTTTTTGGCTTGAAATATATCTCTCGGTGTACCAAGGGACCATCTCCTTTTTTTCTCCTGGGCTGAGGGAGATGAATAGTAAGAATATGCCCTGGAATAGTGGAATGTCTGGCCATTATGCTCCAATGTGTTTATTATGTGTGGAGAGAACTGCTGCCAGAAGTTATTAAGAATTTCCGTTTGTTCAAGATGATGTTTGAAATGAAAATTGGGGAGGGATAATATAACCCTCCGCAAATTATGGCTTAATGTGTATCAATGGAATATCTCCTCGAGCCTTTCGTTGATCAATGACAATTTCCAGCGTTTGTGCGTAATGAGCTGTCACCATCACAAATCAGTAATTGCACAATTAGAAAAAATTTCGAAGGTGGTGATGAGAGTGAAAAGAGATTAAGAATTAGAAATTTCTTAAAAGCATCAACCCGTTGGAGCACAAAAATAAAAGATTGCATCGCCTTTGAAATGAATACTTGGAAAGGATAACATACTTGTGCACAAATATTAGTTTAATTCATAGTAATGACAAATATTCTTCAGATTTTCGTACATTAATGACAATCTTAATGGTTCCTGTAGGATGGCTACTCGCACTAAAGCTTAATTATTGCATATCGGGAAACAAGCACGAAGGTAGCGGTGATCATGAAATCGATTCCAAGAAATACCAAAGTATGGAAAGCAGTTGGGCGGGTTACAAAAGAAAAACGACAGAAGATATACCCATGAGACTGAAGGGCGGATGGTCATATTGTATCTCAGTGAAAAATATTGGCCGCCAATTTGTATGTCGCGGAATTTTTAAATTGAGAAGTGGACCTACAGGCTCGCTGGCTCAAGATTGCACTTTGATTGTTCTGTGTCCTTCAAATAGCACTCGGAGTTCCACGATATACAGATTGACAGATGGAATCCAGGGTTGGCGGGTTCAAGATTGCCATTGTTTACGGATGGCAATCTCTATGAACTATCTAACATATCTAAAAACATTACATAGTAAACATGCACTTTTATAAAGTATGG
Organism: Picea engelmannii; assembly: GCA_009831015.1. Classification (NCBI taxonomy): domain Eukaryota; kingdom Viridiplantae; phylum Streptophyta; class Pinopsida; order Pinales; family Pinaceae; genus Picea; species Picea engelmannii. Next base: position 976,961 of record ML785063.1, read on the forward strand.
ACATGAAAATTTATAGAGCATATGTGGATCCCTCATTCCACACTTAGGCACTTTTTCGATTACGGGTTCTCGGTCTGGTGGGCTAAAAATTGAGCCTCTATTGTTCTGTGTCCTACAAATAGCACCTACACTTCCGCGATATACAAATTGACAGGAGGAATTGTGGGTTGGTTGGTTCAACGTTGCACTTTTATTGTCGCGTACCGATTCCATATTTAGCCATTTTTTTGGATCAGGGATTCTCCGGCTGGCGGGCAAAAAATTGGGCATCTATTGTTTCGTGCTCTACAAATAGCACCCACAATTTCGCGATATACAAATTCACAAGCGGATCTGCGGTAAATTATTAGTGTTAAATATTAATATTGCAGAATTTAATTAGACGAGAAAGTTTGTACAATCTGGTTGGCCGAGTGATATAAAAGTATTTCGACAAACGGGCAATACATGGTAAACATGCACTTTTATAAAGTATGGACATGAGATTTTATAGAACATATGTGAATCCCTCATTCCATACTTGGTCACTTTTTGGATTGCGGGATCGCGGCCTGGTGGGCTGAAAATTGAGTATCTATTGTTTCCTGTCCTACAAATAGCACCTACACTTCTGCGATATACAAATTGGTAGGCGGACTTGCAGAGATGAGTCTCTATATTAAGTATGGACATGAGATTTTATAGAGCATATGTAGATCCCTCATTCCATATTTAGGCACTTTTTTGATCACGGGTTCGCGACCTGGCGGGCTAAAAATAGAGTCTCTATTGTTTCGTGTATTACAAATAACACCCAGAATTCTGCGATATACAAATTGACAGGAGGACGTACGGGTTGCTTGGCTGAAAATTACATTTGTATTGTTCTAGAACATATGCGGATCTATCATTCCATACTTGGGCACTTTTTGGATTGCGGGTTCGTGTCCCGGCGGGCTGAAAATTAAGTATCTATTGTTCGGTGTCCTACAAATAGCACCTAGACTTCCGCGATATACAAATTGATAGGTTGTCCAGGCACTTTTTGGATCGTGGATTCATGGCCTGGTAGGCTGAAAATTGAGTATCTATTGTTCCGTGTCCTACAAATAGCACCTACACTTTCGCGATATACAAATTGACAGGCGGACTTGCGGAGATGAGTCTCTATATAAAGTATGGACATGAAATTTTATAGAGCATATGCGGATCCCTCATTCCATACTTAGGCACTTTTTTGATCCCGGGTTTGCGGCCTGGCGGGCTGAAAATAGAGTCTCTATTGTTCTGTGTCCTACAAATAACACCTAGACTTCTGCAATATACAAATTGACAGGAGCACCTACGAGTTGCTTGGCTAAAAATTGCATTTGTATTGTTCTAGAACATATACAGATCTCTCATTCCATACTTGGGCACTTTTTGGATTGCGGGTTCGCGGCCTGGTGGGCTGAAAATTAAGTATCTATTGTTCGATGTCCTACAAATAGCACCTAGACTTCCGGGATATACAAATTGACAGGTGGTCTAGGCACTTTTTAGATCGCGGGGTCGCGGCCTGGCGGGCTGAAAATTGAGTATCTATTGTTCTGTGTCCTACAAATAGAACCTACACTTCCGCGATATATAAATTGATAGTCGGACTTGCGGAGATGAGTCTTTATATAAAGTATGGACATGAGATGTTATAGAGCATACACGGATCCCTCATTTGATACTTAGGCACTTTTTTTATCGCGAGTTCGCGGCCTGGCGAGCTAAAAATAGAGTCTTTATTGTTTTGTGTCCTACAAATAACACCCAGAGTTTCGCGATATACAAATTGACAGGAGGACCTATGGGTTGCTTGGCTGAACATTGCATTTGTATTGTTCTAGAACATATGAGGATCCCTCATTCCATACTTGGGCACTTTTTGGATCACGGGTTCGTGGCCTGGCGGGCTGAAAATTAAGTATCTATTGTTCGGTGTCCTACAAATAGCACCTAGACTTATGCGATATACAAATTAACAGGCGGATTTGTGGACATGAGTCTCTATATAAAGTATGGACATGATATTTTATAGGGCATATGGAAATCCCTCATTCCATACTTACGCACTTTTTGGATCACGGGTTCTTGGCCCGGCGGGCCGAAAATAGAGTCTCTATTGTTCCATGTTCTACAAATAGCACTCAGACTTTCGCGATATACAAATTGACAGGAGGAGCTGGCTGAACATTGCAGTTTCGTTGTTCCGTCTCCTCCAAATACCACTCGAACTTCCGCGATATGCAGATTGACAGAAGAATTTGAGGGTTGGCGGGTTCAAATTTGGGTGGAGCGACTGATATAAAATTTTTCCGACAAATGAGCAATACATAGTAAACATGTACTTTTATAAAGTATGGACATGAGATTTTATAGAGCATATGCGAATTCCTTATCCTTGTAATTTGGGCTGGTAGGTTGAAAATTGGGCGTCTATTCTTCTGCGTTGTACAAACACCACCCACAATTCCGCGATATACAAATTGACAAGTGGACTTGTGGGCTACCTGTCTCAACATTGCAATTTTATTGTTCCGTTTCCTCCAAATAGCACTCAGATTTCCGCGATATACAAATTGACAGATGGACTTAAGGCGGGTTCAAGTTTGCCATTGTTTACAGATGCTAATCCCTATCAACTATCTAACATATCTAAAAACAATATTTTCAATACCAAATTATTAATATTAAATTTTGATATTGCAGAATTTAATTAGACGAGAAAGTTTTTTCAATCTGGTCGGGCAACTGATATAAAAGTTTTCCAACAAACGAGGAATACATAGTAAACATGTACTTTTAGAAAGTATGGACAAGAGATTTTATAGAGCATATGCGGATCCCTCGTTTGATATTTAGCCACTTTTTCTGATTGGGGGCTCTCGGCCTGGTTGGCTGAACATTGCACTTTCATTGTTTCATATCTTCCAAATAGCACTCGGACTTCCGCGATATGTAGATTGGAAGATGACTCGAGGGTTGGCGGGTTCAAATTTGTCATTGTTTACGAATGGCACTGCCTATCAACTATCTAACATACCTAAAAACATTAATTTCAATACTAAATTATCAATATTACATATTGATATTGCAGAATTTAAGTAGATGACGAAGTTTGTCCATTTTGGTGGACCGACTGATATAAAAGTTTTCCAACAAACGAACAATACATAGTAAACATGTACTTTTATAAAGTATGGAGATGAGATTTTATACAACATATGCAAATTCCTTATTCCATACTTGGGCACTTTTTGGATGGCGGGTTCGTGGCCTGGCGGGCTGAAAATTGAGGTTTTATTGTTCCGTGCCCTATAGATAGCATCCAGAGGCCCAAGAAACTATCTAAAAATGCTATTGTTTACAGATGCTAATCCCTATCAACTATCTAACATATCTAAAAACATTATTTTCAATACTAAATTATTAATATTAATTTTTTATATTGCAGAATTTAATTAGACGGGAAAGTTTGTAGAATCTGGTTAGGCGATTGATATAAAAGTTTTCGGACAAATGAGAAATACATAGCTAACATGTACTTTTAGAAACAAACAATATTGTAACTTCACATCCAATCCTCAAACAATTTTGCATGCAACTATTTTCTTTCATGGAAGGATTGGAGGAGCAACAAAATCTCACAGAATAACAGATATCGGCCTCGACAGACATGGAAAATAACACAACTGCATGTCGACCCGTGGGTGCAGGGGTTGAACACCATAAATCGCCCCAAATAAACAATAATAATCCAAAAAAAAAGAAAAAAGAAAATCTCCAACAATTGTTGTTGCACCCCAACCCTGCAAGGCCGAATCAAACAAGAGAAAACAACAAGAACCAAATTTTGGCGGGTTCAAGATTGTAATTGTTTAGGGATGCTCATCCTATCTAACTTTTTCTAAAAACATTATTTTCAAATACTAAATTATTAATAGTAACTATTATTCGTTCATTCAAATTATTCCAGGATATTAATTTTACCAAGTTCAACGGATAAGCAAAAATGGCAAAACAATGACCAATTTGAATTTTAAGAGCCTTTTGTTGGTATGATAGGACAATTGCACTTCACACACTATATATTCATTGACTTCAAATTATTTCAGAACAATAATTTGATCAAGTTCATCGATCAAGGAAATTTGCTAAAGCAAGCCACATAGTACATTTGCATCACAACGCCATAGAAATTATCAGGCGGATCTGCAAATAACCAAGAACCAACCATACTTTAAACATGCCACAAGCAAGTTTCTAGAAGGTTCCATAGAGCAAAACCCATCAACCTTTGAACCAAACAATTTGATATACAAAAAAAAGACGTCGTCACATTCGTTTTCTCTTGCATCTAGTATATGTTCCCAGTAGGAAATAACTGGGGCCATGTGATATATGGGGATTATAGAGATATGGACCAAGTCCAACGAACATTCATCTGGATGTTGAACAAATATTATAGAGACACATGAAGTATTTTCGTTTCTTGCCAAAGTTTGATATATTTTATTTTTTCTGCTTCTTCAGCTGATATGCAAAATTGCATTGTCCTCATTTAAGGTGAATTTGCTCTGTATCCGAAGCTGCCGCAACATGTAGACACTGCTTGCCTTTTTCTGTAGATACGTTTCATATGACAACTCTGCCAACTCAAGAAGCACATTTTGTAACAGAGGCTACCTAACCGTACAATGCACGGTTGTATTGCCCATGGTTCGGATAACAACATTGATGCAATGTCCATATATATATGGACATTTTTCACTACATCATAGACAATCAATCGTATCATCACTTATCAAAGCGGAGGCAGAAGCAGGGGAATTGCATTTTGCACATAAAAGCTCAAAGAGGGTCGAGTACACATTGGCTGCAACTAAAAGACCTTCAACCTGGGAAAGTGAGCAAAGGGATTAATACATTGAATAATATAATACACAACTGCACCCCCCTCCCCTTTAAAAACAAAAAAAAAATTAAACAATCGCATAAATTTGTTGAAGGCTATTTCTATAAACAAAGTGAGGATGATTTTGTGGATGTATACACGCAATAGTTGTAGAGCTATCTAGTTTCTTCAGATCCTCTACTATATCTGCTCGCAACTCTGTTACAAAGGTTGCCTGGGTTGTCTGAAAGATCCTTTCTCTAGCATCCCTCTTCTTTGTTATATTTTTGAACAACATAAGTGGAATCTTCCCTCTATGTAATTGATGTTCTATTGATGAAAACAAATCTGAATACACATCGAACAATTGTAGCTGCAACATGGAACAATGCAATATTTGTGTAACTTATTCGACATACATGCAGATGTGAATGTAAAGGACAAAACTGAATATGAAAAGAAATACCATTTCCTTGTCACTGTCTGAATCCCCATCCTTTATATGGAGAATGTGTTGCGAGCCAAATTTTCTTGCCAATGTGACAACATCCCTAATCGTTATGATTGGGTAAATATCAGTGCTTTGTGCAAGCTGACTGATAGTCGAGTTCGGGACGAAGCGATATTCTGAACAAACAATAGTAATTCTTTCCACAATACTTGTTTCATTGAGTGAAATAATTCGATCGCAATCACCACGGTCATATACTGTTTTGGGCAATATATTAAAATTTGTAATGGATATCCCATTATGCGGAAATATCTTTTTTGCATGTTTCTGGACAAGTTGTGGAGGAACAATCAGTTTCACTGTCATCATGGCGTCCTTGTCTGTCATGTCAGCACGCATAATGGATCTACTTTTGTTTTCCTTGTCCAAGTAGGTGCTATAGACAACCATTATGTCTCCGACGAACACTTGTCCACTTTGGCGGCGATTCAAGCCCTCTATTGACAGTACTTTGGATGTCACAACTGTAGACATGATGACATTTTTTGAACAGGAAAACTAAAGTAAATGGTAGTGTGCTACATGTACACACATAGTTTTGATGAACTATGGAGCCACAGTTTCGCAACCACACCTCTTAGTTTGCGGAACATGCAACACGTTCGACGTCTCCCTTGTACTTGTTGATACCTCTTGCGAGCTGCAAACCATGTATTGCAGATGGCATCAACATATCTGCCATGCCATAGATGAATATACAGCCCAAGATTTTTTTTTAGTAAACATAGTAAGAGTAGAGCGTATGCATTTTTACCTTTGGTCTTGTCGGTCTGTCGATGTCTGGGATGACTAACTGCTCATGGCCGTGTCACTAGTCCAACTTTTTCTGATGTAAGCATGTGCAGATGAACATCAGGACTAAACAAACATATGCATTGTATATTGTCCGTTGGAGCGATCAAATAACCGAAAAACTGCATGCATCTGAATTTTTTAACTAAAGTAATGTTTAACAGTAAACAAGGCGTGAGCACGGGGCACCATGGCCAATCTGTATATCGTGAACCCCTGGAAGCCAGGGGAGCAATCCTCAACCTGCCATCCTGGCACCCATAATCGAGAAAGTGGGTAACTATGGAATAAGGAAGGAGCAGGACCACATATGTCAATCCGTTAGTCCGCCAACCGACGCACGAAGGAATTTTTGGAAAGCACACTAGGCAGATGAATTAGAAAACAAAATGGATAATAGATAATGGGAAAAGTAGAAATAGGGAGCACAGAAAGGCCCATTACTGCGAAGTCATCATTTTCAAGTCTAATATTATATACCCTCACCCGGTTTGTATATTTAATGTACCAGCACACTTGGTATACCTTTTAGAAGATTGTACCATAGAATCCTCTGTTGTTGCACAGAAGAATTCGTTTCCCTATCCAAGCAACCTGTTTTTTCCAAGGCAGCAACCCCGAAGATGCAATGGACACGAAGGAAAGTTATTATGAAGACAAACATCTAAAAGAAAAATAAACATGTCTATTTACCCGCCAAAGAGTCCTTCGTCCTGTCTAGCCATTCTATTTGTTTAAATGCAACGATGCAGTGCAAACAAAATGGACATGAACTAGCTTAGTATGACGCATGTAACCAAGATAACTTACCATATAGGAAGGAACACAACTAGTTTAACATATATACAGACCATAAATGAAAAAGAAAATAATGCAATATGAAACAACAATACAAGCATGCACCTTTCTATATCCTCTTCATCCGCTGCAGTCAAGACTCCATCCTTTTCTCCAGCTACTCTGTTTGTTTCAATGTGGGAATACACAAAATTCAATGAACATCAATGGAAGCTGGTATTGACCGGAGAATAAGCAATATGTACATACACAACGAAATAGGTCTATTTACCTACCAAAGAGTCCTTCGTCCTGTCCAACCATTTTGTTTGTTTAAATGTAGCGATGCAGCGCAAACACAACGAACATGACCTAGCTTAGTATGACGCATGTAACCAAGATAACTTACCATATAGGAAGGCATGCAACTAGTTTAACATATATACAGACCATAAATGAAATACAAAACAATGCAATATGAAACAATAGTACAAGCATGCACCTTTCTATATCCTCTTCAGCCGCTGCAGTCAAGACTCCATGCTTTTCTCCAGCTACTTTGTTTGTTTCAATGTGGGAATGCACAAAATTCAATGAACATCAATTGAAGTTGGTATTCACCAGAGAATAAGCAATATGTACATACAACAAAACTGACTCAACGAACAGTCTAGAAAGGCAAAAACATGAACCTTTGCGCTTCTCTATCCATGTCTGTAAACGTGTATATTTTTTTTCCCTACCCAAAATATATTACAAGGCACAAAATATCACGCAATTGCAGGCTGCAGCAAAATGATTTCTAGTTTTCCCTGGCAATTTATCCATATATGCCCTTTAACCATGTTCTTTATCCTCTACACAGACTGTATACAAGTTCTCAGATTTCCATGGAAAACCACCCAGACATGCTTCGAGACATGAAAATATAATCTTGCAGAATCTTTGTTGCACATATCATATCTCAAGCACAACACAAATTGTATCATGCACATACCAGTCTATGTAGAGGAGAAAGAACATGCAATGTCATATCCGCACATCTGACCATACATGGTTTATAAATGTAGCTTGCATACATATACTTTATTCCAACAAAAAAACAACGGATATTGTAACTTCACATGCAATCCTCGAACAATTTTGCATGCAACTATTTTCTTTCATGGAAGGACTAGAGCAACAACAAAATCTCACAGAATAATAGATATCGTCCTCGATAGAGATGGAAAATAACACAAGTGCATGTCGACTCATAGGTGCAGGGGATGAACACCGTAAAGTGCCCCAAATAAACAATAATAATAAAATAAAAAAGAAAAAAAAAATCTCCAACAACCGCTGTTGCACCCCAACCCTGCAAGGCCGAATCAAACAAAAGAAAACAAGAAGGACCAAACCAGTGAGAAAGCACAAATAGGCTGAATTGCACCCCCAGGGCCCCAAAGCGCAAACCCCAGCCAAACAAACAGAACCAACAACCCACGAACCAACGAACCAGCAAGAACCACCGAGCCAGTGAACAATATATATGTATCTCCAACGGTTACACCACGGATGTCGTATTGCCAAATCAGGCAGGATGCCGTGCACCCTAAAATACACCACGGATCCATCCACGTCTCTCAATATCGGTTCGATCAAGCAACGATCCGCTAAAATGTTAATGTAAATTCTGCTGACCTCAAATGGGTCGTGGCTATGCTCATCTTGCACATTCTTTCTTGCAAGTAGCCCTTCGCCTATGAAAATTCTAATCGGGTGGTCAATCCAGATGATCTGGTCTTCTAAAAAGGCAGATAAGTATAGAAAACACAATTGCAGATTAACGTCGTACCTTCCCAGGGCGTCGTAACTCCATCTCAGGGGATGATACAGAGCTTCTTGAAGGTCTTGGCCATTGGCGTTGGGCAGCCCTCTGACAGCAAACTCCCATTCATTTGGATTAGTAATTCCTGCCATTAACCTACCAACAGCTTTGATTGCAAGGGGAAGCCCTCCAAACTTGGCACACACAACCCTGGCCGTTCTCTCCTCAATGCTCGCTGGCGGATTTCTATTATTATATGGGAAAGCATGACGAGTAAACAATGACCAACTCTCATCTTCCATCAAATCCTCCATTTTTATTGTGGACCTTTCTGCATTAACCCCCATCTCTAACAATGCTTTGTGATCCCTCGAATTCACAATAACTTTGGAGCTCGAGTGGTCGGACTTGGAAATAATGGAGATGTTAGCTAGTTGTTAGCACCAGTAATAAGCGCGGGTTGTAAGCACCAGTTAGAAGAGTCAGTTCATTGTTAAGAGTCAGTTGTCTAGTTGTCTTTTGCTTTGCATGTAGCCGACTCACGAGAGTCTTTTCCTATATAAGGATGTAATCCGTCTTCGTTTAATATCAAGAAATGAGCGTAGCCTCACTGTGTTTGTTTGCGTGGTATATTTTATCTTGGTATCAGAGCCACGAGGAGTAAGGTGCGAAAATCCTTGAAGTTCGCAAGTCCCTCCTCTGGTAGGGTGCGGGGGAATACGACTCGGCCTTACGCGCATAGCAAGACATAAAAATTCCCGCAGTCGGACCATACAGTAGGTGCAAACATCCCGCAGCCGGCACAGTCGTGAGGTGCGAACATTCTACACAACTCCCGCAGGAAGAGTATAGTGTAAGGTGTGAGATATCTTGGTGCGTAGAGGTGCGTGCGTAGAGGTGCGTGCGAGATATATTGGTGCGTAGAGGTGCATGCGTGGAAGAGTTTTAAAATAAATCGTGGAGGTCGAGTTCTGGTATGAGCAAAGGCATATACGTGAGTTTATTTAAGTGGATTGCATGCGGGCGGATTGCATTGTGTGAGGTTTAATTGGAGTGCATGCGTGAGGTTTGTTTTTGAGTGGATATATCATATATATATATATATATATAAGTTTTTATATATATAATTTTTTTTTATATGGTGGATATATGATATATGAGTGGAGTTTTTATATATAAAAAGTTTTAATATATAAGTTTTCATTTTTTATATGTCAATCTTTGAATGGGAGTTATAAGCTTTATTGCATTGTTTTATTAAGTGGATACTTTTTAAAACTTTAAGTGAACTTTTTTAAGTGGATCTTTTTTAAGAGAGGTGGATATTGGAGTTTATTACTTTAAAGTGAATTTTTATTCATAGTGGGAGTTATAAGGTTTTTAAAAAGTGGAGATTTTTGGATATTAAGTTGCATGCATGCATGATATAAGCTGAGAACAGAGATTAAGTCGGATCGGTGGTATCCGAAGGTAGAGCGACAGAACGTTGCACATCCTTGGTGATTTTCTTGCAGAGACTAAATTGCAGGGATGGCGAATCCGCTGGCAGAGACCTACCTCAATGAAGCCAACAAGTTAGATGGCTCAAACTTCATTCACTGGAAATTCAAGATGCAGACGCTCATGGAGGGCTATGGTGTCTGGAACATTGCGAATGGAACCGAACTGAAACATGTTGCTATAGGTGCGACAACATCAGTAGGAGGTGCGACAACAACACAGATCCAAGACTGGGAGAAGCGCGAAAACAAGGCAAAGGTATTGTTGTGCATGTCAGTTAAATATAGCATAATTCCGCATATTAGAGACGCTACAACTTCTGCTGCAACATGGACAACTCTTAAAGCATTGTATGAAACTAGCAACACAAATCGCATTTTGTTCCTCAAAACTAAATTGCTAGGCATTAAGATGGATGGAAATGAATCTGTTAGTTCATTTTTGGGTCGCAT
>ML785063.1:991449-1018807 GCA_009831015.1 Picea engelmannii
ATTAAGTTTGAACTGTTTAGGGAGATGTTAGGTGTCGAAGTCAATCCATTCTCCATTAAGGGGGAGACTTGGAAATAATGGAGATGTTAGCTAGTTGTTAGCACCAGTAATAAGCGCGGGTTGTAAGCGCCAGTTAGAAGAGTGAGTTCATTGTTAAGAGTCAGTTGTCTAGTTGTCTTTTGCTTTGCATGTAGCCGACTCACGAGAGTCTTTTCCTATATAAGGATGTAATTCGTCTTCGTTTAATATCAAGAAGTGAGTGTAGCCTCACCGTGTTTGTTTGCGTGGTATATTTTATCTGTCGGTTAGCAAGGGTACACCTAATTCTTCCAGCAATTTTGCACTCTCTCCTCATATATCATCCAAGAACAAGGAAAATCTCTTTGACTGCATAGTCTGATTCATCCAGATTTTTACACCTTGTTCATATTATATTCCAGATCACGTACATTTGTTTGGATGGCTATCTGCTGACAGAGTTCTTTCCCGAGTCTTTGAAAAGACGGAAACTGAGAAACAGTAAGCCAAAGAAATATGCCTTCTCTAAAGACATTCCGTACCCTTTTACTGTTGAAGATTCTCTTGAGAAGCAGAGTCTTTCCTGATCCACCCTTGCCAGCCACGCCAATGCACGAGAGCTTTGAATCAATCACTAGTTTCTCGAGTGTTGCAAAATCTCTCTTGTCCGACTATAAGGGGTTCGTGGATGGAGAATCCCGTTGAAGCAAGAGATTGGAAGGTTGTTGTAGAAGAATTGCTTGAAGAAGGCATGGCTTCGATCCTTTCCTTCATAGTCTGCCCAATTTCCTGCTTGAGTTCCTCCAAGAGCTCAGGAAATTGGGCCCACGCAGCCAAAGGACACAATTTTAGATGTTCTTTAATATCTGAAATAAGATGAATGATCTTTCTTCTTGATTGATATCGGATAATAACATTGTGCCTTGGTGCAATCGTGCACTGTTGCACCATTTCTGATGCTTGTCGGAGAAGCAAATCCAACTTTTGAAGCCATATATTGACGGCTGAAGCCTTGTCATAGCACCGAGAAGAGGGAATTCCATTCTTCCTGTTCAATGCAGGGCGGTATCGCTGGATCTGGTTGATGATAGGCTGGATGTCTTTTACTAGACTCTCAAGAGAACCCAATTCTTTCTTGTAGCGAATAGCAATCCCTATCTGGTGAAGAATCTGGTTGATTACTTTTTCTATGCCCACACCCACATTTCCTGAGACGAAAATAGCTTCAGCCATGATATAATTTTCTCTAACACAAACAAAACAAAAACACTCAGACAATATCTGTGAATATATATTCAAAATGTCAAAATGACAATTTCTTCTCTCACTCGACTTCTCTAGCAACTTAAATCCACTTAAATCCAAGCTAGTGGCTTTTCTGAGTGCTATATCACACATAAAATGAGCAAACCATTGCAGGTTTACAGCAGGGCCGCATTCAGAAGTCATGGTCAACTTTGAGCGTATTCTCCAGGTTTATAGCAGGGCCTCATTCAGAAGTCTTCTGAATAATAATAAACTATGAGCGTATTTTCAAAGGTGTGAATAATAATGAAAAAGAAGGACCTTACGTCTGGAATGATGGATAAGGTGGGATTTGGGATCTTCCGTGTTCGGGATGCAATTCCACTTGAAGGGTTAAAAGTCAATAAAGCAAGACGAGATAGAGGGCTATTCAAACCGACTTGAAATTTGGAATTTGGCCCAGTTAAAAGCTTTTTTTAAATCTATAGTGATTGGTAACTCGGTAATTGGCCCACTCATTCGGTGATTGGTAATTTATATAAAATGAAGAGAAATTTAAGCAGATTCTTAATTACTAGGCTCACTCAAGTTGTATATAAAGAATACTTTCATTAAATACCACTATGAAAATAAGTTTATAATAAACACTTTAATTACATACCACTTGAATTGATTTATATGCAACATTTCTATTAAAAACAATAAAGTCTTTTCATTAATTAAGAATACCATGTTTAATATCAAATAAACACTCCAATAACCTTAAACCTTGATTTACACACAATGATATATTACTTTACTTACTTACTTGTAACACTTCCATAAAAATCAAAAAATTTATTTCCTTAACTATTAATTTCATTGTTCATGTAAAATAAATGACCTTAAACCTTGACTTGCATTGCATGCAATGTTCCAACCAATTTCATTGTCAATGTCAACAAAATGCTCCCATGACCTTAAACCTTTACTTATGTGCAATGTTCCAATGGAAAACAATAATTTATTTTCACTAAATACTAATATTCATGTCAAATAAATGATCTAATTACCTCAAATGAGTGGGAAGACTTTAACCACATAGTCACCAATATTCATGTCAAATGCAATGACCTTAAATTGTAGGTCCACTAATATAAGGTTGACGAGTACTAATATAAGGTTGAGGAGTGAGAAGACTTCAACCACAAAGTCACCAATATTCATGTCAAATCCAATAACCTTAAATTTGTAGGTCCACTAATATAAAGTTGAGGAGTGAGAAGACTTCAACCACAAAGTCACCAATATTCATGTCAAATCCAATGACCTTAAATTGTAGGTTCACTATTGGGAACACCGAGTTAAATGGAAAAACATTTGAAGTTCATTTAGGCGAGGTTCTAATATTCAAAGTTTAATGGAGGACTCACTTTTGTAATTTCAAAATTTTATCTAGTAACAATAAAGAATGAAAGGGAGATCTAGATACAAAGGATTGAAATGAATGGATCTTGAGAAAAGATGAATGAAATAGTTTTGGTTTTGAAAGCTTAAAATAAGTTTGGAATATAAAATAATGGAGGAGTGTAGGAGGGGAAATAATGAACGAGATACAGATCATTTTGGGACTTTTGAAAGGTTAACAAATTATTTTGATTTCATAATTAAGGTAATTACGTTATGAATAATTGACTAATGAAATTTTAAGCATTGAAAATTAGATCATTTGACAATTCAAATTCATTAGAAGTTAAAGAGGTTTTGGTACCTCGAATTCTAAAGTTGATCTACACATTACAACTCAAAGTATAAGCAAAAAGAGTTTTTTTATTTGGAAGATGTTGAAGTGGCTAATGGTTTGTAGTGTGTGGGTTTTTTATTCAAAGAATATTGTAACCCTAAGAAAATGGACCTCCTTAGGAATAATTTGGTTGAGAGACTTGTCTGAATTGATTTATGTTGTTGTTGTAATCAAGACCAATAGTTGGTTGTTTTCAATTTTAATAAAGTATTATTTTCGAAATCCTTCCTATCACTGCACTTGTGAGTGTGTTGTTGTATTTTTGCCATGTAACTTTTATTGCAAGATTTGGCCTTGCACAAAGAAAGGGAAGATTGATAGTAGAATGGGACTTAGGCCAAGGGTGAGTTTGGGGTTGGTGGATTGTTTTATGGAAGGAGTTGTCTATCTGAGCATTAGAATGGGCATTATTTGGGAGATACATTTTAAGGTGAGATGAATTTCGTGTTCAAGAGCCTACTGACTAAGGAGTCACGGACAATAACCTAATCAATTTTCCAATGATAAATGATATTATCTCTACATAGAGTTTGTCTACATATTATTATTATTGATGTAGAACATGTTTTTAAAATGTAATTTTCTTTTGTAATAATTGTTTAGTTAAATTAAAATAAAATAAAATAGATATCTTAAATATTGTTACCATTATTATTATTATATTTGTTTTTTTTAATTTTCTTTAAATTCTCCAATATCATTGAACAATTTTACACTTTTAATTTTTAAAATCTTTTGATATTGAAATAATTTTCTGACATTATCTTGATACTTTATTAACATCATATGAATATTTTAAATGAATACATTAACTAATAACTTTCTAACTCACGTAATCCAACTAGTAATGAATAACTTGGAAAAATAATCTTCGAGGATTTTTTTAACTTAAAATAACTTATTATTTTTAATTTTCTTAAACCTATAACTTTATGAAAATTTAGAAATTATTTTAACATATCACATCAAACCAACTTTATTCAACTCAAACTTTGAAATACATAAGATATATATTGTCCATTTCCATGATAAAAAGGAATTCTAACAAAAGTCTTTTCAACTTTGACATGTCGATGATGTCATGGGTAGACGTGCCATTTTTTCACCTCAATTTGACTTTAATATTTGGGCCATACTGCCTACTCTCATTAATGGTTCTTCCATTGCTACATACATATAACCTTTTTATTTGTGATAGAGTGTACAATCCATTAGCATAAGCTATTTTTTTATCACATATATTTTGTCCATATACCACTCCAATGAGTAAGTAGTGTAAAGAGGTAAGCAATGAAACACTTCACTACATATATTGTAGTAAAATAATCACAACCCATAATCCCTAAACATATTAGGGATATCTATCTATCAGTTTTAAATAGTAATTTTATGATGTTAGAAAAACTAACATTAAGGATTTTTAGGTTTGCAATATTTATGAGTGATGCTGATTGTGTTCTCATGGAAAATTTGTTGGATGTGTGGGATGACCGAGTTCTACCTTAGTTCTCCAACAAAACCCTAGAAACCATAGACCCTTTTGAAGACTAGAAGGCAACACTACACACAAAGTGCACAACATAGTCTCACTCGAGATGGCTTACGGGTGATTGCATGACCCAAATGTCTGCAATCGTGGAAGGGATGATGCTCATGGGATGTTAGCCATAGCTATACTTCAACTTTCATATTCATCATTCTACCATACCATCATTCAGATATACTATTCATTTAACCTTTAACATTCATTCTGCAGGAAATAACATGTCTAATCTAGTGCATGCTACAAGTTAGCCTTAATAGATTCATTCATTTATCCATTTATTTATCATAAAATACATTGCAAACCATCAATAACACATTCCACACAATAACACAATGTTTTACCATGATTCACCCCCCCCAGGCTACGTCCACAAAGATTTGGCATTTTATGCTTCTTTATTCATCTTCTTCAAAATATTGCGTTGCACGCATTACATCAGTAGTATATAAGTATTGGTGAGGTTGACCAACGTCGCATGATGCAGTCCCCCTATCCCTCCTCAGGGCTACGCGACCTCCCGGTCAGGATCTTCCGGTTTGGGAGCCGAAATGGCTCTTTTGGTTCCAAACTGGAACCCTTAAAACGAACACACAGGTCCCTCATTAATGCTTGGTTGGCTTTTCCAAGTGCCAAGTGTGAGCTCCCACAACACACGACCAAGATCTGTGACCTTGCGTTAAGTCAAAAAGGGCGCGTATCGGGGACTGGAACTTCACAAGTCAAGCGTCCCATCCCTTCGTTCTTCGAACCCTCGGTGGTCGAAATGCCGAAATGTCCTAGCACCGGTTCCTTCGGGTTTTCACGTTTCGCGAAATCAAAATGCAAGGGATATCTCTGTTCTTTGGGATCCCCGATTGCTGAAATGTCGAAAATGTCCCGGTGCCTCTTCTTTCAGGTTTTTGTGTTTCTCAAAACCTGGGTGCAAGCGATATCTCTTCTCCTTGGAAATCTATGTTACCGAAGTACCGAAATGTCCTGGCGTTCGTTCTTTCGGCGTTTCGTGATTCAGGGAATTGTGATGCAAGGGTCCCACTCCTCTGTCTTTCGAATTCCCTGTTATCGAAATACCGAAATGCCTTGGCACCCATTCTTTTAGGATTTTGCGCTTCGTGGAATCACGATGCAAGGATCCCGCTCCTTTGTCTTTCGGGTTCCCGATTGCTGAAATACCGAAATGCCGAAACGTCAAAAACTTGAGGTGCTTGATCAATGGCTCACAATGCTCTCCAGCTCTATGGTCAGATCTCTTACCTGCCACTGAACTCCTTGCAACTCCACCTAATCCAACGGTGCACGGTATTTAGTGACTCTCCTCGAGAGTTCTCCACCGTCTGTTCAGATCTTCGAGATCTTCTCTCTAGGATCTACACAGTGTTAAAGTCTATGCTCCTACCTCAAATCGGATGGTACACGAGATTCTCCACCGCGATCCAACGCTCGACAACATGCTTCCTCCTAAGCTTTTACTCACGTCAGACTTAGAAGATTTTCTAAGTCTTCGAAGGCTCAACCTTTGTTCCTTCCAGGGAATGAGTTCCTGGATCTCGACAACACTTTCCAAAGCGTTATCCCTCCTGAGCTTCGCCTTGTGTAGGCCTCGGATTCCCGTGCACTTCTTGTGTCTAAGGGATTTCAATAGCTCAGATCCAAGGGGTTTCTCACAAAGAGATTCGTCCCGACTTCTTGGTGTCCTCTCCTCGCTTGATTCACACCTTGCAGAGCTTTAATGAAGAGAAACAATTGAAACTGGAAAACTCACAGTTCCATCCACTTGTTCATGTAAACAGAAAATGATAGGGAAAATGCACATAGTCCACACACCATAACTTTGGATCAATTTTCTATTTTTTTATATTCACAAGTGCCCAATGGCTACATAAGACATTCAAAATTACAGTAACTCAAAAATGTTGAGATCTTCTGCTGACTCCCAGTTCTCTCTTACAACTAAGTTCTCTCTGTCTTCCCGCTCCCTCTAACTGGTTGCACAAACTTCTACATAACTCAAAAAATGTTTCTAGGGTTTCCCCTGGCTACTTGCCTACTCTACTTGCCCACTCTAACTTTCATCCTATGCTAGCTTAGTTTAGTCGCATTCTAGAGCCGAAGTGGAAACTCCTACTCTGTTTACAATTTCAAAACTTTGCCTCAAAGAGTAAAATTAGGCATCGGTTCAAGCGTGCCTCCAAAGGTGAATTTCCAGCGCTGAGTGGAGGTGGATTTCAAAATCGGCTACAACTGTCAACGTTGAATTTTTGGAAGAACTCAAAAATGGTCCTACCTCTGCGCGCTTGCCAACGATGCTCTTGCATCATCGCACCAAGCTCCACATCTTGCAACTCGACCCTCATATACAACTCAAAACAAACTCCATATGAGCTCCACAACTCTCGACTAAAAAATTCCACAAAGACTAGCTCCAAACTCAGAAACATTCTCAAAGATACTCCCAAACATGCTCAAAGATAGATATCCCCTAGCTACCTCATACATCTTATATTTATACTACCAAAAATGGGTAAAACCCTCTGACAACAAGGACCCAAAACCCTAACCCTAGTGGATTAGGTTTGTCCACTTTACAACCTCCTGTGCGATTGGTCTTCAATCCAACCATTTCTTTCTTTGACTCTTCTTTTCCCCGCACTGCTTTTCCTTGATTCCCGACGCGTGCTGCTTCTTTGGTCCATTCCTTAGCTTCCTGTCTCGTTTGCTGTGCTCTTACTTATTCCTCGAAATTTGCTCCCAAAATAGTCTACTCCAACAGGCCCCCAACACCAACCTGTGGCTTGTCCCGAGCCACTCAGGCAGTGTTTTCATCTGTGATAGACTTCTCCAAATTCTAGAATCTAATTGAAATATCTTCAACACAAGTCTTCACATGTGCACTCTTATATTCAAAAGACTCCACATTATGCACAATGATATTCTCTTTGAGTATTTCTTTAGCTTCCAGCCTAAGGTTCTCCATATGTCCCTTAGCTGAATCCATCTCTATCAGTATCTTCTCTGCATATTCTTGTAATGGCTCCAACTGAGCCTACCTCAATTGATTCTCTTCTTGCACATTCTTTAGTTCTTCTTGTAAATTCTTTAGCTCATGCATGCTCCTTAACCTCTCATGTATCTTCATTTCCTTCTACTTTTGCTTCAAATCCTGCATGGTTGTGTTGACTCCTTCTTCCTTCTATTTCTATGCCTACAACTTTTCGTCCTCCTATAGGCTTGTCCATACTTGTGAACTTTTGTCATATAACTCTGAAACTTCCTTAATATTTTGTGCCATGTTCTCCATATGTCTGACCACCTCCTTCTCCCTCTGTGATATCACTTCTAGTGGTTTTCTTGGTTTCAAGAGTTCCATCAAGTCCATGATATGGTTCTTATAACTCTCCCTAGCTTGTGCTATAATTCCGATCTTTTCTTTTGTCTGTAAATGTGCCCCTTCTTGTGCACTATCTAGAATTGACTTGAAAACTTCTTTTATACGCTTCTTTATCTGGCCAATGCATTTTTTTTATTCTTCCTTCTCAACATGTATCTCATGGATTTTTATATTCATGATGTCCTTTATGTCCTTAAAAACTTGTAACTCGATCGCATCTACGCGTGCTCCTAATTGGACCTCCTATGCAATGCTTACTTGAAGTTTATATAGTGCTTTAGTTGGCACATTGGCCAACGCCAAGTCCAAGTGATCAATGTCTTTCACTTCCTTCTATGTTGTCTCCTCATCTATCTACAACATATCTCAAGTGATAGAAAAATTTTCACTACCCACCACTATAATAAGTACCATCTCCTGCACATGCACTATCTTTTCCTGATCAGTCTGTCATGGTTGCACCTTTTCCTTCTGTTGTGCCTCCTCTAATTGTAGATAATCCAAATTTTCCTTAACCTCTATTAGTTTCCTAAGTATCTATTCTTGCTAATTCTCAACATTGTCCCACGACTCTGTTGTGCGATCCTGCACCTTCTTCGCCACTAGTTCAACATCATCCTCTATCAATGTCAACTCTGGGATTATTTTGTGTTCCTTCATCTTATTTCTCTATCCTTCTTTTTGTAGCACCGTCCTCGTCATTGGTAAGGTTTGCTTCTGTGCTGAAGTTGTAGGTACTTCTATGTCCGGGATATCTTCTCCTCCTACTAGTTCCTCGTGCGTAGGAACAATTGTTTCCTTCTGTGCGCTTCCATTAATATCCTTCTGTTGTGTTATTCCATTAGTAAATTTGGTGAAATCCTTCTCCTTCGTTTCTCACTTTTGAGTAGCATTTTGTCTCAGTTATCTCATTGTATCACTCCCTCGTGTATCTTTTGCATGCTCAACAACCTTCCTTGTATTAGTTGTTGTACTATTTGATTTCCGTGATGTGGCAACTTCTATTGGTTGCTTCCCTTTTTGTACCTTCTTTGAGGTCACTGGCACCTTCCAATCATATTTCCAATCTTTCAAAGCCCATTGAACTTCCTCTCTATTGATGCAGTACCACATCTGCAGCCAATTCTTCTTTGGGTCCCTCTTTGCATGAATCCATACATTATGCCTTGATACCTAAAATTTTTCTATATCTTTGTGCTCCTCCACCACTTCTGATGGTATCCTCCATGTCTCAGCCACATTTTCCTTATCTCCTCCAAATACATCGCAAATATACTCAAGTTGGAATTCCTTTCTTTTGCGGATGAAGTGTGCCACAATGTTGCATATTGTGTTGTGCAACACTTTCCTATCCTTTGACCAAATGCGCTATATTTAGGGTGTATCCATCCCACCAATTCTATAAGTATGATCAACCACGAGTAATGAAACTTTGTTCCTAACTCTTGTTCATATTTGAAATCGTCCAAAAATAATTTCAATAGGTAGGGACTCCAACTAAGTAATGTCCCCTTTGCACACTACATGGGTGCTTCCATTACCCCTACTGGTGCTTCTTCCTTGTGACACTTCTTTAACAATTTTCATACCATTATCTTGGTTTCCAATCTTGTCACAGGTTCACTAATCCCGTTGATTATAATTCCTTGGGAAGCTCTTATTGTTCCATAAGTCTTCTTCATTTTCTTTGTCAGGGCCTTCTCCTTAGTTTTTTCATTCATATATTTCTCAGGTTTCTCTCCATCATTTGGAAAACCTATGATTGTTGCAATTATATCAACGTCGATTGACACTGGCTTGTCTAACCACAAAATACCCCCATGTAATAATGCCAACAATTGTTTGATGCAGTTATTCACACCCTTTCCTCATCCAAAATGAGGGATTTCCAGTAGGTTCATTATCCTTGTGTTATACAACCATATAATCAACTTCTTTGGTTCCAATATTGAAACTCTATCCTCACTTATCCCTTTCCTGTCCATGTATACCCGTGGCTCAAATTCATAGAATTTTTCTCTATTTTCTACGTCATGGTTTGCATATCTCATTTTTTCTACACATCCTAAAATGTTAGGAAGAGTTGTCACTCCTTCTGGTATGCACGATAATGTTATTGTGACTTTTTCCTACTTGTGCGATGACTTATGTATTGGTTGTTTTCCCTTCTTTTTTTCTTTTACAGTTGATGTACCTGCCTATTGATGTGCTTCTTCTTCTTCCTCTACATCTGATTTTGGTTCACCTATTAAATATTCTAATTGTACCTAATCTTTTGTTTGTGGCATTGTCTCTGCGATATTTTTTTGTTATGTTTCGGCCTGTTCCCTAGGCTCGTCTAATTCAATTATTTCGTCATATTCTCCATTCATTTGTTGCACACTCCCAAACTCACTTGATGTGTAGAGTTTTGTGCTTTAGTGGGGTTTTGTCCTTCGACCCTTGGATCCACATCCATATTCTCATCGACTGGTTCCTGTTCTTCAACAAGTGTTGGGCTCACTAATTCCTCGATGGGTGATGGGATTGCATCCACATAGAAAATTCCTTCTGTCTCATCAAAATTCTGACAATACTCGTTTGCATCCTTGTGAATTGTTGGCCACCATAAATCTTGCACGTAATATCTTCTGCACAATAACTTTCTCTGCATAATGTCCTCCAACTATTCCTTCAATTGCTTCTTCTAAAATGATAGTCCTTTCATGCTCCGTAACACATCTCGTTAAAATTCTGTCTACCTCAATTTTGTAGAAGTGCCCTGCAATTGGTTGGTAGTCTGTAGCTCTAACTACCAAATTATTCTTTTGTGTAGTATTAAATTCCTTGGGGAGAAATCTTGTACTCAAAAATTCAATAATGCCAGCAAAATATTCATCAACAATATGTACTGAAAACAATTGTGCATTTGGGAAGTTTTCCTCCAAGTTGCTTGGTTCCTCTCCATTAGTTATCCTGGATAGACGATCTAGTCCTGCATTCAATCTTCTAAGCTTCACCACAACTTCAAAATCAAACTCTTGAAACAACAGTAGCCATCTGCATATTCTTCCCCCCAACACTAGATTATTTGACTAAATATCTAAGAGAAGAATGATATGTAAACATATTAAAATGTGGACCTAACAAATAATGTCTGAATTTCTGCAATGCATACACCATGGCCAATCCTTCCCTTTCTGTTGTATTGTAATTATGTTCTAAATCTGACAACGTTATGCTTGCACATGCTATAGGGTGATCTATATCACCTTCTCTTGGTTGTGTTAATACTGCTCCAAGTGCTATTATAGATGCATCCAAATGCACATGAAATTCTTTTGACCAATCTGGAAACAATAAGATTGGTGTTGTCACCATTTTCTCCTTCAATATATCCAAACTCTCCTGGCATTCCTTATTCAACAATTTTTCCATCAGTGCAATAATCCGTGCATATCCCCCTATAAACTTCATGTAATATCTTGTATTACCAAGTGAAATTTTTAACTGATGCACTGACTTAGGTGGTGGTAAGTTAACTATGACAACAATTTTGGTAGGATAAACCAATAGACCCTATTTATACACCACATGCCCTAACAGAATACCAAAAGGTGTGTTGAAAATGCATTTTTTAATATTCAATGAAATATGACAATGTGTACACCTGTCTAACATCAATCTTAATATTTCAACATGATCCTTCATTAATATAAACACTGTCCAATCATCCAAGTAAACTTCCAAGAACTTATGAATAAAGTCCTTAAAGGAAGCTACTACTACCCTTGAAAAATTGCAGGTGCATTCTTCAACCCAAATGGCATCACTATATATTGATACGATCCCCATTCTGTTGCAAATGTAGTCTTATGTCTATCTTCTGGTGCAATTCCAATCTGGTGATATCCTGAAAATCCATCAGTGAATGAATACACTTCTTGACCTCCTACATTCTCTAAAATTTCATCTACAAATGGGGTAGGAAAAGGATCAAGTAGACAAGAATCATTCAACTTTCTCAAGTCTACACAGATCCTTATTCCCCCTTTCTTCTTCTCTTTCACTACCATAGGGTCGACCCATCCAGATTCTTCCATAGGTTCTATGACACCAACCTCTAACATCTTATCAATTTTTGTCTTTACTTTATTATTGTACACCAAATTCAACCTGTAAGGTCTCTGTCTCATTTGTCTAGCATCTGGATTCAAAGGGATTTTCATCTCTCATTGTTCTCTTGCAACTCCTTTCGTCTCTTAGAACGTCGCTGGAAATATGTCATTATACTCACACAATAACTCTGTTATTCTTTCTATTGTCTGATTATCCCAATAGTCTCCAATACTTGCAATATTTGGGTTTTTTGTTGTTCCAATATTTATCTTCATGATCTTCAGTGGTGCAACATAATCTTCTGAATCTAGCTTTGGACCTTCTAATTCTCTTTCTCCTTCAACTTCTATAATCTTGATGTTGCACAGTTTTTCTTCTGCCGGTTCTTCTTCTTCTGCGACATGATAACAATGTAGTAATTGTCTGACTATTTATCTCTTTTGGTTCTGATAAGCTATCACAATATCTAGTTCTAGTTCTTCAAAAGTCCTATCTCTTACCAACTTTAGTGTTGTATCTATTTCTAGTTTATCATGCTCGAATGTAAATGTAATCACAAAATTCTTCTTCATTTCTTCCCAACTTGTAGTTTCTCTGAATTGTTCCAATTCTGTGTACCAATTCCTTGGGATTCCTTCCAATGAGTGAATAAAGTGATGTGGCCACTCTTCTAGTGGTACTAATATCCATTGAGTTATACATCTTTCTACATGTTCTCTTGGTTATCCCATACCATCATACTTCTCCACATATCTTTCCTCCTGCTTTGTGCCAAATCTGATGCGTAGTAACCTCTTGCATTGATACCAGTTGTTGATATTCTCTTTATGTGTACCCCACCATCGTGCATGTGTAGCTTTTAAAGCAATATACAAAACTGGTAACCTTTGATTTTCCACTACTTCTAGTTCAAACTTCATTAAAAATTCTTCTAAATCATTCTGACCATAAAAAGTAGGTGGTTCCCTTACCTCTGTACCAACCCATCTTAGTGCGCGGGTCATCCTTGCACATCTTCTGGTGGATAAATCATGCAATCATTGCTGCCGATTCTCTAGTCATGTTTCATAGTCTGAGACACACGAACTAATACTTCTCCAACTTAGCTTGTCATCTTCAGTGGGGTTAACATAATCTTCTTCTCGTGCGGTATTTCTATACAACTGGTTTATGTCTTCTATAACATATTTTTTTGTCACAGGTTCAACATTTCTTCCTCCTTCTGAAGGATTTAATGGCACAATAAATTTGTATTCTCTTGATTCAAAGATCATTTTTCTAGTCTTCAGGTTGATAATACTTTGATTTTCAAAATCCCAGTCCAACCCCAACAATGTTGGATATGGTGAAGTTTTATCTACTATGTCAATCACTTCAAAGTATTCCATTGTGCACACTTGGCATAGCCCTACCAACCTGCAGGTTGGAAGTCCATGCACACAAGATCATACTTCTTCCACTGGCCTGAAGAGCTCTCAAATTGGCTCTCCTATTTCCCTTTCGGGAAATCTGCACCCATAGAAAACCTCGTGGAATCTCCCTTCACACTTCGGGAGATTTGACTTCGCAATTTCGCGAGTCTTGTGGCCAAGCGGCTGTGCCTTCAAACCTCCGAGAACCAATATGCCGAGATCCGAAAAGAATGCTGGAACTTTAATGTTCCACCTTCCAAAACAATAATCAACGGTTCTGGATCTTCCCTTTGATCCAACGGTCAGCGCGACTTCGCAACTTCTCCTCCCAAATCTTCAACTCTTCACCTTTCGAGACCCGAACTTCCGATGTGCCTAAGCATTGTCACAACTCGCCACTCGCGAGTTCGTGAGTCGAAACTCCCAACTCTTGCTTCCAAATCTCACGATACCTGAAATGTCGATATGGGCATGCTCCTCCTCTTGTTAGCGCCCTTTGCACGTGACCACCAGCTAGGCCTAACTCTAGCACTTTTCACTTCTTGCTTCTTCGTGAGTTTCGATGTCGAACTCTCGGCCCTTGTCTCACGAATCCCTGAGACACGAGAGGTCAACGGGGTATTGAATTATTTCAACAGACGACATTTGTCCACCCGTCTCTTTCACGGGCCAACCTCGGACTTCGCAATTTCACGAATCCAAACGTCGAAGCTTCAGTCCTTCCACTCGCGAAACCTCAAAATGGAATTTCACAAATAGATCCAATGGTCCTCGTTGGCATGAATCTACAACCCTCTCTCTCTTGATCTTCTGCTTGTAGAAAACGACCACTGTAACCTCCTTTCTCCCTTGCGAGATCTAACAACTCGCGGGAATTCATGAATTCTCTATGGAGAATCTCGACCGTCTTCTTCTCCCTTCAAGAACTTCTGCACTCTTAAACAAAATGTTTTACCACGGAACTTAACCCCTGCAACACAAACTTTGCGATGCCTCCTTTCAATGCCTCAAGGAACCAACCTTCTGTGCTCTTCTTCGACAACTGCAAAGACTCTATCCCTCCTGAGCTTTCTCCAAATCCGAGTCTTAAAGAAAAATCCCGCACACACTCCTTGCAGTGAATCCTTCAATTACTTCAAAGAATTGAAGTCCTTTGACTCTGTGCACTCCCTGCAGCAGTAGTCCTTCAAAAATTTCTCAGGTTCACAAACTCTGAGACTTTACTTGGCCTACACACACCTTGCACGACTCATGTGCTCAACTTGCATGTCTGCGAGAATGAGAACAACGTTAACCCTCCTGAGCTTTCAGAGATAAAACTCTAAACTCTTGTCAACGCACTCCTTATAGACCACTTCACTGCACTCCTTGCATGAACTCTTGCTCAGATAGAGAAACAATTGAAACTCATTCCTTACTTTCTCTCAGACTTCAAACACAAAGCATGAAATCATATACAGAGCATATAAAGCAAATGTATAACAGAAAGTAAACATCCATGAGAATAACATTCAACATGCATACACAGAGAACAAATACGACACCATGAATTTGAATCGAAGCTCTTTCTATTAATTCAAATCTCTGTACATGGGTGTTTTTCAACTACAGCTCTCTGCTCTCTGCTCTATGCTCTATGCTCTCATTTTGAGAATAATAATACACCTATACAATGAGGGTGTCTATATCCCGTTTCCCTCTTGCGCTCTAAAGCTATCTAATCTAAGCATTAAATTCTATCTACCTACATTCATTACACATAAAGGCTCCTATCTACTATGGATGAGAGCGAATCGTTCAAGGTCCTTTTATAATAATACAAGCATGCCTCCACTTAATGACTTCATTAATGTTTCAAAACATTTTTCAAAAAAATGTGCTTGATGCTTTTCCAACTGTCTCTTATCTCCGCGCTGTCTCACTATTGGCTATGCTTGCATGCCCTTGCGATGCTCCTACATCATACTCCCCCACTTGAAAATTTTCATGGGTTCCTGTCCATGAGCTTGCGCACGGTCTGCCCATGCCTCCGTATTTTGGCTTTGTTGTCCTAGCTGGCATCTTCAATTGGATGGCCCTTCCATTTGACCAAGTATTCAAAATATTCCCTTCTTCTGGTCCTCTTGCTAACTCTTTTGTCCAGTATGCGCTCCATCTACGGCTTTTCGGCAATTGGCATTTGTTTTGTCCATTGAATATCTGGTTGTTCATTACTTGATTTTGCTTCCTCAGCTTTATAAGGGTACAAATATGAGATATTGAATATTGGAGAAATTATGATCCCATCGGGTAATTCAATCTCATATGCATTCACCCAAAATTTCTTCAAGACTTTACATGTTCCGATTTTCTTCATTTTTAGTTTATGATATGTTCCTCTCATGAACCTTTCCTTTCTCAAATGTGCAAGGATCAAATCACCAACCTCAAATTGAAGTTGTCTCCTATGTTGATCTGCTCTCCGCTTATATTCTTGGTTCGAACTCTGCAATCGTTCCTTCACCTGGCTGTGAAGTTCCTTCATCACCTCTGCAAAATATTTTGCACCAACGCTCCTAGTCGCAGTTTGTTCTGAATCCCTCAGCTCAGAAATTCATCTCGGCTGCATGCCATAGATAATTTGAAACAGACTCTGTCCCGTGCTTCTATTGATTGAATCGTTGTAAGAAAAATCCACCTATGGTAATATGTTGTGCCACTGGTTGTGGTGTTCTATCACCAAGCTCCTCAACAAGTCTCCCAAACTCCTGTTCACGACTTCTGTTTGTCCATTCGTCTGAGGATGATAAGTTGAACTAAATGACAAGTTTGTTCCCAGCTTCTTCCATAAGGTTCTCCAGAATTGTCCTACGAACTTAGTGTCTCTATCCAAAACTATGCTCTTTGGTAAGCCGTGAAGTCGAACGACTTCTTTGAAAAACAGGTTCGCAATGTGAGTTGCGTCACTGGTTTTCTGACATGGAATAAAATGTGCCATTTTGGAAAATCTATCCACTACCACAAAGATTGAGTCAAACCCTCTTTGTGTTCTTGGAAACCCCAATATGAAGTCCATGCTGACTGCATCCCACGACCTCTCAGGTATGGGTAATGGTTGATAAAAACTTGCATTCCGCCTCTTTCCTTTTGAATGTTGACAAATTCTACATCTGTCCACAAATATTTTGATGTCTGCTCGTATTCCTGGCCAAAAATATGACTCATTCAACTTTGCGAATGTCTTGTCATGACCGAAATGTCCAGCCAATCCTCCATTATGTTTCTCCTTCAACAAATTCTCCCTCATAGAACATTTTGGAATACAAAGTTGATTACCCTTAAACAATAATCCTTCCTGGATCATGTATTCTTCCCATTGGCTTCTATCCCTGAGAATTGGATTCTCAACTGCTTCATACACCTCTTTAAAATCTGGATCATCTCTGTACATGTCCCTGAGATCATCAAAACCCAATGTTTTGACTCTGAACTCATGCAATAACAAACATTTCCTGCTCAAAGCATCAACAACTTTGTTAGTAGTACCAGAAATATGTTTAATCACAAAAGTGAAATTTTTCATATATTCAACCCATTTAACATGTCTTTGATTCAACTTCTCTTGTTGAGTCACAAACTGCAATGCATGATTATCACTGTACAAAACAAACTCCTTAGGAATTAAGTAATGTCTCCATTTCTTCAATGCCTGATTAATAGCATAGAACTCCTTGCCATACGTGGAGTATTTTATCTTGGCTTCATTCAGCTTCTCGTTGAAGTATGCTATCGGCCTGCCTTCTTGGCTCAAGACTTCCCCTATTGCAAATCCACTTGCATCACACTTCACTTGAAATGTCTTTTGGAAATCCGGCAACACCAAAATTGGTTGTTCCGTGATTTTCCTCTTCAACATATTAAAACTCTTCTCTGCTTCTTCTGTCCAGTGAAAAGATTTGTGTCTCTTCTTCACTGTGTCCATCATCAGTGCACTAATTCCATTGAAATTCCTGATGAACTTCCTGTAGAAACTAGCCAATCCATGAAAACTTCTCACCTCAAATATACTCTTTGGTGATGGCCAATTCTTAATTACCTTCAACTTATTTGGATCCATCCTCAACTTATCTGTAGAAATAAAAAACCCCAAATAAATGAGCTCTGTCTTCATGAGTGAGGATTTCTTCATATTTATCAGCAGCTTCTCTTGCTGTAACCTCTGCATCACTGTAGCCAAATGTTTCAGATGCTCTACCTTTGTTTTACTGAAAAATCAGTATGTTATCAAGGTACACAATGACAATTTTTCCGATGAAATCCTTCAAGACTTCATTCATCAATCTCATGAAAGTACTCGGCACATTTGTTAAACCAAATGACACGACAAGCCATTCGTATAACCCTTCATTAGTTTTGAATGTTGTCTTCCATTCGTCACCTTCTCTCATGCAAATCTGATGATAACCACTTTTCAAATCAATCTTCGAAACTTTTTTGGCTCCACTCAAACAATCCATCAGATCATTCATCCTTGGCAATGGAAATCTGTACCTGATGGTTATCTTGTTGATTTCCCTCGAGTCAGTAAACATCCTCTAGCCTCCGTCTTTCTTCGGACTGAGTACTATCGGAACAACACACAGACTCAAGCTTTCTCTGACCAAACCTTTGTCCAACAAATCCTGGACTTGTCTTTTGACCTCTTCATTCTCCTGCAGTGTTAATCTGTACGCGGCTTTGTTTGGAAAACTAGCTCTTGGTATGAGGTCAATGTGATGACTCACACTTCTAATCAGTGGTAATGAACGAGGTAGTTTGTCCACTACTATGTTAGCGAACTCTTCCAGCAGTTTCTGAACCTCTTCTAGTAAATCATCTACCCTTATGCTGGTTAAAACAATCTTTGGCTTCTTGACCACAATGAATTGTGGTTCCTCCTTCTTCTTAACCTCTATAATAAGTTGCTTCCCACTCATGAGAAGTATAGTGTTGCTCACCTCCGGTTTTATTTCTTTATCTTTGACTGGCAACAACATGTGAGTTCTCCCATTCTTCTCTAGGGTGTATGTATTCATTCTCCCATCATGAATCACATTCCTGTCATATTGCCACGGTCTACCTAGAAATAGATGACAAACATCCATAAGAATAACATCACAGAGTATTTCATCTTTATACCCTCCTATTTTAAACTCAACTAAACATTTCTTAGTGACATTTACCTGATGTCCTTTTTGCAACCACGAAACTTTGTATGGGCTTGGATGATCAATCGTCTCCAGCTCTAGTTTTTCTACCATCTCTATTGAAATGATATTATCCATGCTACCATTGTCTACAATAACTTTTCATTTCCAGTCTTTGGTTTTGCACGCAGTCCGAAAAAGTCTGTTTCTTTGGACTGAAATCTCCACCTCCTTCTTTGGTGTTAAAAGAGATTTTCGCATCATCAGTGATCTTCCACCTTCAAAATCCTTTGCCTCAACATTCCACCTTTGTGCTTAGGCAATGTGAGCCTCTCCTTCATCCTTCTTCTGTTCTGGACATTCATAAGACTTTTTTCCGACCTTTCCACATGTGAAGCATGTTATCACTCCACCTCTTCCTCTTCCTCTACCTCTAGTACGAGGAAAAATGTTGTTATCAACATACTCTCCTCTCTGATCAGTATACTTCCTTCTTTGTCCAACATATTTCCCTTTCTGTGAGCTTGCACCTCTCTCAATATGAGGTTTCTTCCATTCTTCCTTAGGCTTCCAATTTCTATCTTGGATTATTGATTTTCCCTTGGCTTGACTTCTGCCTTGGCCTCTTTGACCTTGTTTTCGGCTCAGCTTCTCTTCCACCTTTAGAGCCATTTGATAAGCATCTTCCACCATTCATATGGTGATCATGCTCATCTCATCTTGAATTTCGTATCTCAATCCATTCATATACCTGACAACCTTTTCATCATTACTTTCACGATGACCTGCTCTGATGTTCAACCTATAGAATTCTTCAGTGTACTCCTTCACTGTCATCAGCTTCTATCTCAAGTTTTGCATTCTCCGAAACAGAGTAATTTGGTAATCCCTGGGAATGAATTTCACTTTCATATTTGCAATCATCCTATCCCAACTCTTGATTTTTTGCTTACCTTGGCAGCGTATGTCATCTTGCAGTTCATCCCACCACAATGCTGCATGTCCTTTAAGTCTCGTGACAACATGTTTGACCTTCTTGTCTTCTTCGACATCTTCATAGTCAAAATATGTGTCCAGAGCTCTAATCTAGTCTAGAAGCTCTTCAACATCCAAGTTTCCCTCATAAACTGGAATGTCCATTTTGGCTCTTGCACTCATTCTTGCAACAGCTCTAATCAAGTGTTCATGTGCTGCATCTTCTGCTCTGACTTCTTCTTCTTCATGTCCAGCATCATCTTCGCTTTCAGACTCACTGACATCTCCAATATCATATTTGAGCCTTTGTTCTATTTCCACATCCACGAGTCTAGAGTGAATGTCATGCAGATCTCTTTCCACTTCTGGATTCTTCACTTGCCCGCCCCTTTCTCTTGACACCTCCCTATCCTTTGGAAGATCGGGTGTTTGTCTATCTCTTCTCCTCGGCGGCATGGTTGAAATTCCTTCTCGCTTTTGCTGCCTGAAATATACAAACAAGAATCAGGCTCTGATACCACACCTGGCGCAGCCCTGCCAACCTGCAGGTCGGAAGTCCACGCACACATGATCGTTCTTCTTCCACTGGCCTGAAGAGCTCTCTAAATGTCTCTTCTATTTCCCTTTCGGGAATTTTTCACCCACATAAAACCTCATGGAATCTCCCTTCACACTTCGTGAGATCTAACTTCGTGATTTCGCGAGTCTTGTGGCCAAGCGGCTGTGCCTTCAGACCTCCGAACACCGATATGTTGAGATCCGAAAAGAATGATGGAACTTTAATGTTCTGCCTTCCCAAACAATAATCGACGGTTCTAGATATTCCCTTTGATTCGACGGTCAGCGCGACTTCGCAAATTCTCCTACCAAATCTTCAACTCTTCACCTTCCGAGACCCGAACTTCCGATGTGTCTAAGCACTTGTCACAACTCGCCACTCGCAAGTTCGTGAGTCGAAACTCCCAAATCTTGCTTCCAAATCTCGCGATACCTGAAATGCCGATACGGGCATGCTCCTTCTCTTGTCAGCACCCTCCACGTGTGACCACCAGTTAGGCCTAATTCTAGCACTTTTCGCTTCTCGCTACTTCGTGAGTTTCGATGTCGAACTCCCGACTCTTATCTCATGAATCCCCGAGACATGAGAGTTCAATGGGGTATTGAATTCTTTCAACAGATGACACACGTCCACCCATCTCTTCCACAGGCCCACCTCGGACTTCACAGTTTTGCGAATCCAAACGTCAAAGCTTCAGTCCTTCCACCTGCGAAACCCCAAAATGGAATTTCACGAATAGATCCAACAGTCCTCATTGGCGTGAATCTACGGCCTTCTCTCTCCTGAGATTTCGCTTACAGAAAATGACCACCGTAACCTCCTTGCTCCCTTGTGAGATCTAACGGCTTGCGGGATTTCACAAATTCTCTATGGAGAATCTTGACCATCTGCTTCTCCCTTCAAGAACTTCTACACTCTTAAACAAAATGTTTTACCACGGAACTTAACCGCCTGCAACACAAACTTTGCGATGCCTCCTTTCAACGCCTCAAGGCACCAACCTTCTGTGCTCTTCTTCGACAACTGCGAAGACTCTATCCCTCCTGAGCTTTCTCCAACTCCGAGTCTTAAAGAAAACTCCCGCACACACTCCTTGCAGTGAATCCTTCAATTAATTCAAAGAATTGAAGTCCTTCGACTCTGTGCACTCCCTGCAGCAGTAGTCCTTCAACAATTTCTTAGGTTCTCAAACTCTGAGACTTTAGTTGGCCTGCGCACACCTTGCATGGCTCCTGTGCTCAACTTGCATTTTTGCGAGAATGAGAACAACATTAACCCTCTTGAGCTTTCAGAGATAAAACTCTAAACTCTTGTCAATGCACTCCTTGCGGAAAACTTCACTGCACTCCGTGCAGGAACTCTTTCTCAGATAGATAAACAATTGAAACTCATTCCTTACTTTCTCTCAGACTTCAAACACAAAGCATGAAATCATATACACAACATATAAAGAAAATATATAATAGAAAGTAAACATCCATGAGCATAACATTCAAAATGCATACATAGAGAACAAATACGACACCATGAATTTGAATCGAAGCTCTTTCTATTAATTCAAATCTCTGTACATGGGTGTTTTTCAACTACAACTCTCTACTCTCTGCTCTATGCTCTATGCTCTCATCTTGAAAATAATAATACAACTATACAATGAGGGTGTCTATATCTCGTTTCCCTCTTGCACTCTAAAACTGTCTAATCTAAGCATTAAATTCTATCTACCTACATTCATTACACATAAAGGCTCCTATCTACTATGGACGAGAGCAGATCACTCAAGGTCCTTTTACAATAATACAAGCATGCCTCCACTTAATGAATTCATTAATGTTTCAAAACATTTTTCAAAAAAATGCGCTCGATGCTTTTACAGCTGTGTCTTATCTCCGCATTGTCTCGCTGTTGGCTATGCTTGCACACCCTTGCGATGATCCTGCATCAACACTCCATCTAGATCTACTGGTATTCCCTTCAATCTACCAACTGGTACCACTCTATGCTGATTTACTAGATTCAATTGAATAGGTAAAAATTTCAATGTAGGTTCCCCCAAATCTTCCCATGTCTTCTTAGGCCGAAAATTTACTTCAGACCCTAAGTCTAGTATGATATCACCCACATTGAAATCTCCAATGTTTGCATTCAATCTGAATTCCCTACTTTTTCTTCTCTTCTTAAAAACTTGATTGACGCTTTTGTGTTCTAATTTCATCTCTTCTCTAGAATTGCACTTTTCTAACAGAATTTGTAATACTTATAAATATTTTTTATCATTCAACAACTTCACACAAGACCCATAAAGTTTCTTAGATTACTTACTTGATCCGATGGATGATCTGTACTGGTTTGATCAAACAGGTGAGGCATGTCATACACTGGTACATTATCTCCTAGCTTTGTACCTAAAGTAGACACAATATTCTCCTTCAAAATCTCCTTTCTAGCTTCTTTGAATGTCTCATTCTCTTTGCACACATCAAAATTTTGTTGGGGTGTTGTATTCTTTTTGACCCACTGGTACTAGTACTGATCCTTCTTTGTTGAAACTGCTCTTGTCTTGGCTCCACCTCTAGTAACTATATTTATCTTCTTCCCATCCTCTTCTATGTTTTCCACATCAATCCATTAGACATTCTGATTCTTTTTGTTCCTCTTGTCATGTATCGTTACCATAAGTTTTGGACAATCTTCTTTCTCATGGTATTCTACGAGACGATACATACATTTCGCAGGTGGTTGTGGTAAATATCTTGCATAGAGTCTGAGTTTTTGATAGTTATGACAAATTACTGGTCCTCTACCTCCTCCAAATTCTCTTACTCCATGACCTCCTCCTTTGAAGCCTCCTCTTTTACCTTGATTGTCTTCGCACGGTGTATTATACTATGGTTCCTAATTGTATTGCATCTGTGTATTATTATATTGTGGTGGCGCTACACACTATTGTGTGTTGTTATACAATGATGGTGCTCCAAACTATTGCATGTTATTATACTACAACTGATGCGCAGGTTGTCCTGTCATTAATTCATCCTACACTCATCCTGTCATTAATTCATCATGCACCCTATAAGTATATGATTTTCTCTCCTTGATTATTTCCAAGGTTCTGCAATCCTTGTCTTCCAGTCCAAATGACTTGCAATAATTAGAAAATGTAGTTTTGGGCACCGTTTGATACTTTTATATCATGGGACAATGATAAGGATCATGTCCATGTGTTCTACATATCTCACACCATGGTCCTCCTGTGTGTAAAGGATTTGACATTCCTGTCCCCAAGTACTGTGCAAAAGTTGGGCACTCATTCTTATGATGTCCTTCTATTCTTCAAAATGTGCACTGTACATCTTCCCTCTTTTCCTTTCCCTTATTCTGATTCAAATGGAATGTCAGGTTCTTCTTATATTCTCTCATCTTTTCCACAACTTGATCTGTATTCTTATATTGATTTTCCTCCAATTGCAAGGCTGCTTGCAAGGCCTCAACCTAGGTTTGGAATTCCCATTGCCTCTATCGATACTTCAAATGTGCCAATAATGAATTAACAAATAAATGTCTATGTTGCTTATCTGTAATAGGATACTTCAACATACCTTTTATCCTCTTGAAATTATAATCAACTTAACAAACTAACTCGCATATATTTTGTTTAATCTCTATCATCTCATTCATGAACTGATCCTTTGAACTAAGTCATTGAAATTCATTGATTAATGCCTTCTTCACATCTGCGACAGTTGTGGGCGCTTCTTGTGGAATTTTTACTACAAGGCCGATATACCAATCCAGTGTGTAGTCTTTGAATGTGATCAACAACTATGCCACTTTTGTATCTTCATATGTAATCTGCTTAGCTGCCAAAATCTTCTCACAAATAAACAAATGCTTTTCTGGGTCCTCCGACCCTTCTGCACGAAACTTTGCTAACTGAATAGTTGGATCTACTCTTGCCATTATGATGTGTGTTGTACTACCACCTCCACATGGTGTAGATACTTTAATTCTACTAGATAAACTTATACTTTTGCTTAAATTTCCACTGGACCCACATCCCACTAAAATACTTCTACCACTAATCACTTGTTGCCTGAACGTTTCTTCTTCTTCAAATGTCTTAGTCTCACATGGGGTTGTGGTGATCGAGATTATTTTTGGAACAAAATGAGAGTGAATATATAATAAATAAATGTACATAGATATATTAGATATCCAATAATATAACAAATATTTATCATAGATATAACCATAAACACAGAGATACAATAATACACAATTTCTATTAATGAGTGAAATGTACAAAACTGTACAAATACAGAGTGAAAGACTCACTTAAATGGTGGAATCTTATCTCTGAGAAGAGATGTGATGGATACTAACATTCACAAGAATATTAGTGTTACAATGAGGCTCTAAAGGCATTTTTAACATAAATAAAATCCAAAACCCTAACCCTGAAAGATGAAAAGCCAACAGTTTTGTGGACATTGTTTTGGGTAGTTTGGTGTATCAACTTCCCGGGGGCGTAACTTTGGCATACAATCTCCATTTAGGGTGCATGGTAGCTTGTTGGAAAGGTATCTATGAGGAGATTCATTTATGGGGCTCAATGAGAGACTTTGACTATCATTGAGGTTCTAGATAACGAAAAATCATCCTTTAGACCCTCAAAGTGGCCCCAAAATTTTAGGAACTGAAAAACTGCTAAAAATAGTAAATTTCCAAAAGACTGTTTTGAGCCAGTTGGAATAGGTGGGTGGCCACCGATATCCACCTAGATCATGTGGGTTCCATACTAATTCATATCTAGAATGGAGAGCCTTCTTCTGCGTCGGACCCTTGACCTTTGGTTTTCCTCTCATATGTGGCATGCAAGTTTTCCTCAATCTACCCCATCGCACAGATATCCTCTACCTCTTTCTCATCACTTTCTAATACCCCTCACTCAGCTACTGCCCTATTTTTACTATTGATATTGTACTGGTATGGTCTTCCGCTGCACGTCACCCTTTCTATTTCCATTATCTCCTTGGTCTATTCCTCATCCATCATAATAGGGTCCATTGCTTTCTTCTTCTGGCCTCCTTCCAGTGCCATCTCCATATCTTAGATCTTCCTTAGTGCTTCCCCCATATCCCCCATGTGCGTAGAGTGATTTAGTTGTCTGAATCCATGGTCATCATTCCTTTATCATGCAATAAAATATTGATTGGTGTGTAAAGTGATTGAATGTACCTTCCTCTTAGTCCCTTCAGAAACTCCTGGTCTACAGCAGTGTAAGACTTCACAATATCGACTGCAAACTAAGTAATAAACCCTACAATAATAATGTCTAACTAGAAATCCATTGTGCATGTGAATTTATTATTGACCCTTTCCAACCATGCAATATTCTCAGTAGTCCACTCTACTTGCCTTACACCAATGGATTAGATTTGTCCACTTTACAACCTCCTATGCGTGGTTGGTCTTCAATCCAACTATTTCTTGCTTTGACTCTTCTTTTCCTCGCATTGTTTTTCCTTGATTCCTAGTTTGCGCTGCTTATTTGGTCCATTCCTTAGCTTCCTACCTCGTTTTATGCACTCTTCCTGATTCCTCGAAATTTTCTCCCAAAATAGCCTAATCCAACAAACTTGTAATAACCTGAGGTATACCAAATATTTCAAAATATTTACACTCTCTAGTAATGATTGATATAAAATATATCATTATATAATTTTTCATCTAGATCTTGGTACTTTATGGGTGGAAAAATTGGAGGAATTTTCTTGCATGGCCCATTTTAATGGCAGGTCCCAGTTTGGAAGTTTGGGCTTCATAACCTTTCAAGCCCATTTTGAGGAATAAAATGACAATTTTTGGGGTGAAAATTGTTGGATCATGTTGTCATTGATGCCAATGGTTTGATTACTTGGGAGATTGTTGTATCATATGTCATTGATGTAAATGGTTTGGTTTGATTGATGTCATTGATTGATGTCAAGTAATTGATTGATATGATGCCCTTGATGAGAATGTTATATGTCCAAGTGGAAACCAATCGATGCAAAGATGAATCATTATTGTCTTATCATGGTTGATAAGGTGCACAAATAGATGAACTCCAAAGTGGTCCCCTTATGCATGTGGAATAATTAGATGAAGATCAATGAAGTTGTTGGTGAAACTATCCTAGATGGATAGTGCTTGTCATGCCATTTTCGGTGGTATGTGGAATGTCACATAACTCCTCACGGTTTGAGAGTTATGTCCTTATGAAGTTGGAGGACCCCCATATGAAGGCTTGAAGCCCCCAAGGTCAAAGAAGTAAAAGTGATTGAAAAGAAGAAATCATTATTTAAATGATAAAGTAAAGTGACAAAATCAAGAAAGATTATGTAAATGAAGTGACAAAATCAAGAAGGAATATTTAAATGATAAAGTATTGGAGAATTTTCTATTCATGGAAAGTGGGTAACCCTAAAATAAGGAAAATAGGTTAAGTGACCTAGAAATGGGTTAAGTAGCCTAAAAATGGGTTAAGTGACCTAGAATATGAAAGTATAAATAAGAAGCTAGGATCTCTTGTAAAATGTACATTTGAGTGAGAATCCTTTGTGGATCAATGGAGAGCTTCTCGGTAATATCTTTTGGAGTATTGATGGAGATCTTCTTGTGAGGGAATCTTATTGGTGTGGAACTCTTGAGCATGATTGAAGATCTATTCTGAGGAAGAGAGTGAGAGGAGGATCTCATAGATGCATCAAAGTTTTGGCAATGTCAGAGATCTTGACGGTAAAAGTCTTGGAGTCACAGAAAACCATATTTTCTGATGTATACGTGGCTTGTCTGTGTATAGGGTGCATGTACATGCAGGCTGGTTGTGTATAGGGTGAGTGTACATGCGGGCTGACTATGTATAGGGAGCGTGGACTCAATAAAATCATGGAGATTTGTGTTTGAGCTGGTGCCAAGATCTTGCATGATGAAGCAGGTTCCGGATCTGCATTCTATGGCCTCAGATCTATCACTCAGACACTGGTATGGTTACATTATTGTCTTGATAGATACTATTGCTTGATATGTTGTGAATACTTAGGGAATTCTTGGTATGGATTCTATGATGTGGTTCAGTTTGGTTGATTTGGTTGATGGAGTGAGCAACACTCTTGTGATTCAGTAGTGAC
>ML785063.1:1034637-1061134 GCA_009831015.1 Picea engelmannii
CCTATTTCCCAAAAGGCATGCTGCGTGACAAGTTGCCTATTCTGTTTGGCTGCTGTCCATATCAGGGATCCCGCGATATCCCCATTCCAACGAATAAGATTGTTCTCTATCATGTTGGGGGCATATTTCTTCCTCCAAAGCTTTGCCCAGAGATCAGTGGGGTTTTTGAGCCAACGCCACCATAATTTGGTGCTGAGGACTCTATTCATTGTGGAAGGATCTTTGATGCCCAATCCTCCCTGAGCCTTTGGCTTGCAGAGCGTTTCCCGGCTGACTAAAGCGATCTTTTTGTCCTTTTTACAGCCATGCCAAAGGAAATTTCTTTGCAGGCTGCGGATGGAATTGAGAACAGTTTTGGGGGCGGCTAGCACAGAGAAAGCAAAGATCGGGAGCGCTTGGAGAACAGCCTTGAGCAGGATGAGATGGCTAGGCAAATTTAGGGATCTGAAGGTCCAAGAAGAGAGTCTTTTAGAAAAGGAAGAGAAGAGATTATCCTAGGAGGAGTGCTTGTGTGCCCTGTCAATCAGAGGTATGCCTAGATATTTGGACGGAAGGGAGCTTCTCTTGAAACCGAGGATTGTTGAAATGTGAAGCTGAATCGGGAGAGGGGTATTGAAAAAGAAGATTTGAGACTTGTCTAAATTGCATTCCAGACCTGAGGCATCCGAGAAGAGTTGAAGAATCTCTTTGAGGGCTGTAGCTTCTCTTGCGGTTGGGCTGCCCATCAGGAGTGTGTCATCGACGAACTGGCTGTGAGAAAGAGGCGGGGTTACCACATGCAGAGGTAGACCTTCTAAAAGGTTGTTTTCTAAGGCTGCCTGGATAGATCTGCTAAGCCCTTCTGCCATGATTATGAACAGGAAAGGGGAGAGTGGGTCTCCCTGTCGAATACCTCTTGAAGGTGAGAAGGGTTTTGAGGGCACTCCATTGATAAGCAGGGAGAAGAAGGCCGAGGAGGTGAGGTTTAAAATCCAGTTGACCCAATTTTGGTCAAAGCCAAACGCTATTAGCATCGCTTTCATATAATCCCAACTTAGTTTATCAAAAGCCTTTGAAATGTCTAGTTTTAAAAGCATACCTGGGGTTTTGGTCTTTTGCAAGGAGTGAATGACCTCATGTGCCAGGATGATACTGTCCAGTATTTGTCTGCCTTCGACGTATCCCGATTGCTCCGGGGAAATGATATTCGGCAAGATCTGTTTGAGTCTACGAGCGATGACCTTGGTGAGGAGCTTGTAGATGACGTTGCAAAGAGCGATGGGCCTGTATTGCTTTGGTTTGTTCGCTTGCCCCTCTTTAGGAATGAGGGCTAGGAAAGTCGCATTAAAGGCTCGCAGGACTTCTCCAGTAGTCCTTGAGTCTTCTAAAATCTCCCAAACTTCGGTTCTGATCATCGGCCAGCAATAGTGGAAGAAATCACTGGTAAATCCATCTGGACCCAGAGCCTTTCTTTTGGGGGTGTCTTGAAGCGCTTGGTCCACTTCCTCGATGGTGAAGGGCCAGAGGAGAGCATCATTTTGTTCCTGAGTCACTAAGGTAGGGATGCAACGAGTGGTCTGAGTGATGGCTGTGCTACGGTCTGGAATGGGCTCCGTGAGTAGGTCTTGGAAGTAATTGACCAGATGGGTCTCCAGATCGTCGTGGGAGTGCAGGGTTTCCCCCTCTTCTGTGATAAGATGTGTTATCTTGTTGGAGTGTCGTCGTTGGATAGTGGCTCGATGGAAGAATTTGGTGTTGCGCTCCCCTTCCTTGAGCCACTGAACATGCGACTTTTGCTTCCATAGTATCTCTTCCTTCCTTTTCCTGTCTGCCATCTGCTGGTTTAATTTGTACTCCTGGTCTTTAAGCTCTTCAGTAAATCCCTGCTCCCTGATTTTGCTTTGTATCTCGCTTATTTGCGCTGCCAACTATTTTTGCGAATCAAAGATGCTTCCAAAGGTGTGTCGGTTCCAGGACTTGAGCGTTTGTTTAAGCTTTTTCAACTTTTGCTGGAATTTGTACATCTTTGTTCCATAGGGGATTTCTGCGGCCGCCCACCAGCCCTGAATTTTTGCTTGAAAGTCTGGATGTTCTAACCAGAATTGTTCGAATCTAAATGGCTTCTTCCCTGGGGTGACTGGGACGTCCAACCATAATTGGATTGGCCAGTGATCCGATCCTGCTTGATTAAGAATGCGGGATTCTGCTGCATTGCCTTCCATTAAGAGCGACTCCGTCACAAGGAAGCGGTCTAGTTTACATGCGATCTGGTGCAT
The DNA here is from genome assembly GCA_009831015.1 of Picea engelmannii. Classification (NCBI taxonomy): domain Eukaryota; kingdom Viridiplantae; phylum Streptophyta; class Pinopsida; order Pinales; family Pinaceae; genus Picea; species Picea engelmannii. The sequence goes on from ML785063.1 coordinate 1,036,893, forward strand.
CCTTGTTCTTCGGTTGGTCCAGGTATGCGTTCCATTGATGGCCTCTAGGTCAATTAATCTGAGGTCATTTATTAGACTGTTGAAGTCATCAGAATCTCGATCCAACCGATTTGAGCTTCCCCTTTTTTTCGTCAGGTCTTGGATGATGTTGAAGTCACCCCCGATTATCCATCTGTGGTAATGAGTGATGCTGGACAGGTAGCTTAGGCTTCTAAGGAAAGCTTGTTTGTCTCTTGGCGTGGCTGGTCCATATACATTCGTTAGATGTCCCGGTTTATCTGATCCTATGAGTCTATAATCAGCTGTAATAGCCCATCTAGTGGTGCAGAAATGTTCCAAAAGGACAGTATTGGTATTCCAGAGGATAGCAAGTCCCCCTGCTGTGCCTACTGCATCAGTTGAGACCCCTACTCCCTGCTTCCAGTAATACGGGAGTAGTCGATTGATATCGCCTGTGGTACATTTTGTTTCTTGCAGCATTACAACATCTGGTGCTTCTGCTATGATCAAATCTCACAGCGTTTTCTGCTTGTTGCGTCCGTTCAGCCCTCTTATGTTCCATGAGATGATCTTCATGAGGATTGGGGGGGGGGAAGAGGAGGAAAGCTATCCGAGATCAGGTGGATCTGTCCTGAGTTGACCATAAAGCTTCCAATTTCCTGTATAAGCTTGTTTGTGGATTTCCGTCCCCGTTTCTTCTCATCTTTTTGTGCCTTGTTTGGCTTTTTTATCTGGCTGCCTTGGATGCCCAAGGCTTTAGAGGCTCGAGCTGATGAGCCCACTGAGGAATTGAGGAACACTTTATGTACCTTCCGCAGCTAATCTCTTGGAATGGTGTACAGTTTCTGATGACGATAGGCATGCTCTAGGTGTTCCAGATCTATGCCTGCTAGATCCTGTTCTTCAACCTCCATTTCCTCATCGCCCTCTTCTATCTCCCTATTCTCCATTGGGCCACTCATTGTACCAGCTGGGGTGGATGCAGTCTCCTTATTGGGTTGTGCGGGTTTTGGGTTTTTGATTTGAGATTCTGTTTGCAGGTTGGTTGAGATGTTCTGCTCTGGATTTGGGGATTCCTCGGGACTATCCTGTAGGACGACATATTTATTGCTGGTGGAAGGATATTTAGTTACCTGAGCTGGTTGTCTCCTGCCTCCCTGTCTTCTTTGTCCTGGCTGTTGTGTGAATCCTTCCTTATCCTTTCCAGTTTCCAGACTTCCCTCCTTGTGCGCATTGTTGAGTGGGCATTCTCTGAAAAGATGTCCATGTTCGTGGCATTTCCGACAGCGGAAGGGAATATGTTCATAGTCAATATTTTGAGCCCAGTCCTCATCCTGATATTCCAGCAATATGGATCCTGGGAGCGCCTTGGAAATGTTGAGGTAAACACATATTCTTGCATAAGAAGTGTAACGTCTTTGCTTAGTGGCTTCAGAGGATTTGACATAAATGCCTATGGTATTGCCTATACCCGCTAGAACTTCCTCTAGCCAGAATTCCTGGGGGAGAGAGTACAGCCTGATCCAGACTGGCGCATGGGTGAAGTCCTCCTTTTCAGGGCTGAACTTTTCTGTCCAAAATCTCAGGAATAGTCCTGCCGAGTTAAAAAAATATGGCCCTCCATCAAAGATTCGGTTCCTGTATTCAAGGTTGTGGAGAATGATTGTGAAGAAACCCTTCGATCCCAGTTGGAGATCATAATGCCCTTTTGGCCTCCACCAATACTGGATCCATTTGATTAGTTCGCGTTCCGAGGGCCAGAGCCCCAGAAACTTCCCTATCAGGGCGTGATCTTGCATGTATTGTTTCTGTTCCTCAATGCGGGGCGAGTTTATGACATATTTTGGGGCTTTCGGGGCTTGCGGAGTGCACTTACCGGGGATCCAAGGAGCCGAGGCGTTTGCTGGTTTGTCTTATTTTGCCGCGTCCATGTCCGTGTCCCTATCCTTGAATGTGCCTTCGGCTAGCAGCTGCGCTCTCATTTCCTGCGGGGTTTCGAAGGTCGGCCTGCTCCATTTGATGGCTGGATCCGTGTTTGCGGTGACTTGGCTGTAGGATACGCCTGTCGGCGCCTCCCCAGGCCCTTGCGGGAGCCCCTGTGGGGCCATTGTATTGTTGTCTCAGTCCTCTGCGGCATGAGATAATGAAACCCTAGCGGAGCTTCAAACCCAAAATTATTAGTTCCATGTTTAATGCAACTATTTCCCATTCCTAGATTAATTTCATTCACACAACTAGATTAATTCAATTCCAAGTCGTGTGTTTCAATTTCCTACATTAGATTAATGATTCAATTTCAGTTGTAGCTTAAACATTAGATTAGATTAGTCCTGATTCAATCTTGCATATACTTTGTGTGTGCTTCGTAAGTTTACAATCCTCAGATTGACAAATTAGATAGTTGGGCAAGTACTACAACTCAATTAATACAACATTAGTTTGACCCAATATAACGAATGGTGTTCCCTTGTCACGATTGTTGTTACTTTTGTAAGTAGTGTTGTTCATTTGAATGGAACAATTGTCATTCCTTTTGTTATGATTGTTGTCCCTTTGTAGGGGTTGCATCTCTAGAGAACGGGTATTGAAAACGGAAGGTAAGAACCTATGTAGGAAACAAGTAAAACTCTTGTGCCAGCACCTACCTTCAGATGATACATAGAGGTTATATTTTAGGACATCTTTAGAGCCCAACATTCGTCATCATATATGTTATTCCTTCAACGTTGTTTTACACATTGACACCTTTCCAATGATGTGAAAATCACCTCAATTGGAGCTCATATGTGAAAGTTATTCCTTTAACAAGTTGACATACCTTATTAAATACCATGGTACTGAGTGGATGCTATGTCAACCCCATTATTCACACATGTGGGTATAGCCATGTGTGGACTTTCAAGAAGATTCTAGAAGGTCCAAAAACTAACACTAATTGAGGGTTAAGGCATGCAAAAAACCTAACCCTAGATGATTATCAAGCTATGTTAAGAATTTGGCCGCTAAGAAGAGAGCGAGTTAAATTATTTTAGAATTATACTTGTGTAACATATCCAATCCCATAATCATATTTAAGGAGGTGGGGTAATTAAAAAATTTCCTCTTAAACACACTCTGAAAGTCACTTTTGAGCTTATGAAGGTATTCTACTCATTGAGAGATTTGCAACTACTGTAATCTTTCTTGATTCCGAGATCCAAGAAAGAAGTTATCGACCCTTAATGTTTTCTAAGGGCTCTTATATCTCCTTCCATGTCATCATTTGTACTTGTTTCACATCATCTATTCCTACATGGAAATCATATGGATCCACATCATCTCTTTTATAGAAATCCTTTGGTTTTCACGCTTATTGAGGTGAAGTTCCATTTTCCTAGATTTTCGTGCCTTTAGAAACTTCTGGTCACATCCAAATATGTTATCTTCTGTGTTGTGTCACATTCCCCAAAAATTTGGCTTTGTGCCATTTCACAGGTGAAATCTCTTTCTCGTGCAATAAGGCATTTCTTCATTGTTTTTACCACATCATCACTTTTTTTTGGGTTGTGACATATCACAAGAAGACATTTTTATTACAATATGCCACTTCCTTGAATTTTTTTTGTTGCTTCGACACATGCTTCCTTCACTTCCTCTTTATATCACTCTATTTTTTTTTTAAATATGCGACAAATTGTAGTTCTGAGAAACTTCTCATCGAATGTAAGAAATATTCTCATGTGACATATCGCACTTGAATTTTTTCTCTTTTTCGACCAAGGATCATTCTTCCTCTCCATCACGTTGAAAGAAAATATATTTTCTTGTGACAAAGGGAGACTCTATCTTCCTTATCGCATCTCTTGAAATATTCTTCCCTTGCAATGTATCGCACAAAGATTTTCTTTGTGTGACACATCATGTTGCACTATCTTTTTACTTTTCGTGATAAGGATTTATCCTCCCTTATTGAATCTCAGAAAGATTTATCATTCGTTGGTGTATTGCATGAATTTTATCTTCATTCGATACACAACATTGCACAAAATTAAACTTCATGTGATGAGTTGAATTCCTTTAAAATATTCTAAGTTCCAATCTTTCCAAGCTTTCTTGTATCACGTGCTGAAATTATTCATGTGATAAGGGTTGTATTACATGAATATTATTTTCATTTAATACACCATGTATCACATGAAATTAAAGTTCATTCAATACATAAAAATAATTCCATAGAAACTTTTCCAAAATTCTCTCAGAGTTTTCTTAATAAAAACTAGGTGTTTCTCCTTAGGAAAAACGCTTTCTTAAGGCTTCCTTTAACTTATTTAACTTATTCAAGTCATAAGGATAGGGTCTAAAATCCTTAAGAACACACTTGATGAGTTATAATATGTTGGCATGTTTACAGGCATAGTGTGCTTGTCATTGATGGCAAGATCAGAGTGTGCATTGATGATAAAACAAGAACAACATAAGCTCAGGTGAAGAAGAAAACAATATGAAGAGATCAAATCTCAGGAGAGATAGCGTTATGATATGTGCAGATGAGATCCCGTACATCAAGGCTCGTAGAAGGATCAAAGGTCGTGGCCTTTGACACTTAGAGATTTGAGAGATCCAAAGCTCGGGAGGAGGAATGACAGTGGTCGTTGGATCACCAATCCTGAATACCTAATGTCCGTTCGATCAGAGTCTAGTAACCAGATGAAGCGCAGAGGAGAAGTATAGATCTGATCCATTGGAGCTGAGCACCAAGGACCAGCAACCATCAGATCCAATATAACTGTGAAGAGGATAATGGCCAAGAGCCATCCTCCAACTCTGTGAAATGCAAAATCGTGATGAGATATGAACCATTGGATCTAAAGGACACATGGCAAGAGATCAACATTTCGCTGACTCACGAACTAAAAAGTCAAAGGTGAGTAGTCATCCAACTTTGAGAAATGAAAAGTCCCAATAAGATCCGGATCGTTGGATTATAGAGGGTTGTGGGCCATTGATCTAGAGTATTTCGAATATTGGGAGTTGGAAGAGTCGGGGTTGGCTCTCGTTCAAACACCCGACATGTGAAGTCACGATTTGATCACAACCATTGGTTCAATTTCGAGTGGAAGGACAGGATAGGCTAGCAAAGTTGCATCGCAGAAAGATCGAGCTGTTGATCCAAGATCCTGATCAAACAAACAACATTCACTTCGGATATAGAGATACAAGGCATTTACACTCAGGAAAGTTTGAGATTTGAAATCTCCAGAATGCGAAGTTCTGTCAACCATCAGATTTGGAGATTAGACAATGACCGTTAGATCGTGGCAGACCACATCAACATACCATGTCAGCAAGGACATGTGTTAGACTACATCAACAAGGACACATGGCACAATCAGACAAGGAAAAGTGTCAAGTTGATTTGGCATTTCAGGAACGTGGAAATCACAAATTCGAGTGACACGTGGTAGCTGCTCAACTCATGACACATCATCGAGTGACGCAAGAGTTGCGTCACTTCGAGAGTTTTTATTCGAGAGTTTTTCTTCGGGAGTTTTACCACCAGTATTCACCCAAAGACCCGAAGTCTTGAAGGCCAAAGTCCTGGAGCAGAGGATAGCCGTTGTATTAAAGAGGACACGCGTCAGTGGATTTTCAACTCCGGGAAAAGGAAAAGGAAGGATGAAGGAGAGTTTGAGAATTGAAATATCCGAAGTCTGAAGACATGAAGGAGATATACACCGTTGATCCCAGAGGGACATGCGTCGTCGGATCGTGGACTCCGGGTGAAATGCTTCGGGAGAAAACAAGAACTTGAGAATTGAAACACCCGGAGCCCGGATCACAAAATCAATCTCGTCCATTGGTTTGGAGGGATACGTGTCATCTGATCGCTAAGACCAAGGATTGTGTGTGGACAAAGGAAAGAAGGCAGATTCATTGATTGAAGAGGACATATGTTAGCAGGTCTTCCATTTCGGAAGATATCCAGTCAACAACAATAGGGTTTGAGAGTTGAATCTCCCAGAGCCCGGATCATGAAGGAAACCTCAACCGTTGATGGAGGAAGAAGAGATTTGGTCCACAGACTTGAGAGGACAGATCTGAACCATCTTTTTAAGATCATTGTCAAGATTGTGAGATTGATGGTCATGCTCCATTGCGGGGACAGAACATGCTCGGGCCTTAATTTTTCATGAGTGGGATGCAATTGAAACCATGGTTTTGGAGAAAGGGCGCGTGGAGGCTCATGGTGAATTGTGGGGAAAAAATCATTTTGGTTTAAACCACCTTTGGACTTGCCCACAAACGCTTGGTCACATGATGATGCAACACCCCCCTGCCTCAATAGGTTTTGCGCGACCTCCCGGTCTTAGGATCATTCTTAATCTTCCCCTTGAGTCGGATTGACTCTTTGATTTCCCCACAAGAAACCCCACACATGCACGAGTGTGTATCCACATGTCCTTATGAGTTACACCTATTAAAACAAGCACCAAGTGCCAACTCACTCCCATGTGATCAGTGATATGACCACAACCTTCACCCGAAAGGATATTTTGGGTTTTGCGACTTCGCGATCCCAGATGCGATTACCTCTGACTCGACAATCCTCAAAATTATGAAATCGATGACCAGATCCGGCGGTCCTGATTGGTCACAAACTGATGGTTCTAATTGCTTGTCAGCGTTCTCCCTTTTGGAGTTTCGAAAAGGATGTATGAGCCTTTTCCTTGATGTCAAATATCTCGAACCATAAGTGCCCTGATCGACGACTCAGATCTTCCTGTGATTCGATGGTCCTGATTCAATTAGGACTTCATGAATCGATAGTTCACAACTCTTGACTCGAAGTCTCAACCTTCCCCACTTCCCAAATTCTAAAATACGAAATTCAAGTGCGAGATCAACGGTTCCTGTTGATCCAAATCCAATGGCCACTACTCCTCCCGAGCTTATAACACTGAAGAACTCTCAGCTTTATCTCCCTTGTTGGTTAACTGGATCCAACAGTCCACAACAAATCGACACTTCTCCTCGAAGCATTTCCACCATCCGTCCCAGTTTCAATAAATCCCCGGTACTACTTCCAGGTGTCAACCCTTTTGAGCTTTCTGTCTGTTGGGTATCTTCAATGCTCGCCTCCCCTTGAACTCTTCAAGGTTTTTTCCCTCCTGAGCTTTGTCTTGCTACAAACTCAAGGTTTCCTGCACGCACTCCTTGTGGCGTTGGAAAATAACCTCTCGTTATTTGACCCTTAGAATATGTGCACTCCTTGCAACAAAATTCCTTCAATCTTCCTCCTAGATTGATAAAGTCTAAGACTTTAACCTGCCTGCACACACCTTGCATGGCTATGTACTATCATGCACTTTTGCTGGTATGAGAACAATGATATCCCTCCTGAGCTTTCTAAGATAAAACTCAAAAACTTCGTCAATGCACACCTTGTGGACGTTCATTGCACTCCTTGCAGAGATTCTCAGGAAGAGAAACAATTGAAACTCATTCTTCCCTTATCTCAGAATTCATACATTCAATCATGAAATCACAATCGTACACATAGCATTGAAATAAATGCATAACAGAGGAACAAAACAACTGTAAACATACCATTCAATAGATGTAAACAATAAGCATAATAACACCATGAACTTGGATCAAAGCTTCATTTTATTTATCCAAGTGTTCCTTTGCATGGTTCGGTAGAAAAAACTATATGCTATATAACCCTACAATCTCTATTCTTCTATGCTCTCCTCTTCTACAGCTCAACAACTTACATAATTTTGAATCTTACAATGATACAAGCGAGGGTGTCTTTTTTATGGGTTTTCCCTCCTACAACTCTAAGCTATCTAATCAAAATTAAAAGCTACCTACTTTACATTCAATACAAATAAATACCTCCTTATCTGACAGATGAGAGCAATGCTCAAGATCTGTTTATAATCTCCAAAACATAAATGTGAATACACTCTCCTAGTTATTACATTAATGTCTCTTTATTCAAATTCAAAAATCTTTCAAAATGTGCGCTGGTGCATTTTCAATTGTCCTCCAGTTACGATTTCTTTGTTGGCTTGCTTACGATGCTCCTGCATCACATGAAGCTCATATCCCAAGGTCATATTTTTAAATGGAGTGAGCGCTCACTAGACAGAAATCAGGAAGCGCCTAGTTGAATAATTGCTTGGTCATCGTCGGTGGTCACACAAAGGAAGGGGATTAGAATCCTAAGAAGCCATAGTTGACTGGCTATAAATGAAAGAGAAGATGAAGAGTCTCAACTTCCAGTGAAGCTAAGGAATTTTAGCATAACGACCACTGAGGATGAACTCACAGGGAACATAACCGCTAGAGAAGATGAAGACTTTCCATGATGATCAGGAGATGACTCAACGTGAGAAAAGCATGCATAATAGAGAAGTGGAGTGATTCTACTGTCGAGCCATGCAGGAGAAAGGAAGAGCTAGAGTGAACAAATTTAAGGGAATAAAAGTGACGCTGTGAAGAGCATGCAGAGGTATTTCACATGAAGTATGCAGAAGGTGCACAGAGAGTATAAAAACGCAGAACAGAGAAGAGATGGGTGCTTCTGTTGAGTGTGATTCATGTGGATAGAAGCATGTGGTGTGCAATAGATGAAGTGAATAAGAAGAAAGGAACATAAATGCATATATGAGAAAAGAAAAAAAAGTGCAACAGACACGAGGAGAGAGACACTGATGCAGGAAAAGAAGAGCAGTGTAGCAGAACAATGATGAGACTGGTAAGCCATAGATAAATGTTGTAGCACTGTGATAAAGTTGTAAAAGGAAAATATTTATATTTCAGGGTGGTAGGGAGGTGCTAGGGAGGATTGGTATCCTCATAGTTTCAAGTGGGTTCTTGAACACAAGGAGTTGTAGCTTCCATCTGGTTGCAGCTAGAAAAACTAGGGTGGCAGGGTGGTGCAAGGGAGAACTATTGTTCTCTATTATACATGTCAGTGCCTATGTGACTGGAAGTTGGTGCTTCCATCCAGTTGGTGTTGGAACACTTAGAGAGTTGGTGCTTCCTTCTAGTGGGTACTAGAGAAACCAGGGAGTTGGTTCTTCCTTCTAGTAAGTGCTAGATAAACCAGAGAGTTGGTGCTTCCTTCTAGTGGGTGCTAGAGAAACCAGGGAGTTGGTGCTTCCTTCTAGTGGGTGCTAGAGAAACCAGAGAGTTGGTTCTCTCAACAATTTGTAGATTTTAGAATAGAGTTCGTAGCCTCACAATGCATTGGTGCTCATAAGAATGATAATGTATAGAAAATAAAGATTACTTATCATATCAAGAAGAAGAGGTTTTTCCCTTTATGGGTTTCCTCAAGAAAAATCTGTCTCTGTATATTTCATGTGTGTGATTGATGTTGAATATTCTATTTCTTACCTCCCTTCATTATTGTGATTGTGATTGAGTGATTTGTAAATATTTTAAAATAAGCATAATTTTTTAAGCATGGTAACAACTGATTCACCCCCCCCTCTCATTTTTATAACATAATAGTGAGAGGCTACAATCACACCGATGTCTTCTCAATAACTATGGCTATTCATCCAAGGATTTTGATCTTCAATATCAATTTATCCACACTTTCATGATAGGCCTATGATTCCATGGTTTCCAAGTCCCTAAAAGCTTCCAACTTAGACATTATATCAAAGTGACAAGTTACTTTAATTAAAATACACAAGTTGACCCTTCCAAAGATCCTTAAGTCCTTTTTAAACATATCAATCTATTTGTGTCATATCGGAAAAAGGAAATGGTTTTCTAAATCTATTAACACATGTAGTCAATTAAGTAAAGGCTCCATTCCATCATCCTCATGTAAATTATTGAAAATAATGGAAGAAATCTCCTCAATATATAAATACCACTAAATCAATGCATCATTCAATATAATATATATATACATGCACATGCATGCGTGTGCACAGACACACACACACACACACAATAGAGGGTCACAAAACAAGCACATAACCTTCATAATAATCATCAGAATAAGAGAATCAACGTTACAAATCTTTCGAATACAAATCTCAGTCTAAAACAAATTCAATTATTTTAAGGGATTGAGGAAGAAAGTGACATTATTCATAATGATACACTAGTAGATGCAAAAGGCATAGACTAGTAATTAACACTCAACCATACTTTATGATTCCAATTCATTTGTTCATTTACATAGGAATATTATTCGAGGTAAACTAAATAGAATTTAATCTCATGATTTTCATAAACTGAATGCAAGTCAATTCATCAAAACAACCAAGATAATGATTCCACCAATTAGAAGTTATGAGGACAAGTAAGAAAAAAGGTTGTTAGGAATATAAGCTATCAATTCCTTAATTGATTCTCATCTAAGCCTCTAGTTACATATGGCATCGTGCCTCCAACAAGAACCATTATCATACCACACTAATTAGAGATACCTTGCACAATTATCTTCAACACACATGCTATGCAAATGAAGTCACTTGAGAATGTATGCATCTATAAGGTGATTCAATCGGATTTCTATGCATCAAATCTTGACCAAAGACATGCGAAAATGGATTTTTTTTAGAGAAAGATGATAAAAACATACAAAGGAATAATGATTTGAAATTCTTGGAGTGGAAACTAAAAATTTCAATTATCTTTTCTAAGATTTTATTTCCATAATTTTCCACATAGATTTCTCATCGACATTTCATGCATAACTCTTCAAATAATATGGTCTATAAGCAAATTTCATAGCAAGGTATAAACACTTATCTCTAAATTTTGAAAACAACTAAGAAAATTGACTAAGGGTGAGAAATTTTCCACCCAACCATGGGATCAGTTGCACCTTATCTCTCTACAACTAGCCACCTCCTAGCTAGACCATGATACCAGAAGGGTGAATTCAACCAACACTCAGAAACTAATGGTCAAATGAAAAATTATCTCACAGGTATAAGTTAAGTAGGGAACCCCTTCCTCACTAAGTGTAGAGACTGCATGATCTCTAGGTGCTCCTCTATTGGATTGCACAACACCAGAGTGAAGCCCTTCACTTCTATAAAATCCCTCAGTGACTGCCCTCTCTTGTGCTTATCATTCTTTCCCAGGTCTAGAAAATTTTATAAACGTCACTAATGAGAGAAGAACCTAGTTTTATATTTTAAATATAACTTTTGATTACAAATTCCATTTAAGGAAAGAATTATACTGTTGGAAATGTTGTTCCAAGCTATAAAACTATGCAGTTATAAGTTTTCCATGTTTCTGCATTTTTTGTTTATAGTTTTTGAAATAAAGCTACAACATGTAAAATTATTATGGTATTTTAATGATAACTTTTGAATCCAATCCATGTTTTGAGAATTCCTTATATCATTGGAAATATATCATCAAGAGTTTCAACTTTTATTTTACAAGTTTTTATTGATTTGACATAGTTTGTTTCAGGTTTGTGAAATAAAAGAAATCAGGCTCAAGGAAGTGACTTGCATATGAAATTTTAAGAACAATTAATTGTTTTATATGATAAATTTGTTACAAAAATATATTTTTATTCCTAATATACATTTTTATGATCTAGGTACATGAAACGAGAATCATATAGCATGGTTAGAAGAATGTCAATGTTGTATGTTGCACACTGGTATATTTCTGACAACTGACAAACACAAGCATGGGAACTGAGTTGGAAGAATTGTTGATTGGGTACATGAACGTTCTAATTTTATAAATGGATGATCACTGAATATTGAAGAACAACTCATCTAGAGTTCATTGTTCCTAAATAAATAAATAAAATCAAATTGAATATGTATGCATGAGGTTGTTAAATAAATAACTGTTGGAAAGTTGGTTGTCATTGATGTCAACCCTTGGAGAAGTCTGTAATTCTTAGAGGTGTGGTCATGAGGCCCAAAGTTGACTGAGGAATGTGAGGTTGAAAAACATTACAAGTACATGGAAAACCATCAAATATGGATATTCCTCATCATGCCATTTCCAACCGTAGGTGGTATGCCATGTTGTTCCTCACGATTGAGGAGTTATGTCCTCATGAAGTTGAAAGCCCGAAAGAATGGTTAAGAAGTCCATAAATGGTTGCAAAAAGAAGTTACAAGTCATTAATTAAAGGGTAAAGTGGTTGTAACAAGAAATGATGAGTTGACCCTAAAAGTTAAGAAGTCCCTAAACGGTTGCAAAAAGAAGTTACAAGTCATTAACTAAAGGGTAAAACAATTGTAACAAGAAATAACGAGTTGACCCTAAAATCAATAAAAAGGGTAAAATAGTCATTAATTAAAGGGTAAAACAATTGTAATAAGAAATAATGAGTTGACCCTAAAATCAATAAAAAGGGTAAAACACTCACTAATTAAAGGGTAAGACAATTGTAAAAAGAAATAACGAGTTGACCCTAAAATTAGGAAAAAGGGTAAAACAAGTACAAGTTAGTGTGAAAAGAAGTCACTTGAAAAGTATGAATACACATCAAGAGTCTCTCATTTATACACACAAGTTCATTGAATGTCTATCTAGTGAACACTTGATCTATTAAAAAATTTGAGGTAGAGAGGCTGAGATAAAACAAAGGGGATGCTTGTTCCAGGTTGCAACAAGGTATGATGATGCAACAAGGTTGTTACAGGATTTGAGGTATGTATGCATACGCGGGTTTGATTGTTATATATTGATGCTATGATACATGTTTGAGGCATGTCTTGGGGATGTTTGGCATATGCTTGAGGCATATTTTGGATGTATTGGCACATGGTTGAGGTACATTTTGGATACTTGGGTACAAGATTTGAGGCATGTATCGACATATTGTTTAAGGAATATATTTTATGTCTTAGCACATACAAGAGGCATATTTATAGTACATTTTTGGATGCACATCTTGGTGAATTTGGTCATATGGTTTGGAGAAATTCTTGGTGATATTGACATGAGATATATATGGTTATGAGTTTGATCCAGTGACAATAACATAGGCAGTGACCGATTGTTTATTAGTGATAGTTTCAGTTACAGGTTGATTCTACATTTATATTATAGGGAGGTAGAATGGGGAAATGAAAGGGGTTGTAGCCTCCTTCCGGTTGGAGCCAGAGAGAACAGGGAGTTGAATCTTCCTTCAAGTTGGAACCTATAAAATAGGGGTTTGGAGCCTCCTTCCAGTTGTAGCTAGAGAATTAAGGGAGTTGTAGCTTCCTTAAGGTTGGATCTTGTAAATAGGGGGTTGGAACCTCCTTCCAGTTTATGCTTCCTATGAATGTAATCTTTTGATATATAAGAAAAAATCTATGGTTTTCTCCCATTTGGTTTTCCACGTAAATTACTGGTGTACTGTGTATCTATGGTTATGATGTGATGCATTTTTTATGGTTATATGTTTATGATATGTTAATTTCAATCGTATATGAATGGAATTATTGATCAATTAATGTTGTGATTGAAATTTTTAAAAAGGGCTTAATACAGATTCACCCCCCTTCTCAGTAATCCAACAAGAACAACGGGTTGAATTATTTAATCAAGGAAAGATTTACGAGGTTGAACATAAATGAATTAAATTCGAAAGTTAATTGGAGATGTGGCTTCTTCTTTTTTCAACGAGAAAAAATGCGCTTTATATTCATAAGGATATAAAAATATACATACGATCTTCAAGAAAGACAAATACATAAGCATAATACTATTCTTTTGGATCAATGTAGTCCTTTCTATCAAGTCTACCTATTCCTTTTCTCTACTATGATCGGCTTCCAGATCAATAAGGATGTGCAAAAAAATAAAACAGAAAATGGTGGAAATCAAAGATTGATCATGATGGTTGGTCCTTCGTTGTCGTCCTCCCACTTTGAAAAACGAATTTGGCCAGGAGGCATAAACAAATCTTTTTTAGATAGGGCATCCACCTCGCTGTTTTCCTCTCTGTAGATTTGAGCGAAAGAGAGATTCCTTATGGATATTGTGGCTTCTTGAGTTCTTTCTTTCCAGCACTCTAGGGCTGCCACATGGAAATCATCTTGACCATTAAGCCAATCAATAATAATTTTGGAATCTCCAAGAAGTAAAAGCTCGTCGGTGTGCAGGTGACATGCAAAAATGAGAGATGCCCACGCTCCCAATAGTTCTTCCTTCATATTAGTGCCTTGTCCACAATTTAGAGTCTAGCGGATGCATGTGTGAGAGTTTAAAATGATTTTTCCTCCCGCCCCACAAAGAGAGCCTCCTTGTTGTGTCGTGCCATCGAACCAGGCAATTGCTCTGTAAAGTGGAATTGCTAGTTTGTGTCTAAGGGATGGTGGGTCCTTGGTTTGATTTCCTGATGTGGCCGCCTCAACAAGAATGATATTTACCACTCTTTGAATAGATGGTATTTTCTCTTCAAAAAGCGTTGTATTTCTGGCCTTCCAGACATGCCAGCAGAGATAGACTGGAAGCAAAGAGTGGTTTTTGTTATCACCAATCCAATTGCGAAAACAGAGAGGCACGTTGGCACCTGTCCAGGGCGTGGTAAGCTTTAGCGCCAAATATATTTGATGCCATACTGAGCATGTGAAAGAACAATGTAAGAAAATGTGGAAAATTGATTCGCTGTACTGTTTGCACAGGATGCAGCGATTTGGGCCCTCCCAGCCACGGACTTGCAGATTCTCCCAAACTAGAAGTTTATTTTCAATCAAAAGCCAGCTAAAGAGTTTAAGCTTCAAGGGACAGTCCCCCTTCCAAATCTTTTGGCGCCAACTTACATTGATTGATGTCCAGAATTTTGCAGCCAATGCTTGATACACATTTTTTGCAATAAGAAGTCCGGTACTGTCCCCTCCCATCCAAATAAGGGCGTCCGACCTCTCTTGAAGGCAAATGCCTGAATCTGGAGATGTGGCTAAATGCATGGATTTTTTGATGGATGATTTATCAATAATTTTGTTCATCTTCAAATTATATGAGGATATTGCATGACTTTTAATAAAGTCAAATTTATTTTTATTTTACAATTAAATTAGTTTTTATCCTATAAATATAGAGATCAACCTCTTAGGAAAGGGTCTTTGATATTTGGAACTATTTCAAGAGATTTTCAATCTCTGAAGGGATTTCAAGTGGATTGTAACTGTAGAATTATTTCAAGGATGGATTCATAAACTATTGAGAGTCAAGACATTTTGGTTTGTTGATTTTTTTGTGTTTATTCATAATTCTGGATTGTTCTACAACTGATTAAATGTTGCAGGCATATAGTAATAATTTCAATACTTTAAGCTATATTATTTGGTTGAATGAATTGCTGGATAATTTTGGCAAATTATTATTTCTTTATTAGTTATTGTTCTTTTTCTGTTATTTAGGATATTGTGGAATTATTTCTGAATGTCTCGTAGTAAAAATTTTCTCTCTTTCTATTGTTAATTAGTTAATATTTCTTGGATGCTATCTGATGAGTAATATATTCTTAATGGATTTATTTCTTCTGGAATCTATACTTTTAGATAAATTTCATTGATTGTTGCCACAGGTTACCCTCAACACAGATTTCTCCAAAATCCTTAGTTTACTTCTTTTCTATAGTAGATAGACTTAAAACACAAAACAATAAAAAAAATGAAATAAGATAACTTTTAAATCCCATCGAATGATTTTCGGACCAATAACCCATAGGATTATTGAGCATTGGGAATTTAGACCCCTCCACACACGTCAGCCACCACTTGTGTGAAATCAATACCATTATTAAGTGGCATAGATTTCATAAAATCTTTGTAATAAATTTGAAATCAGACCATGCCAACTAGAAACTTTGAAATGAGAGCTACAATAGTTGATAATCAAGGAAATATGTGTTGGAAAACTGAGAGCGGGGGTGAATAAGTTGTTATTGAGCTTAAACAATTATGCTCATTTTAAACTCCTTACAGAGCACTTCATGACAATCACAATAATGAAGGGAAGTAAGCAATAGAACATTCAACATCATTCACACACATTAAATACACAGAGACAAATATTTCCTGAGGAAACCCATAAAGGGTAAAAATCTCTTCTTCTTTATATGATAAGTAATATTTACATTGTATACATTATCATACTTATGATATCCAACTCATTGTGAAGCTGCAACCTCTGTTTTGCAAGCTACAACTTGCTGAGAGCACCAACTCTCTATTTTCTCTAGCACCTACTAGAAAGAAGCACCAACTCCCTGAGTGTTCCAACACAAACTGGATGGAAGCACCAACTTCCAGTCACACATGCACCAACCTATATAACAAAGAACAATAGTTCTCCCTTGCACCACCTTGCCACCCTAATTTCTCTGGCTGCAACTAGATGGAAGCTACAACTCCCTGTGTTCAAGCACCCACTTGAACCTCTGAGGACAACAATCCTCCCTAGCACCTCCCTACCACCCTGATTATAAATATTTGCTTTCTGTCAATTTATTACAGTGATTCAATGGTTGTCATTGGATTACCAAGATTATCATTGTTCTGCTTTGCTTCTATGCTCTGCCTCCATTAGTGTCTTCCTGCTTGCATCCTCTTCAGCTTTCTGATCTTCTCCTCTGTCTTAGCATGCACACATCGACTTTCTTTTCCTCTTGCAAAAATGTATCTATGTTCTTTTCTTATTCTATGCTTCATCTCCTGCACATCATGCTTCTACATGCATGCATCACTCGCAAAAACAACACAAATTTCTTCTTTCAACAATTTTATTCCCTCTATGCATCTTCTGCACATTCTCCTCATGTCGAGTGCTTTGCCTGATCATCATTGAGTTCTTCATCTTCTCTGACAGTTAAGACCATGTGTTCATCATCACTGGGCATTATGCCGATATTCCTTAGCTTCTCCAGCAGTCAAGACTCTTCATCTTCTGTTTCACACTTTACATCTACTCCAGTTGACAAGCCAAGACCATTAGTGGTCTCTAGCAATTACACCAGAGAGAGAACTTGTGTGAGATCCTCCCTTCATGCCTTTTCCCTTTCTGAGAAAATATTCACAGTGCATGCTAGCTCTTTTCGCTAAGCCACTTCCTTTTACATGACCGTCGACCATGACCAAGGGCTTGTTCAAAAGGTATTTCATGATTTTGCGTATCGTGAATTCCTATTGCAAGGTATCTTGAATCTCCAAGTTGCGATCTCCGAAACCCCAAAAAGGAGCTTAGCTGGACTAGATCCTTCCTCCAACGTGACCACCGATGGTGAACATAGCTTAAATCGAAACTGCATTTCGTAATTTCACGTTTCACGAATTTGTTGCGAGTCACTCTGACTCTTCCAACTCCCAATCATGAAATGGAGCCTTGCAACTTGCAAGCTCTTTCCTTCACATGCCAACAGCTGTGACCAAGTGTTTATCCATAAAGTTCTTTCACGATTTTGAATTTTGGCATTCCTATGATGAAGGGTCTCGACACTCCAAGATGTGATCACTGAAATGGAGCTTGGTAGCACTAGCTCCTTCCTCCATATTCCGCAGATGTGACCACTGGCTGTGATCACAGCCTTATTCGAAAACGCATTTCGCACTTTCACGTTTTGGGGATTCTGTGATGAGTCTTCTCGACTCTCCATGTCACGAACTCCAAAATAGAGCTTGGCTTCTCTAGCTCTGCTCTCCAGCTCTGGACAATGTGACCACGAGATATGACCACTCGCCAATCAAACAAACACTTCGCTCTCCAGATCAAAGGCCGATATTTCTTGTTGATCCAATGGCTATCCTCCTTTCTGGAACTTCAACTTTCGGGACTTTGGGGGAGAGCTGATGTTAAAACTCCCGAAACTAAACTCATGGAAAGATGTCACTCGATGATGTGTTGTGACCCGAGTGGCTGTCACGTGTCACTCATATTCGTGATTTTCACATTCCTGAAATGCCGAATCATCTTGACACTTGTCGATGTTTGGTCATGCCATGTGTCATTGTTGACATAGGCTGCCACCTATCCTTTCTAACTTGGTCTATCATGATCTACCTTCTAGATCTGATGACCCAGATTTGTCCTTGATCCAACGACTAGGATTATTTCATGATTTCGCATATCACGAGTTAGAGAGGTTAGGGAACCTCGTTCCTTTGACTTTCCAGTCAGCGAAAGGATGATCTTTCGCCACGTAACCTTCTTAGATCGACGATCCATATTTGTCCTCGATCCAACAACTGAGATTATTTCAAGATTTTGCATATCACAAGTTCGAGAGGTTAGGGAACCTCATTCCTTTGACCTTTCAGTCAGCGAAATGCCAATCACTCGCCATGTGTCCTCTGGCTTCAACGACCATGATCTTATCATGATTTCATCACTTTAGGAGCCTTCTTCGTGCATGATCAATGATCCATGATATCCCTTTGATCAACGACTCAGATTAATTTGTGATTTCGCATATCGCGAGTTTGAGAGGTTAGGGTACTCCTTCCTTTGACCTCTTAGTCAACAAAATGATGATCTACAACCACGTGTCCTTCCTGAAGATGAACGGTCCTTCTGCTTTTGATATTTTGTAAGCCTACTTCTCCTTTCACTATAAAGAACATGCAAGTTCTCCTGTATCCAACGATAGTCAAACCCTGCACTCGGATCTAACGCCCGAGATCTATTCTCATCTATTGTGCGCTACTCCTCTCTGAATTCAGATTTGATGGACATCGGGGATTTTGAATGAGATCCAACGTTCACTATTGATCTTCATAGTTGATCTTGACATTGCCACTATCGTTGCGCTGTTGATCGTGCTGATCTTTTCCATCACTATTCTTTCCATCGCTATGCCATCATCGCTCTACTGATCATTCTGATATTTGCCATCAATGACAAACATGCATACTCTGCCTCTGTCTGAAACCATGCCAAAAATATCCCCCTTTGGCATTGATGGAAACCCTGAATGGCTTCTCTATTCTGCTTAGACCTTCATCCTTAGCATCCAGTCATGTTGTTCTTCTCCCCCTTTGACATCAATGGCAAATAAAAACATGCTCCCCCTGAGCTGTTGCAATAATTTTTCAAAGGTATCATATATTCAACCAACACAAACTCCCCCTAACAGGATGGACTCTCTTAGGTGTGAGACGGGATGACACCTAGTTTCTGATGGAGATATTCAAATGGTGTCTTGGCTAGGGGTTTAGTAAAGATGTCTACAATCTGTTCTGTGGTTGGAATGTATTGAACCTGAACAATCTGATTGGTGACCTTCTCTCTTAGAAAATGGTATTTTATGGGAATGTGCTTGGTTTTGGAGTGGAATACAGAATTCTTTGACACACTTATGGCACTAGTGTTATCACAATGAATTGGGATTGGTGCAGTATATTTTACCTTCAACTCTGCAAGTGTCTGAATCATCCATAATACCTGAGTGCAACAAGTAGCATCAACAATGTATTGGCCTCTGTAGTTGATAAATAAATGGAACCTTATTTTTTTCTCAACCACACTACTAGAGAATCTCCTAAGAACACACCTCCACTCATGCTTTTCCTTTCATCAATGCAATTAGCCCAATAAACATCTGAGTAGACTGATAATTGAAAATTATGATTCTTAGGATACCATAGGCCATAGTTCATTGTTTCTTTCAAATATCTAAATATCCTTTTGACAGCTAGCAAATGACTCTATTTAGGTGCAGACTGATATCTTCCTACCATTCCAACATCATGCATTATGACTGGATGAGATGCTATGATGTACAATAGGTTGCCTATCATTGACCTATATGAACTTTGATCAACATCAGGTGAGTCATCATCCTTGCTTAATTTGCATCCAATAACCATAGGTGTGCCCAGAGGTTTAGAATCTTCCATTTGAAACCTTTTCAACATTTCTCTTAGATATTTTTCTTGAGAAATGAACATTCATTCAGACCTCTGAGTAATTTGTAGACCAAGAAAAAATGACAATTCACCTATCATAGACATTTCAAACTCAGACTCCATGGCAGAAGCAAACCATTGTACCAATGAATCCTTATTACATCTGAAGATGATGTCATCTACATAGACCAACACGATGAGTAAGTCATTACCCTCTATTTTGATATATAAAGTGTTGTCAACTGTTCCTCTCTTGAACCCTTTGTCTCGGAGATACTTATCCAATTTGTTATACCAGGCACGAGGAGCTTGTTTTAACCCATATAAGGCTTTCTTTAGCTTGCATACTAAGTTAGGATTATCTGTCAGTTCGAAACCCTCTGGTTGTTCCATATAAACTTCTTCTTTTAAATCTCCATTTAGAAATGTATACTTGACATCCATTTGATAAACTTGAAACCTTTTATGACAAGCATAAGCAAGAAATATTTTGATTGCTTCTAGTCTTGCTACTGGCGCAAATGTTTCTTCAAAATCCAGTCCTTCTATTTGAACATAGCCCTTACAAACCAATCTTTCTTTGTTCTTGACAACTTGTCCCTTATCATTCATTTTGTTCTTAAAGATCCATTTGGAACCAATGATATTTTTACCTTCAAGTCTAGGAACCATCTCCCATGTATTGTTTTTCTCAATTTGATCAAGTTCATCATTCATGGCTTGAACCCAATGGTCATCTTTGCTAGCTTCATTAAAATTCTTGGGTTCCAGCATGGATATGAAGGCTATATGTGATTGTTCAGTGTTTTTGATTATTTTTATCATGGTTTGTACACCTTTGTCTTTTTCACTAATTATTTGACTTGCAGGATGATTCTTTTGAGTGATTATGGAGGAGGAATTTGATGTTGTCTACTGATTTGAGTCTGTCTAAATATTTGCATCTTCATCTGGCTCTGAGTCTTCTTGTTCTGATTCTTGGACTTGTTCATCTTCAACTTCATTTATATCCTTTTCTATTGATTCAGTATTGTTCACTTCTCTTACTGGGATTCCTTCATCAACTTTTATGTCAATACAATCAACCAATCTATGCAACCTCTTATTATAGCATTTGTATCCTTTATTGTTTGTAGAATACCCAAAGAAGATGCCTTCATCAGCCTTGCCATCATACTTGCCAAGGTTCTCATCATTATTCTTTATGTAACACTTACTCCCAAAGACTTTGAAGTGTTTGATTGAAGCAGGTCTCCCATACCACAGTTCATAAGGTGTCTTGTCGGTGTGTGGTCTAAGGTGGGCTTTGTTAAGAACATGGACTGTTATGTGTATTGCTTCTACCCAGTAAGTTTGACCAATGTTATTCTCATTCATCATTGACCTGGCCATTTGCTACACTATTCTGTTTTGCCTCTCAACTAATCCATTTTGTTGTGGAGTTCTTGGGATTGTGTATTCTCTCTTGATCCCATGTTTATAAAAAAATTCCTTGAACTCACTTGACATAAATTCACCTCCTCTATCTGATCTTACTGCCTTTAACCTCTTGCCTATTTGATTCTCAGTTAAAGCCTCAAATATTTTAAATTTCTCAAATGCTTCAGCTTTTTCTTTGAGAAAGGCAACCCAAGTAGGTCTGGAGTAATCACCAATCATCAACATGAAGTAGTTTTCTTTCCCTGAGCCTTCCTATCTTGATGGTCCACATAAATCCATATGAACTAGTTGGAGTGGTTTCTCTGTTAAAGTAGAGCTCTTGGATTTAAACTGTGTCCTGGTTAGCTTTCCTACTTGGCAGGGTCACACATAATCTTGTGACTTTGATATTCTTGGAAGATATTTTACTGCCTCAAGTTTTTTGAGCTTGATTAAATGATCAAAGTTTAGATGTCCAAGTCTCCTATGCCATAACCAACTCTCATCATGTTTTCTTAGATGACACTCTTATCTATCTTCTTTCAACACATATACATTATTTTCTATTCTTAAGACTTTAGCCACCACTTGTCCTGAGTTGACATACTTTATCTTGCAGTCCTTGGAAGTGAACACCACTTCACATACTCTGTCACACATTTAAGTTACACTGAGCAGATTATGTTTCAGTCCATCTACAAGCAGAACATCTTGGGATTTTCCTTTTCCATTAATTAAACACACCATCCCTTTACCCTTGATTTTACTTGGAGCATCATTTCCAAAGGTTACATTTCCTGATTTACTTTCACTTAGAGATATAAACTTACCTTTGTATCCCATCATATGTTTGGAGCATCCACTGTCTATATATCAAGGGTTCTTTTGTCATTGAGCTGACAACACTAATCCAGACTTGTCACTTTCTTTCTTCTTCCAAACCTTGACATTTTCAGCAGGGGAATTCAAATCTGGTTCATAGTTCCTTAAGCGATAGTCAACAACTTTATGTCCATAGTTATGACAGATGTAACATTCTGGTTCGTCGAATAAAGGATCATAACGATTGTTATGATTAACCTGTGTCCTTTTCCCATCCATCAAGTGATTTGCAGTCTGTGGTGGTTTGTTACTTGGTTGTCTCATTCTTTTTTGTGGCACATATATATACCTTGAATGTATTGATTGCTCATAATTTAATTTTAAAGAACAATTTACAGCTTTATGACCAAAGTTAGAATAGAAAAAAAAATATACATAGAAAAAATATTGGTACCTGGAAAATGGTTGTCTTCTTTGAGAAGGTCGATTTCTTCTATGCTGACGATTTCTTTGAATAGAGAGTACATTATTTCTTTGATCTATAGTTTCAGTTTTGGTACCTCTTTCATTACTCCTCCTGGGTACATGATCATCTTCTTTTGTTTTTGCAGGTTTTTTGTTGTCATAGATGGTAGATTTGACAAACTTGATGGGTTCTTTGTTGCTTGGTTGATCACTACTTGATCCCTCTTCATAACCCAGACCTGTTTCCAGCTTTGGGTTTCTTTGCTGATTCAGAATGGTGGCCAATTCTTTTGATGCTTTAATACTTGACAGATTCTGATGATACAAGGCTTGAAACTTCTCCAACTCTTTCCTAGTTTTCACTACTTTTTTCAGAGCTTCACATCTTGCCTTCTTTTCCGATAACTGTTGTTTCAGAATGTCTTCGATTTTCTTTACCTCTTCTAATTCCACTTTTAGTAGGACAAGGTCTTCATTAGGTTCTTTACTTCCTTTCTTGAACTGTATTAGCAATTTTTTTTGCTTTCTCATCTTAATTCCAAGTCTGTCAAGCTCTTCTAGTGCACTGATAAGTTCTCCTTCTAGGTCAACCACAACTTCTTCTTCATTAGCATCACTTCATGTGATTTCATTATCATAATCCTCTTTGGCCATATGTATAAAGTCATTTAGTTTATCTTCAATAGAGGAGTCATTGTCTTCATCATTTGAAGGATCATCATCATTGTTTACACAAAGACTTTTCTTCTTAAAATTATTCTCTTTAAAGAAATTTCTGTGTTTGTGCTTCTCCTCATCATCATATGTCTGATCCTTTCTTTTGTGAGGACATTTATTTACAAAATGGCCTATCTTACCACAGTTGAAACATTTGAAAGGTAGTTTACCTTTGTATTTTCTTGATCCCTTCTTCAGTCTTCTCACAAATTTTGCTTCAATTTCATCAGGCTTAGAATCCTCATTATTTTCTGCCTTAAATGATGCTTCTCTGGAGGTGGGTTTATCTTTAACTATTCTCATTTCATATGCAGTCAATGCTCCTAGAAGTTGATCAAAATCCAAGGTTTTTAGATCATTAATTTCTTCTATAGCAGAGACCTTCGGGTTGAACCTATCTGGTAGAGATCTCAAAATTTTCTGAACTAAAGAAGGTTCCTCGATTTTTTCACCAAGTGTTTTCATTGTTGGTTGTGGAGCCTGATTATCTTCCTGATTCATAGGTCCTTGCTTTTAGCCATGTTTATACCCCATGAAGTATTTACACCCCAGAAGTATGTACACTCTTCCACGCGGGGGAGTGCAGAGGGGGGGTACCCCCTCTGCGGGGTCCATCCCCCCAGCTGGGGGGTCTGGGGGCAAGCGGGCCCCCAGTGGGGGTTCGGGGGCGAAGCCCCCAAAGCAAAAATTGCCTTATAAAAGTATATTGTAATTTCATTGTAAATCTGGACCGTTCATTATAAGGTCGCAGATCTAACGGTAGAGATTATGTTAGGGTTTTTGCCCTAGAAGGCAACCCTCTTTTATGAGGGAAATGTATTGCGGCTATGTACGAGGGTGAAATATTGTATTCTGAGAGAGGAGACTGTGAGAGAAAGAAGAGGAAGTTACAGTGGGTTTTGTTGTAGGTTGTATCCCTTCATTTGTTGGATAATAATAAAGGAAGGACCTGGCAATTTCTCTGGTGGACGTAGCCCACACTGG
>ML785063.1:1064786-1099795 GCA_009831015.1 Picea engelmannii
CTGATTATCTTCCTGATTCAGAGGTCCTTGCTTTCAGCTGTGTTTATACCCCATGAAGTATTTACACCCCAGAAGTATGTACACTCTTCCACGCGGGGGAGTGCAAAGGGGGGGTACCCCCTCTGCGGGGTCCGGGGGGTCTGGGGGCAAGCGGGGGTTTGGGGGCGAAGCCCCCAAAGAAAAAATTGCCTTATAAAAGTATATTGTAATTTCATTGTAAATATGGACCGTTCATTATAAGGTCGCAAATCTAATGGTAGAGATTATGTTAGGGTTTTTTCCCTAGAAGGAAACCCTCTTTTATGAGGGAAATGTATTGCGGCTATGTACGAGGGTGAAATATTGTATTCTGAGAGAGGAGACTATGAGAGAAATAAGAGGAAGTTACAGCGGGTTTTGATGTAGGTTGTATCCCTTCATTTGCTGGATAATAATAAAGGAAGGACCTGACAATTTCTCTAGTGGACGTAGCCCACACTGGGTGAACCACGTAAATCTGTGTCTCTCTTGTATTGTGTGTCTTCTGTGTTTTTGTTTCTGCATTTGTTTTATTTTATTGCTCCACGGTCCTATTTTTCTAACATTCATTGCATTTATCAGTTCTTCAATTCTCAGAAAGTACTTTCCAATAGTTTCATCCTCTTTCATATTTAGCTGTTCAAACTGTACTCTGTAGGTTTGAAGCTTGGCATCCTTTACCTTCTCATTACCTTCATAACTGCTAATGAGTTGGTCCCACATTTCTTTGGCAGTTCTTAGGTGCATAACTTTTACAAATTCTTCTTATGCAAGCCCACTCAAGAAAACATTCATAGACTTAGCGTTGAAGATGAATTCTAGCTTGTCATCCTTATTTGCTAGTGCAAATTGCTTTACATAGCCAATATCTACCGCATCCCAGACATCTGCACATAAATCCATTATGTAGGTTCTCATTCTAACTTTCCAGAAGGAAAAGTTTTTTCCATTGAACAGAGGGGCCTTATTGGTTGAATTTCCTTCATGGCTTGACATGTTTAATCTCTAGGATCTACACTTAGATAAAAGGGGCCTGCTCTGATACCAATTGTTGGACAACTAAGAGGGGGGGTGAATTAGTTGGTACCAATATTAAACAATTATGCTCATTTTAAACTCTTTACAGAGAACTTCATGACAATCACAATAATGTAGGGAAGTAAGCAATAGAACATTCAACATCATTCACACACATTAAATACATAGAGATAGATCTTTCCTGAAGAAACCCATAAAGGGTAAAAACCTCTTCTTCTTTATATGATAAGTAATCTTTACATTCTTTACATTATCATACGTATGAGCTCCAACTCATTGTTAGGCTATAACCTCTGTTTTGCAAGCTACAACTTGCTGAGAACACCAACTCTCTATTTTCTCTAGCACCTACTAGAAGGAAGCACCAACTCCCTGAGTGTTCCAGCACCAACTGGATGGAATCACCAACTTCTAGTCACACAGGCCCCAATCTGTATAACAGAGAACAAGAGTTCTCTCTTGCACCACCCTACCACCCTGATTTCTCTGGCTGCAACTAGATGGAAGCTACAACTCCCTGTGTTCAAGCACCCACTTCAACCTTTGAGGACAACAATCCTCCCTAGCACCTCCCTACCACCCTGATTATAAATATTTGCTTTCTGTCAATTTATTACAGTGATTCAATGGTTGTCATTGGCTTACCAAGATTATCACTGTTCTTCTTTGCTTCTCTGCTTTGCCTCCATCAGCGTCTTCCTACTTGCATCCTCTTCATATTTCCGATCTTCTCCTCTATCTAAACATGCACACATCGACTTTCTCTTCCTCTTGCAGATATGTATCTATGTTCTTTTCTTCTTCTATGATTCATCTCCTACACATCATGCTTCTACATGTATGCATCACTCGCAACAATAACACACATTTATTCTATGTTCAACGTTTTTATTCCCTCTGTGCATCTTCTGCATGTTCTCCTCATGTCGAGTGCTCTGCCTGATCATCATTGAATTCTTCAGCTTCTCTGGTAGTTAGGACCATGCATTTATCATCACAGACCTGCAATGGGACCGAACCACTCCTTCCCAGGGTTCATTAAACATACTTCAAGGGACTCATCCAAAGGAT
This sequence comes from Picea engelmannii, assembly GCA_009831015.1. NCBI lineage: Eukaryota > Viridiplantae > Streptophyta > Pinopsida > Pinales > Pinaceae > Picea > Picea engelmannii. The sequence continues at coordinate 1,066,914 of ML785063.1, forward strand.
GAGCTTACATTTCAAGCATATGTTATCCTCCTCAAGATTTTGTAAAAATAAAGAGGTACTCGCTAGAAATGGTGGGGGGGAAATTTGGAAAGAATTGTGTCTAAACATGTAGTCCATGGAAGAGTCATTTTTGAACATGACACCCTTTCACTCGCCTTGTGTCTAGGTTGGAAAATCCACTTGTCTCTTGATCATACTCCTATAAGATTACAAATTGGTCTGTGATCCCTGTTGTTGATTCAGGGTTTCCAATACAGTTGTCGTGTCATCAATATGTTCAAAGAGAAGTTCAACCCAAAAATCCTTCTATTGCATCAGCCATTTTTGCAGTCTTTAAGCCTTCTATTGCATTGGCCATCCCTGATTAAGTCCTGAATCACTTGTTACTATGATCTACATGAAATCTTGTTACTTGTTTCATGTCATTGATGTGGGATACATTAAGGCCCTCCTGTGACGAGTCGTTTCCTGTCGACTTCAACTCATTATCCAAGAATTAGACTTAGAAGCTAATTGGTACATTGGAACTTGCATGCCTCAATGGCAGGTTTCCTCGCTTTCGACAGTGGGTTTTCATTATTGACCCCTGATTCGGAGATTCTGCCGAGTGTTCAACTTCAGCTCATTAATTCACATTCGTTGGATTGTACTAGTGTACCTTGGGATTCATTGACATTAATGGTGATTTCCCTCACGCTTGTTAACGGTATACACTAATGACCGGTAATCAAGTGGTTTCTACCATGTTCGACTTCGACACATGTATTCACATGGTTAGATTCGTACTATAGAGTGGTGGACATGAAGACCCTGGATATTTTTTGACAAATCCAGGTTGTGTTGGAGTATATTCAGTGTACTGTTGCATAGATCCACATTGTATGTCTGGTGGATATGTTCAAATTTGAGTCTTTAACACATAGATCCACAGTGTATTTTTGGTGGCCATGTTCAGATTTTAGTCATATCGACATGGATCCACAGTGTATGTTTCGTGGCCATGACCTGTCTAACTTGACATGGATCTTCGCATGTAGGCATTTATTCTTTGAGTCATTTGTATTCTGAGTATGGGAATGCCTACCTTATTGATGATATATTATTGTATTGTATTTCCTTGTTTGTTGGCAGGTTTCCGACCGACTGTTCCTTGTTCCCTACACACATCGACAAAGTATTTCAGCTATCACTCTGTTCTAACTTCATACTTTGGGGGGCTCTCTATTACACATTATTTTCGTCATCCCTATGACCATTAATGATGTAAACCTATTTTTTGCCTTCATATGGGTCAATGGCCTGAGTTACTGAAGAGAGAGGGGAGAAGAACTTTTCCTGAGAAAAGAAGTTGCATTTTCCCTTGTAAAAACCCTGCAAAAAAGGAAGTTCATAGGTTGCTATATAGGCAGGGTGCGAGAATGCCTGATTCTCGCAGGTTTCACCATATCTAGGCTGCGATATATTCATAGGTTCCTCTATAGGCAGGGTGCAAGAATGCCTACACTTGGGAGAAAAAATCATTTTCTCGAATCTTCTAGAAGGAGAAACTTTTATGGTGAGGTGGCATCTGAATGGTTTGGATCTTACTCGCTTTCATGATTTAGTGGTATCATCCTAACCTCCTCACCTTATCCTATTCAACTTATAAAAGGAGAGGAGTTCTCATGGAGAAAGTTATCTTTGGTTAGCTTTGGATCTTTTGGGATTAGCTTGGATTGGATTGAGCTTTGGAGATTTTTAGCTTGGCTAGATGAGCCACTTTGTCAAGATAGATTGTGAATATTATCAGATCTATGCTCTCAGAATTCTTGGAGTGAAAATGTGTGGGGAATGAAGGACAGTTGGAAGGGAACTTACGACATCAAGGCCATGGTTGTAATCTCTCTTTCACATTTAATATGATACAGTAATATGATTCTTTCCTATAAAGCTTGTTGTTTTTTATTATATGATTCCTTGATCACATACATAGGTTTATATTGAGTTTATGTTATTGCTATCACTTTGGTTGGTTGTGTTCTTTTGCAGGATCATCATTGTATGAGTGTTGGAATGGAGCTAGGATGGTGATGGCAAGAGGAAGCAACATTTAAATGGTATGTCACCCATCCCTCTTTAGTTAGTAAATTCAATATCTAAAACTTAAGGAAAGCGTCATGTTCTGGTGTGTTTTGTTCTAGATCTAGGTGGATCTAGGGAGATCAGTTAGTGTCTGCACCTACCAATTAGTCCGATAACAGTGCCCCTGCCACCCAAGATTATGTACGATATAGAAATAAAATACAGACCCTCTATACCAGACAATGTCAAGCATTGGAAGGTATTTGAGGATGATCTTGAAATCAAGAGGTTCCTGGAAACTATTAATAAATTTTATGCATTACATATAGACCAGGATGATGAACCTCAAAGTAGCTCACATGCTAATGTATTTTTAAAGAAAATTGCTAATCACAACATTGTGCAGTTACCCAGAAATCACATTCCAAAGGGACTAGTCCCTTTGGAGAGGATTTTTGACGATAATGATGTACCAGTCAAAGATAAAGGGCCGCTCGATGAGACTGACATATCTGAATGCAATATTGGTACATAGAAATATAATAAGTTCATCAACTTTTCAAGTAGCCTGACGAGAGAGCAGAGGGCCAAATATGTTGATATTTTAAAGAAATTTGTTGATGTGCTCGTCTGGATGTACAAAGATCTCAGAATATATGACACAACTGTCACTGAGCATAAGATCCCACTGAAGGAAGAGGACAAACCATTTAGGCAAAAGCTAAGACATATCAATCCTATGTTGCTTCCTATCATGGAGAAAGAGGTAAAGAAGTTGTTGGATTCCCAGATCATTGTCCCTTTGAGGTATTCAGAGTGGGTGGGCAATTTGGTCCCAGTGAGGAAGAAGAGTGGGGAAATCAAACTTTTTGTTGATTTCAGAAACCTGAACAGAAGCTCAAAGAAGGACAATTACCCCTTTCCCAAGATGGAACATATATTGCAAAGGGTAATAGGAGCATCCAATATTTCCATGATTGATGGATTCTCTAGCTATAATCAGATTTATGTCCTGCCGAAGGATAGAGAAAACAAAACATTCACCACTCCTTGGGGTACATTCATGTATGCCAAAATGCCCTTTGGTTTGATGAATGCAGGGGAAACCTTTCAACGAGCCATGGATATCGCTTTCATTGGAGAAAGGGACAAGTTCATGGTCATCTATCTGGATGACATCACAGTCTTATCCAAGTCTGACATAGAGCAGTGTGAACATTTAAAAAGGGTTTTCCTAAAATGCAGGAAGTTTGGCCTCTCCTTAAATCCCAAAAAGTCTTTGTTTTCCATGAAGGAGGGAAAGTTGTTGGGCCACATAGTATCAGCTAAAGGGGTCATGATTGATTCTAGCAGAGTCGAAGAAATCCAAACCCTGTCACTCCCGAGATCCAGATAAGAAGTCCAGGCTTTCCCGGGAAAAAATAAATTTTTAAGGAGGTTTGTTTCCAACTTTGTCGTGATGGTAAATCTTATAAAAACCATGTTGAAGAAAGGAAATGAATTTAAATGGACTGTTGAGTTCTAAAATTTCTTTGATCAGATAAATAAATCCTTGACTGAAGCTCCTGTGCTTATCAATCCTAATTACTCAAAGGATTTCCTTATTTTCTCTTTTGCTTCATTTGATACTGTTGCAGTTGTCCTATTGTAGAAAAATGCTGAGGTTTTGGAGCAGCCATTTCTTTCTTTAGTCAGGAAATGAGAGATGTAGAGATCAAATATGACATTATGGAGAAGCAGGATTATGCTTTGGTGAAATCTCTAAAGCTTTCAGAGTCTATGTCTTGCATTCAAAAATCATTGCATATGTCAAGGCTTGGCCAGGTTGTTGGCTGAAGCCAATTGCAGAGATTTGGGGGTAAACCTTGGCGAAAAACGCTCAGAAGATTAGCAGGCTAGACTATCTGATACAAATATTCAGGAAGACCCCCCATTAGCAGGATATCCTTGGTACAAGGATGTCATATATTTTCTGCTAGAATTAAAGCCTCTTGATGGAATAGGGAAAAGTAAGGCAAGATCTTTAAAGCTCAAAGAAGTCACATATTTCCTTATTGATCAGGTCTTGCATTGGGGGGACCCTCTGGGAGTGCTTCTAAGATGTTTAATCCCACAGGAAGCCCAAAGGGTTATTCTTGATTTTCATAGCATCCTATGTGGGGGGCACCATTTCTGGAATACCACAGACTACAAAATTCTCAGGGCTGGGTACTACTGGCCCACCTTATTCACTAATGTCTGTAGAAAGGTTAAAGCCTGCATCAAATGCCAAAAGTTCTCAGGAAAGAAGCAACTCAAATCTCTGCCACTAAAGACTATAGTATCTTCATCACCCTTTCAAAAATGGGGGTTGGAATTCATTGGAGAGATTCATCCTCCTTTGAGTGGTCATCCCAGATGGATCTTGACTGCAACAGATTATTTCACCAAGTGGATCAAAGTTGTCCACACCAGGAGTGCTTCACACAAAGTTATCATCAGCTTCCTAGAGGATATCATAACAAGGTTTGGTTGTCCCAGCAAAATTATCACTGATAATGCAACGTCTTTCAAATCTGAGCCTTTGGTTAGGTTCTGTGAGCAGTTTGAGATTTCACTGATTCATTCCACCCCCTATTATCCTCAAGGAAATGTACTGGTAGAGAGCTCCAATAAAAGTCTTATCAAGCTCATTAAAATAATATTGGAATATAATAAGAAGGCCTGGGATTCAAAATTTAAATTTGCTCTATGGGTTGATCGAGTAACAACCAAGAGGTCCTTAGGAACTTCTCCTTTTCATCTTGTTTATGGGACAAAAGTTGTATTTCTTGCTCAGTTGGCTCTACCTATAGCCAAATTATTTTAGGATTATGAAGGGGAGCCAGACAATATGGTTAATAGAATTCATCAACTAGTGGAAGTGCAACAGACTAGAGAGCAGGCAATGGACAAATTCCATGATCAGGGACAAAGGATGAAAGAGGCCTTTGATAGGAAGGTAAAAAAAAGGGAATTTAAGCTGGGAGATCTAGTGCTAAAGTGGGATGCACCTAGGCAAGACATAGGGAAACACAGTAAGTTCGACGCCCTTTGGATTGGGCCCTTCAAGATCTCTGAATTATTCTTGAACAACACCTACAGGTTGCAAGATTTGGAGGGTGAGGAAGTTTTCAATGGCCCTGTGAACATGCATTTTCTGAAGGAGTTTTTCTTTTCAACCATATGTGGCTCTCATGTATTTGCAAACATTTTTCTTCTGTTTGTGTTCGGTTTTAATAAATGACTACATATCCCAACAGCAAGGCACTGAAGTTGCAAAAGAGTTCTTGGCATCTCATAGGGAGCAAGCCATCCCCCATGGAGCCTAATGTTATCACATAATCATGCCTGAGGGGTGCTTTTCCTTTGGGAAAGGCACCAGGGCATAAAAGTGGCAAAGAATGGGTCAAGAACCCACTTATCCTAATTTTGGAGGTGCATGAGTTCCTTGTGCTATGCAACACATAGATCTGTATGTCTAGAACTGACGCGCTCAAATCTACGGCACAGTTTCAATTATGGACCCCCCCCCCATTGTTATGCCTTTAATGGGTGGGAGGGGGGTTTGATATGAGGGTACGCAGGTTTCAACGACTAGGATTTAAGCGCCCAAATAGATGGATGATGGCTCATTCCGGACCCCCCTTGTCATTCTTCCTTTAATGGGGGGGGGCATCCGATATGGGAAGTTTCGTGTGGGCCCCTCCTAAAACCCCTTACTGCTTCCTCCTCCACTTATTGCCTTCACCTCCTAGTGATAGGTCATTTCCCCACTCCGCCTCTCCTATTCCCCAATCATATCTCTCCCTCCACTCCTACCTTTCATCACTGCACACCTTTCCTCTACTCTCCTAGGTGTCATGTCCCATTTTCATTTGTCCCTCTTATCTCCCGACACCTATATCCCCAGGCTCCATGCCACTTCCATATGTGTCCTATCCATTTTCGAGTGGAACTTCTTTTCTGGGGTCACATCCCCTCGTTTCTCTTTCACCTAGTGATTCCACCTCAACACACGTCATCTCACCTTCACATTATTGGCACCATCAGCCTCCCGGTCAAATCCTCATCCATGTTCGCAGGTCGGGTCCCCCCGTAGCAGTGGCCAAGGAAAGGACACCACCTTTTCCAAGAGAAGAGTTGAATGGGCCTTACCTAATCCCGAGAAAGTAGTTATTAAGGTGGTTGACGGCGGTTGAACACCGTCTCCTTCCATAAATAGAATATTAGAAGGAGACAAAGTGTAGAAGGTGACTGTCATTCTAGCCTGACAAAGATTGTGTCTAACAACCAACTACATGGGCAGTTTGATCGACTTCTGCATGCACACCCTAACAGGGAAACACACCTACTTGAAGAAGTGAACTCATGATATGATCGTGCCTTCGGCAGTTGAACCAACTCCAAGTATTTAGAGGCATTTTTGCCATTTTTATTAGTATCGATGGTAGAGCTAAGATCCTGACTGTAAAGTTTTGATGAAGCATTGGTTTACCTGGTTATGCATTTGTATTTGAGACTTCCTATTTAATGAAAGTCATCTTCTTTCCATCTCTGTAAACACTGTATTAAGACACTTGGAATTGGAGGATCCAGTCAAGGGTCGTGATGTTTTAGGATGATGTATGTCAGATCGCTGCAATACTTACACCAGTTTTATTCAGTTTCCTGTGTTACCTTTCCCTCTCACACTAAATAGCTTAGAATTGGAGGATCCAGTCAAGATGTTACAACAGTATTGTGATGCTTGGAATTGGAAGATCCAATCGAGCCATCACTGTGTTGTTGTAGCTGTGTCAGTTTGACATATTTCAATGTCTTGTTTTTCTTCCCCAAGCTGCTGGAAGGCTAGATGCCCATAGCAATCTCATTCATCTTCTCACCAAGTCTTCCATCTGCTCACCTTAAATTTAAATTCCTAACGGAAGTTAGATCAAGACCTCACCTACTCATGCATACCTAGTTCAGGATTCTAAGTGAAAATGATATTGTTTTGAGTCTGTTCTCTTTCGATCACCCTTTATAAACAAATTGGGACATAAAAAACTGATGAGTATCATGCTTACTTCTGTTGCAATGAAGGAGTGACTTCTAGTGCTAATAGATAGTATAGCATATGTTTTATGTATGGATAGATGTTGATGTTATCGTTTGTTTGTTATGTGTGCAAATGTGGTTCCGTGCAGGCGAGAGGTGGAGTTGGTCAGAGCGCCAACTCGTTAGGGGCCTATGAGACCACCACAGGGAAAGCCATGGGTGGGAGAGAGATGATGAAGGGATAAGGCTGGTGTGAGGCTAGACGAACATGAGAGAGATGGTAGGAGACACAGGTTTGATGACCCTAGTGTAGGGCCATCACATTCTCCTCTGGTAGAGGCCAACAGAGTGTTAGAGGACTTTAAACGTCGATTAGGGGCGGTTCTATAGGGAGTTCCTAAGGGAATGTGGACTCATATCTAGGATGAGGGAGTCCTGGAGTAGTGCGTGTGCCTTCCAATAGATTTGTGGACCTTGATCTATAGAGCAGTTGTAGTGGGGGCAACTTTGACTAGGCAGTTGCCCCCAGGACTTGGGGGACCCCTAACTGGTGGGGCACCTCCTCCAGATAGAGGACCTACTGGTGGCGCTCTAAAGGCACCATGAGTGCTCTGGATGTTTATTTTTTGTATTTATATAGGCTTGCGATCCCATTTTTGCATAGGGTAGTGTGACACCTATTTTGTATCTATAGGGATAAGGGGGTTCACTTGCCTATGGGTGACGTATATTTTGTACCACTTTTGTAAACATTTGATGAAACATTGATCCTTACATATATATATATATGTATGGATATACATTTTTGGGATCGATTGTGATGTTTACATGTGATGATGTTTTTGGTGCTTTATATTATGTCCAATCTATATGTTGTGACAGATTTTTGATGATTTATGTATGTGCAATGGTGTCTTGATGTGACGAATGACAATATAACACTAGGTGAACCATATTATCTTCTATTTGATTGAATTGTCATGGAATATGTGTAAATGTGATAGAATCAAAATGTCGAGATAAAAGTTTAACTTGTAGGTATTTGCGGAAGAGGTAAGGATCGCAGACACGGCACACATTGTTGAGCTGTAGGAAAACAAGCTGGGAATCTAATAAGATGCTAAGGTGGTGAATATGGAAATGATTGGCCACAGCGAGGAGGCCAAGAATGGTTGTGTATTCGTCTTGGTTATTGGTTGCTGATCCCAAACAGATGCCGTTGGAGTGGAGCAGTTCATGTGAGGGGGTATAGAGGGACCAAGTAGCCGAAGTGAGATTATGTGTCGAACAACTAGCTCTGTCAGTGTAACCGATGTGGTAGGTCAATGGAGGAGGTATATGTAAATAAAAAAATGACAGATCAGACATAAGGCATGGAGAAAAAGAAGATTAAAAAACTCTATAAAATGTGTACAAAAAAGAAAAATCCTAGTGTAGAATGACTACGCTTAGGCGTAAAATTTCTTTAAGTACAACCCGTTGATGGGTTCTTTGAGAGGGTAGCCTTCAGGAGAGGCTAGGATGTATGCACCTTTAGTGAGGCAGTGTCTAACGATGTAGGGTCCATGCCATAATGACTCGAATTTTCCATGCCCGAGGGTATCATGAGTGATATCATAGGCAAGGACGAGGTATCCTTCGTTAAATGAGTGAAGGTTAACATGGTGGTCAAAGGTGGCCTTCGACCATTTTTTGGCTTCCTCATTGTTCTGTAATGAAGACCGACAATCTTCATGTAGTGACTCTAAGTTCATCAAGCGCTACTCTATTGGAGCAGTGTCAGGTAATAGCTCAATAGCGGTGCACAATGTGGGAATTTCACACTCGATGGGGAGAGTGGATTCAACCCCATGGATGAGATGGAATGGTGTAAAACCAATGGTAGTTTTAACTACCATGCGATAAGACCATAGTGTTGAAAACAACATATGATGCCAATTGGTCTTATGTTTGTTGACAATATGATGCAACATTGTTTTTAGGAACTTGTTGACTACCCCTACCTATCCATTGGACTAAGGGTAGTAGGGTGAGGCGAACTCATGAGAGAAGTCTAACTTTGAGGAAATTTTGACAAAGATCTCATTCTCAAAGTATTTTCCGAGATCGGAGACTAGCTGAAGTGGTACTCCAAAGTGGGAGATGATGTGATGAAATAAAAAATGCGTCGTGATGTCAGCGGTGTTTTTGAAAGTAGGCATGGCTTCGACCCATTTGGTGAAGTAATCGACTACCACAACAATGTACTTGTGTCCATTTCTAGATGGAGGGTTACAAGTTATGAAGTTAATGCCCCATTTGCAAAAGGGGTCGGCAGTGATGACTAGGTGTAGAAGAGTAGGTGGTGCTCATTCTTTTTTTGCATAAAGCTGGCATTTGTCACACCATTTCACAATGCGGATGCAGTCGTGAAACAATGTGGGCTAGAAGTGGCCGGCTTGAATGATATTTTAGGTAGTGTAAATTCCTGAGAGGTGACCACCTCATGCGCCATTGTGGCAATCATCCAAGACTCTATCAACTTCATCGATGGTCAAACATCGATAGAGTACGGTGTTGACCCCTCATCGATATAAGATGTCACCGATAAGGAGATATCGAGGGGCCTGATGGTGAATACGCTGATGATCATCTCTAGAGAGGTGAGACCCAAAATTCTGTGTATGGAGATAGACGAGAAGGTCTCCATAACAGGGGTTATCCGAGGGGATGTAGAAGAGGTGTTCGTCGGGGAATTCTGTATTGACTAGCGAACTAGCAGCATCTGAGGGAAATGTCTTGATGAGTTTGGTGAGGACAAAAACTTTCTTTCTTTTCAGAGTTGAAAAATCTAGGTTGTACTCCTGAAGGATGATGATCCATCAAGAAAATTTACCGTTAATTTTTCGCCGACTAAGAAAGTACTGCATGAGGTTGGAATCTGCCATGACTTTGGTAGTGCGAAGCAAGATATAATGATGTATTTTTTGGACTACGAGGAAAACTCTGAGGGAGAGTTTCTCTTTGTGGTTGTATTTTAGGGGTCGTCCTGAAAGGTTTTTACTTATGTAGTAAATGATGTGCTCACGACCATCATCCCCTAGTTGGACGAGAAATCCTGCTACTGAGACGGTTGAGGCCGATAAGTAGAGGATGTACTCACAATCATAGTCGGGTGGACTAATCAATGGGGCATTGGAGAGTGCCACTTTCAAATCATCAAAAGTAGTTTGGGCATGTTCATCCCATCGAAATGGGATATCATGACGTAGTATGTGAAGAAAACCATGTACACAAGTGATGTACTTGGGGACAAAGCATCGAAAAAAGTTGGCTTTGCCTTGCAGGCTATGCAGTTGGCGCAAATTTTGGGGTGGTGGAATTTCAGTGATGGATTGGACCTTGATGGGGTCCACTATGATGCCATGTTGGTAGAAGATGAACCCAACGAGGCATCCAGAAATGATGCAGAATACACACTTGAGGGGGTTCAAGCGGATATTGTACTAACGACACTGTTGAAAGACAACTCGTACGTCATCTAGATGTTGTGTCCATTTCTTAGATCAAGTAGTGAGGTCCTCCAAGTAAGTGAGGATGATTCGAATGAGATCATGGAAAACATAGGTCATCACTCATTGTAATGTCACACCAGCGTTCTTGAGTCCAAAAGGCATGATGTGATATGCAAAATTACCCCATGGGGTGGTGAATGCGGTTTTATACTGATCTGCTGGGTGGATCTATATTTGATTGTAGATGGAGAATCTGTCCATGAAGGACAAGGCCTTATGGTCGACGCAGTCATCAACAATTTGGTCGATGAAAGGTGTAGGAAAGTTGTCTTTGGGACAAGCATGATTGATATCATGAATGCAGTGCAGACACGAATGGTGCCCTATTTTTTGTTGACAGGGATGGGTTTGGAAATGTATGATGTGTATGCGATGGGTTATATGAACCCAACAGTGCATAGTTTGTCCATTTCAAATTTGATGGCCACTTCTTTGGATGGGTGCAGTGGGCATTTATTTTGACGTACAGGGGTGATATCATGCCATGTGTCGATATGGTGCTTGACGATAGAAGAATAAAGGTCGGGCATCTATGTGTATGACCAGGCAAAAATGTCTCGGTATTCTTGGAAGAGAGCTTTGTAAGATGTGAGTTCTTCCAAAGATCATGTGGAGCCAATGGTGATTTCCTCTATGATTATTGGTTTGACGAAAATGTCAATTTTGAAAGTGGAGGAGATGTTGGCCATGTTGTCGTCTTCAAAAGAATCAGGGGAAGGGATAGGGTTGTTGAACTAGTCTATATTCCCTAATGGAATGAAATCCTTAGTTTCAATTGTGTATATGGAGTCTTGGCTAGGAGGGTCAAAGGCTTCCTGTGAGAGAAAGAGCACTCTATGATGGAGCACATTCCATGGGCAATCAGGGGTAGTTAGTTCTTCTAGGATATCTTTGTCAAAGTGAAAAATGTAGGAATATAGGGGGTCCAGGTGAAGTAACGTTGGTGACTATCCCCATGCGATTGTCTTCAGGTGGCGAAGACGTAGAGGGGTTGGCACACATAAGTTGCAATGATTTGCTTGACATGAACCAAATGTCAAGATACTGTGGGTTAAATATTGTGGTTGGTCGTAAGATTTCCGTGGAGAAATGAACCAGAGAATTCGGGGGCAAATCCTCATACAGGTTTTCCATGAACCATGGAGGAGTGGGAAGTGCCTCAGGATCAGGAGAGAGAATATGAACAACATTTGGAGAGGTAGTAGGGGGAATCACTTGTATCGCAGGAAGTGAGGGTTTTGGAGGATTTTGAATAAGGGCCATTTGGTGACGCTTGTATTCAATGATCATAGGACACTGGTATGTGAGATGATGAAGTGATTCACAAAGAGAGAAAGGGAATCTCATATGTTCATTGACTGAGGTTGTGACATAATGGATCTCAGTGACTTGAGTGCTTGATGATGAAGATGGAGGGGGTTCTTGCTGAAAGATTTGGCGTATTGTCATTAATGTCTGTCGAAACTAAGGTAGCGTAGGGAAATGGTGGGTGTAATGGCCATACTATGAACATATGGCACATGTAAATTTGTTTCGCAACCCCTTACTACCTGTAGTAGGGGACGCAGTGGTAGTACTAGGTGTGTTGGATGAAGCAACGAGCTGTGCAGTTGCTCGAGGGAGTTGGATTGAATTGCATAACTTGGGGAGAGAGGGAAATCTATTGGTGGGTTTCCTTCTTTCTTTCATAGTTCACAAGGAGGTTGAACTCTGGGGGGAAGTGGAGCAGGGGGCTCTTTCTTCTTCCGTCTACCCCCAGATGTAGCAGTGGTCTTGGCTAGTGGGGGGGAGGGTGGTGTCATCAGAGTTAGGAATGGGATATGCATTGTGATTCCCTTAGTTTGGGGAGGGAGGGATGGTTGAGGAGCCATATCAAGTGGGTGTATATACCAAACTAGAATAGAAAGCACCATGTTAGGAAGGGTAAGTGTTGCGGCTACCTGGAAATCTTGTCCACCCGGTGGGGGGTAGAAGAAGGGGATTTGCGTAATGGCTTCGGGGGCTGTCTCCCAAACAAGGATGTGACCCTGGGGAAGAGTGAAACTAGGAACAAGCAGTGTCAAGGGGTTCTCAAGGGGTTCCTGAGGTAGGTTTATGTGACTAGTGGGGCGTTAGGGAGTGAAGAAGCCTCGGTGGGAGGAATGGTATCTCTAGTTTCCATTCCATCGGAAGATATGACACACACTTGTGTTGAGGGATGTATGAGCAGTGGTTCTCCATGGTATGTCCCTAGAAAGTATGGGTCCTTGAAAATTCTAGGGCCCGCATCTATGAGTGAGTAGGCATCGAAATTAGTGTGGACAAGAGGTAGGATTTTATCAATGTTGGAGGAAGGGTTGGGCTCATAATGTGAAACTTGGTTGATGGTGATTATATTCCCTTTGTGGGGGAACATCATCATTCGAAACATAGAAGAATCCACAACCTTCATAGCGTACATGTAGCTATGTCCAAAAAATATGTTGTAATCAAGCGGGGAGACGATAAACTCAATGTCAATAAGAATGATTTTCCCCCCCAGTTCAACGGGGACATTTTGAAAGAGCCCTTCAAGAGAGGATGGTCGTCCATCATAAGTTATCAAAGTGATGGAGGATGGTATTATCTTGGGGGATCCATGTTTCTACCATACGGTTTTGGACATGATGCATGTGGATGCACCTTCACCAATGATGCATCGATGAACTGTGATGTTCTGAATTTTGATTGGTATTTGGAAAGATACCAAATCATGGAGATGGGGTTCCCCACAATCTAGATTAAAAGTGACGAGTCTAGTATCAACAGGGACAACTTCCCCCAAGGTAGAAAGAAATGATTTTTGTTGAGTGGAATAGGTTTGGAGGGCTTCCAAGACTCACATGGTTGTAGGAGATTGCACAAGGTCATTGACCAAACTGTAATTGTGTGCTACCCTAGCCTGAGGGTTCTTGACATTCTATCGTAATGGGATGCGAGGAATACGAAGGGGTGGTTCAGTGTTAGGGAGTGGAATCATCAAAGGTTGTGCTGATGTAACTGGAACTGCTTCCAAAGTGGTGGGATTAGATTCAGGGGGTGTGATGTATTGATGACTATGCATTTGTAGGAGAATTTTTTCTTCACTAGTGAGAAGGATAGTGCAATCCACCAAATTCCCAGGTTTTTGATATTGTCCCATCTGTGGTGGGGAAAGGTGTACTTCTTGTTGAGTATTCATCACACCTTGATGTGGAATAGGGTTTTGCAACAATGCCATGGGTGGTCTTTACAAATACTTTTGTGGGGCCTACTGAGGGGCAGGGGGCTCTAGAGGACGTGGCGCATTCATGGAATATTTCATCGGTTTGAAGTCGACGATTTTGGGGATATGGTGAGTATAATGACCATGCTCACTGCAAAGGGCACAAGGGAATTTCATCTGAAGGTTGTTCTTTTTATTCCCTTGGTGTTTGTTGTTATTTCCCCCTTGGGGGTTCTGGTTCCCCTGATTCTGGTTGCCCCTAGCAGGTTGGTTATGTTGGGTATTGTTTCCCCCTAGTCCTGGGTTATTATTGTTTCAGTTTTTCCCTTTATTTTTGGCATTATTCAACTGATGATCTAGATTTGTTGTATTTAGTTGTTCAAAATTTTGAAATTTCTGAATGAGAGAGGGCTGAACAAAGTTTACCCTAGTGTGTGGTTGTCCTTGTGGAGGAGAAATGGGTTGTGGAGGACCAGGAAATGGAAAATATAGATTATTTTGTGGCAATGATCCATAGGGTACATAGGAATGCGTAGTGATTTCACTAGTGCTAAGAGTGTAAGTTGAGGTAGAGGGGGTACTAGAACTTGGTTGAAATGCAGGGAGCATCATGAGTGTTGACACGGGTCCACTCATAGGTGGGAGTGGAATAGTAGGGTATGGTTGTTGATAAGGGGGAGGAGGGTAATAAGGGGGTCCTCCATACACTAGTGGATGTTGGGGTGTACCGTAGATAGGTATTGGTTGGATGTACGGATTGTGGTGTGTTGTGGTACCAATCAATCCATCTGCTAAGTGAGATATCCCAGGTTTGTCCTGGCCAAATGGTACGAGTCTTGGGGCATCAGGTAGTACTGTATATAAGTATCCCGACTATGAATAAATGAGGTCATACTATTAATCCTTGCTGATGGCTTCCTCTTCACTTTGGGGGAAGGTAGAGGCCACATCTTTGGAAAAAAGAGGGGCAACTAATCTGAGAAACTAATTGAGGCATTGTTGTTTGGCAGTTTCTACTTTGCATAAACCATGTTGCTGGCGCCATTCGTGAATGTGGTCGGCGATATGTGTGGCTGAGGTTTGTTTAAAATCAAAGAGTAATTCCAGACCATTGTCATGGAGAATTTGTAGTTTAACTAAGGTCAAACATGTTTTGGTCAGTGATTCAAAAGTCACATGGGACCCTGATTTTTCATCTACATACCACTTGGTTTATGGGCATGTGAGTGTGAGTTGAAATAACCTTAATCTGACGGAGTCGTCCATGATGTTTTTTGAAGAGAACCATAGATGGAAGTTCATGACATGGTTTCCAGGATCTTCTCCCGCCTTTCCTTCAAACTTGGGAATGTCCGAAGGTAGTTTGGTAGGCATTACAGGCCATGTGGGGTCATGCAATATAGGATAGTTTGTGAGATTGATCAGATTTGGTATGTTGAGGGAGGCCAAATATGGCATCTGGAGTGGTGGTGGAGGATTATTTCCAGCCATGGTGTGAGTGGTTTGTGTACATGACCCGTGAGGGGGGTTAGGTGGAGTTTTACTTCCTCCTTGGGAAGAAGTTTTCCCCCCAATTCCTTGTAAAGGAGATCTAGTGGATGGTTGACCTTGGGAGGTGGACCCAAGTAAAGTGGAAGAAAGAAAAGATAATCCCAATATAGTAGCACTCACATGGTTGTGAGAAGGTTGGGCCGATGAGTTGGTGAGATTAGGAACTCCTCCTAGAAGAGGAGGGAGGTTCTGCAAGCATTTAGAATGACGGGGATTCTATGGGTACCCTATGATGTCCGACTAGCAAAGTGAATGTATGTGAATGGTGATGAGAGTAATAAAATGAACAAAATATTTTGTATAATTTTTTACCTTCACAATATATCTCACAATCATATGTAATCATAAGAGCGTCATACATAAATCAATTGAAAAGAAGCATATAAGTGGGTAGTTGGATTTTTCTCACATGGGAGAACAAAGAAAACACATGCTCGTGTCCTAAAAAGACGTAACATCCTTCCTCTCAAATAGCACTAGACCTTTAAATAGCACTCAACAGTGGGTTCTGAAGCCACCAGAAGAGGAACTAGTGAAGAATGAAACAATCAGTTATAATGAGGGGTAGAAGGTGCATATCCCAAAAGAGCTGGAGACATTTCCCAATAGCCACACAAATCTGATCGAGGTGCAATTGCAGCCAACAATTTCCACCTGGGTAGATGTCCTAAAATTTTGGCCACTAGGTACCTTGGTAAAAGTGCAACATTTATATTTTCAGCCTCAGAAATGGATCACGGGTTGGATCCCATCCAAGAGGTGGGTGCCTTATGGGGGGATGCACAGAAAAATTGGAGCTTGGCCTTCGACCCTTCATGGGTATCTCCCTGCCTTACGATGTTAGGAACACTTGACTTGGAGGATTTAAAGTTCCCTATTTGTCAACTTCTACTGTTTGAATATGTGAGAACTAGATAATAGGGAGTTATTTGGATTCCTATCCCCGAGATCCTACCTAGACTAAAAATTTATTTTGGCCCCTCCTGTGGAGGAAAACTTAGTGAGTTATTAGAAAAAAATTAGATGTGGTTGTTTTGAGATATTGGGGGTGTGAACGAATCTCGTTTGAATTAAGTGGGAGTGGATAATTCCTTCAAGAAATAGTGAGACATTTTGGAATCCCTTTGGAGGAAACCTACTTCAACGTCCACAATTTGAGATGAAATTATGTGAGTGAGTAGTGACTTTGTGTGTGATCAAGTGATAAAATGTGCCAAATTTTTAATAAGTTAGGTGTCACCTTGAAACATGTGGACTTTGTGTGGTCCTTACAAGTCTTGATTACCTATCTTACTAGATGTCATTGGTAAAACCTTACGAAATATTAAAATCCCTAAAGAACTAGCATGTGGACATGTGGGTCCTTACCAATCCTTTAAACTCCCTAATGTGAATTAATCTAAGAAAGCTTCAAAAATACTATCATAGATTGAAAGCATGTGGGCATGTATGGGCCCGTTACAATAATCTTTAAACTCTCCTAGTGATGTAAACTAAGAAAGTAGCTTCAAACTATCCTATCTTTGCAACATGTGGGCATGTTTAGGCCCTTACAATTTTAAGATGTTTTGAAAAGAAACTAAGAGGTGGCCCTAGGGGGGCTTTGTCCTTTCCTAAAGATTTTGTTTTTAAGGGAGATGAAATATTCCCTCAATCATTTTTTCTTATTCTCAAGATCGCTCTATGGTGCGAGAGAAGAGCATACTCGATGATTGAAGTTTGATTTCTGGTCCCAATGCAAGTGTTTACATATGTGATAGTGAATGATTCCAATTTAAATTTTACAATCAAAACAATCCATCCATGTGGAAACTCAAAGAAAAAAGAGGAAAAAATATGGTTTTTAACCCCCTAAGTGACTATGTTTTGACTAACCCTTCATGTGGAGAGGGATTCTAAGTGTGGTGCATATTACAAATTGCATAGAATCAATATTCAGAAGGCTAAGGGCCTTCAAAATATCACAAAAAACCCTTACAATGTCGGATTTCTGGACAGATGCGCGGGTCACAGAGTAGATAGAGGCACATGTGGCGCCAATGCGTAAATAAATAATGACCTATTGGCACACTGTGTGTAGAATTCACTGAGAAACACATTTCTATTGGCGCATGTGCATGCTCAGAAGATGCACCCGTGGGATGAAAAACCTGTGCACTTTCTAATACGTGGTCGAGAAGAAATTTTTGAATGAAACTCTCTTATTCCAACTCGGAATTTAGCTTTTTGCAGGTAGGACCGGGCCAGTTATGATCCCTATAAGGTAAATAGATAAAAAAATAAGTGCTCAAAAAACCCAAATAGGGAGGAAATTGATACCTGATCCCCAGTATGGTTGCCAATCTATTGTATCATTTTCACCACTTGGATGAGAAAAAGAGGGACACTTACAAGTCCAGTTGGGTCAGTTGAATATGACATAAGTTAGTGTAAGATTTAGACACATCAAGCACAAGAAATAAATAAAAAACTAATCTAATAACAACTAAAGAAACAAAACTAAAGTGCATAGGTAAATTAGAACCAAAATCAACCAAACAATTGACCAATATTCATGCCACCAATGAATAGATTGTATTAGTGGGAAAACACCAAAGAGAAAGGGAGACTTATGGGTCCCCTGTTCCTCCAAGGGAGGTATATTGAAATATCTTCTTACAAATGGAAAACTAAAAAAGGAAATGGTGAAGAAATCCAAAGATCATTCCCTCAAGAGGTAAGGAGAATAGCTCAATGAAATGATGCTAGTATGCTCCAAGAAGGAAAGAGGTTCCTTGTAGAAGAATAGAGGCATCATAGCAATACAAATAGATTCTTGGAAATATAGTGCACCCATATCTTATTTTTATACCAAATCTTTGAAGCATTATCCAACCAGTCTTTAGTGTGAACAAGGGGCCCTTTATGTCTTTAACCAGCCCCCCACTCAGATTCATTTTGGATTTGTGGGTCAAATCGACTTGGGAGCTGAACCATAAGTGGGTGGGAGGCCGACCAGAATCATAAATGCATCATTCTCATATGTGTGTGGCGTTTTGCATACACAGTCGCGGATCAAGTGCATGTGTTCTTTTCCTTCATTTTTTACTGTCACACATGCATGCACATCTATTATTTGTTGAGAACATGTTGATTTTATAACTAGTTGTATAGTTTGTGCCCTTTGGAAATGCATTTTTGGGGCCTTGAATGAACTAATAGGTGTTTGGATATGCTATATTCCTGTGACCATTTGCAGAAATTTTTTTAGTGATAATAGTCACATCTCTTCTCAGAGATAAATTTTCCACCATTATAGCGAGTCTTGGACTCTGTATTTTTACAGTCTCTTTACAATTCTTTCATTAATAGAAATCAAGTATTGTTGTATTTCTTTGTTTCTAGAAATTTTCATGAGTATTTCATTGTAATATTTTTTCTTTCATTTCAGTCTAAAAATAATACAGATCAATTTCTTTCGAAGAAAGCATTAAATCAGAATAAATGTGATTTGCCTTGATATAAACACCATTAATCAATGAACTTTGCATAAATGAATTTAGTATTTGAGTCCATAAAGATAGCATTAAATGTGACTCGAGAAAAGTGAAAGAAGGGACACATGATGACAAAGAGTCGGAATGAGTGATTAGAATGGAAGGGCAAGTTCGTGAGTCTGAAATTTCAAAATAGATGAAATGTTTAAGTGTTGATATATGTTGGGAGAGCTAGAGGAGTGAAATCATAACATGTAAGTCCATGAGTCCATGATACAAAAATAAAATAAGTGTTGAGGAGGAATCATGTATGGGTAAAGGTAACATAATACAAGTCCAAGATTTTGTGAGTCCTCCAACCCATGAACATGGAGAAAATGACTAAGTGTGGTAATATTGATACAATAGAGAAAGGGAAAAGTGGATATGGAATATTCGAGGAAGGATTTTATAGAAGGGGAAGAGAAAAGGTAAGAAAATAAAAGGGAATATAGAAAGAAATGGGAAGAGCAAATGGGACTCAACAACTAGCTTCAATTGTGGGCTAATAATCCCCTATGGGTTGTCAAGAATCCATAATCTCATGAAAAAATGTTTTATCCATTAGGAAATGGAGTCAAAACAACGAGGATGTATAAAATAAAAATAAAAACCTATGTAGAAAGAAAGGAGAGTATCTCAAGTGAAGAAACTTTTCAAGTGTTTCCCATTGACAAGAAACATCAACATCTTTCCCTTCATATCTTTCATAATGTATGAGTTGAAACAAATAATTTTCTCAATGAGGTAAGGTCCAATCCAAATTTCTTCAAACTTTGTATGCATTGATGGATTCTTTTTCACTTTGTTCCAGAAAAACACTAACTCGCCATTTTAAAAATTATTGATTGTTGCACTTTGATTGAAATATGTTTTAACATTATGTTACCTCTGTGATATTTTCTTCAAAGCCTCACTTCTTTCTTCTTCTAATCTCAATAATTGATTCAATCTCTTTTGAAAAGGAGGAGTATCTTCAACATCGTCTAGGTTGACTATATAATTCAAAGAATTCAATTCAAGGCTGATTGGAATCTTCGCTTCCTTTCCATAAACCAACATGTAAGGAGACATCTCAGTGCTATGTTTTGGTTTCATTATGCTTTCCTATAAACCGTCTATCAAATTCAACTGCTAATGTTTTTTATTTTGATCAATAGTCTTCTTCAGGATTTGAATCAATGTCTTATTTTTAGACTCGACAAGGCCATTTCCTTATGGATAATAATTCGATGATTGTCCCATCACAATGCCACATTCTCCGCAAATGTTTTTGAAATTTGATCCAATGAAAATTGATCCATTTTCTGTAATAAGTTTCTTTGGAACACCAAATATTGACAAGATATTATTCTTGAGGAATTTAACCAATTTGTCAGAATCAAACTTTTTCAATGATGTTGCTTCCTGCCATTTCGTGAAATAGTCTATAGTAGTGAGAATATACATGTTTCCCTTACTTGATTTTGGATTTATTGTTCCAATGACATCCATCCCCCATTGTGCGAATGGTTTTTCTACTGATATAGGTTGCAAAGAAATTCTGCACCTCTTCATCTTTCCTAATAATTGTTGACAGGGAAAGAATCTTCTCACCATCGCATATGAATCCTTGAAAATTGATGCCCAATAATATCTAGTTCTTATTATTTTATGTGTTGTAGTAGTAGGTGCAAACTTTCCTCAACATATGCCTTCCTGAAAATCTTGTATCATTTCTTGGGCCTTTCTTTTATCTACACATCTCAATAACATGCCATCATAGTTTATTCTAAACAATATTTCGACAATCAACACATACTGACTTGACTTTATATTTAAATCTCTTATTTCCTTTGGAGTCATGCTGATGGGAATTTGACTAGATTTTAAATAGAATACAATATATTTGTACCACTCCGAGCTATATATAGGATTTCCAATTGAAACCATAATCACTCCATTTAGGGCATCATTATCCGCAATGAGTTTTTACAATCCTTTCCCTTTGACTACTTTAAAAGGATTGATTTCAATGTCATACTCCTTATTTTTTACCAAAAAATTTGCCCATTTACCTTCTCGTATTTCTTGGTTCAAAAGAATCTTTACTGTGGATGATGGAACATATGTTATGACATGAGAATTTGAAATATACATCTGAAAATACGCTACTATTTTCAGGGGTGATAAGGCTTGCTTCTCCATCTTTGAGTATCTCATTTCGTAGTCATGGAGATTATTATTCATGAAGTTGATTGGTAAATCTTAATCTTTAACATTCCTTTGGGTAAGGACTGATGCCACAACACTTTCTGTAGAAAAAAATACATGATAAAGTCCCTTTGAAAATCTAGACTGATGAGCACCGGTGTTGTAGTAATTTCTCTTTTAATCTCATTAAAGGCCTCCTATGTGCCTGAAGTCCATTAGAAACTTTGGAATTTCTTCAACAATAGATTAATCGGTTTTACTATGGTTGCATAATAAGGAACAAACCTCCGAAAAAAATTTGTCTTTCAAAAAACGGTTGCACTCCTTTCTTAAAAGATGGAGGATTGAGTTCTTTTATAGTTCCGACCCTCTCTGGATCAATATTAATTCCTTCTTTACAAATAATATTCCCCAACAACTTCCCTTCAGCTACAACAAACAAACATTTCTTCGGATTTAGAGAAACCCCATACAATCTACATCTTTCAAACACTTTCCTCAGATGATGGATATGTTCTTTTCTTTCCTTTGAATGGACCCTTAGATCATCCTGGTAATCCTCCATAAATTTTCATATCAAGCCTTCAAATGCGTGGTCCATAGCTCTTTGGAAAGTATCTCCAATTTTTTTCAAAACAAATGGCATCCGAGCATACACATATATCTCCCAAGGTGTTATGAAAGTTGTCTTAGGCCTGTCTTCTTATGCAACTAAAACTTGATTGTATCTAGAAACTACATCTAACATGGACATACAAGTAGACCCGATAACTTGTTAAAGAATGAATTCCATGTTAGGTAGGGGATAATTGTCTTTTATTCTTGATTTATTGAGATCTCTAAAATCCACACAAATCCGAATTTCCCCAATCTTTTTCCTCACAACCACTGGGTTTGAGAGCCATTCAGAAAGTTTGATGGGGTATATGATTCCAACTTTCCTCAATTTATCCAATTCGATCTTCACCATTGGTTTTAACTTAGGATTCATCATTCTTATTTTCGGCTCAAAGCTCTTTGTTCCTTCTCTTAATGGGTTAATATGATGAAATATTGATTTATCACGGGCTTTCAGGTCATCATAACTCCAAGAAAAAACATCAAAATATTCTCTGAAAAGGGAGATATATTGATCAAGTTCTTCAAATGTACAATAAATTCTCATATTTATGTACTTCGAGGAACTATCAGTTCTAATGTTGAATTTCTTCACTTCTTGTACTTTCCAGATGAATACTTTTTCCTTGAGACTTTTTGTATGATCATCTCTTGTGAAAAGAGACTCAAATTGGACACAATTATTTATAACAGGGCCAATTTCATTATCTTCAACATCATTTTCATTTGCCAAAAAATATTTTAAGTGTTCATCATTCTCAAACACTTGGAGATAATATTGGTTCTCTGGCACTGAGGGTGTAAAAACTATTTTCACTTGAAAAATTGTCTCACGTTGGATTTCATTTGGATTTGACAATGAATTAGACAATGCTATGAATGTTATTTTTTATTTTTGTCCCTTGCAATAAAATATATATTGAAGGACGTAAAAGCCTCCATTAATTTATTCACTCTTTTGAAATATAGCTTGAGACTTTCTTTTTTAATCTTATACTTCTGAGTGCTCTGATGTTTTAACAACTCTGAGTTCCTAGTCACAATCAAATGTTCAATATTCATTTCCAGCACCAAGATCATCCCTTGAATTAGGGATTCATATTTTGTTTCATTATTTGTATAAGGGAACTCAAGTTTAATGGCATGTGGGTATACGGCCTTCTTGGGGCTTTTGATTACAATCCCAACTCCACTCGTTGAGCTTGAACAAGCCCCATTGAATGTCATTATATAATGCATGGAAAAGTGATTATATTCCCTCTTTATGTCCTCAATTTTCTCCATATCCAATATGGAATAATTCCCAAGACCAACATCTATATAATCTTCCATTAGTTCGGTATCCTTCTTTTTGAAGGAAAACAATCTCATGGGTTCACGAGGAACCTTGATCATCACTCCATATTTGTCAGGAAACACCATACATCTTCCATCATTCATTATATAGCCACCAATAATGGAATACCAGTCTCTTCCAAGGACACCTCTATATGTTGGAGGAAGATCCACCACCACAATAGTGAAAACTGTAATGATATGGGGAGAAACGGTAATCTAGGAAAAAAAATCATTAATTTCTCCATAGGCTAGTCCCTTCCTGGAATCAATCACATAGATGATTTATCCTGTTTCATAGTACTTGGTGCATCTCATGCCAAGTGCCTCTATCACCTCTAAAGACATGATTTTGTTTGTCGCACTATAATCTTTCAGATGGTTATGGAGCACAATGCCATGATTCTCTATTGAAAAGTAGAACAGAGGAAATTTTCCTCTTAATTTCACCACTGATGTATTATGACTCTTCTTTAGGTTTGAAATCACTACTTAAATTCTCCCAACTGGCCCATCCAACAGTTTAAGGATGTTTTCCCTATGTTGGGGAATTTTTACTACTTCTGTAAAAGCAGATTAATTCTTAACTTGCTTAGATCCTCAACAACATTATAACCATCTGAAGAGAATTGAGAGTCTTTTGTTTCTTTTTTACTTCTGTGCTGGTCACTTTACTTTTATCACTCTCTTTCCTTATCTTTCTCCTGATCATTTTTTTTTCTTTTTTCAGAATTCTCTTTATTCTTGGACTTATTTACAATAGCATGTGTTTGGACAACATTTTCTTGAAAGATAGGATCATCTTATTCTTACTCAAATATGTACATGGATGTCTCACATCCATCTGTCTATACAGATTCAAAAATTTCTTCTAGCATATAATCATTTTTTGGTTCAACCATTTTCTCATTGTATGGTTCATCAATTATTATTACGTTCAAAGTTAGTTGTCTGAGAACCCTCTGTCTTTGTTTTTGGTTGGAATTTTCAAACCTCGTTATTTTTTCTTCGGAAGGGTTCCTTCTATTCTCTGGAACCGACATCCTCACATTAGATATGAAATTATCATTCCTTCTTAGCCTTTTTATTTCATTTTTCATTTGTCTATTTGTTATGTTCATCTGAGCAATCTTCATTGTTTGCTTTGTCTCTTGAGCTGCAACGAGATCCATTTTTACATCCGATATAGTTCCTTTAAAAAATCCTCCACTGAATGATTGAATTTCACCAGGTCATGGATTTTTCTCTTCATTCTTCTTTGAACTAGATGCTCCTTGATCAACAATATTCAAACTATCCATATTCCTTTGCACTCTTCCCAGGATAATGTCAGGGTCAATGCCTATTTCAATCATGATTTCCTCCATCTTTGTAGCTTTGATCATTGCTTCATAGAAAGTCTCAATTTGAGAATCTTTGATGGTGAACTTCACATTGGACAACATGGAATTTGTGTAGAAACCAAGTATTACTAGATCAATATTTAATTCAACGTTTTATTAAATATGAAATTGAAATCTCTTATCCTCTAATTTTTCTTTAGACATATTTGGGTGAAGTTGGTAAGAAGAGTGTGATAAGCGATTGGAGGATCAAACATGTTTAATAACATTATTTCAATATCACCAAATGAGCCTATGGATCTTGTGGGAAATGATGTGTACCATTCATAAGTGTGTCCTGAAAAGTTTTGAGAAACAACCTTAAAATTATATCATCATGTTTGATAAGATGGAGATCACAAAAATCTAAAAACAAATCAACATGTCTTTTAGCATTAATCATTCCATCTCTAGAAAATTTCTTCAAAGTACCTTTAGGAAGAACATGGAGCTCATGTTGTTCTCCTTGAAGGTCAAGAGGGGATTCTCTTACCCTTCTTATGTTTTTGTACCTTTTTTTTCGTCTTTCTTATCATCTTTCTTCATGGCATATTTCTTCTCATCTTTCTTCATGTCTCCCTTCTTCATTACTTTCTTCATGTCTTCCTTATTCACTCCTTTCTTCATGTCTTTGTTCTCTTGGGTTTTCTCTATCATCCATGTCTGAAGGTTTCTCATTTTCTTCAAGAGGATGATTTTCAACTTATGAGAGGTGTAGATGATTTCTCTTACTTCTGGTAATTGGTCCTCTATACTCATCCAACTTCAATTCCTTCCTTTCTCTTGTCCTCTTCGAGCTTGTATTTTTTTTCTCCAGTATTTCCTTTCGTCTCTTCTTTATCTTCGAAGAATTTCTCTTTCTTCTTATTGAACTAGTGTTTCCCAAGATATTTCTAGTTCTTCTGTAGTTCCAATTGTTGTTATTGCAAGATTGTATAACTGGTGAAAAATACTTTGTTGGTTGTTCAATCCAATTTCTAACCAGGGTTGGTTATCCTGAGGCAAATTCATATGAGTTTATGCTCTAAAAGAAACTTTAAATATTCAAGTTTTCTCCCCAGTATGCTCACCAAAAATGTTGATGCTTCAATTCGTCAGGACTGAAACGAAAACCTCACAAGGATATGAAAACTCCTGCATTTTTAAGGATATGGTACTCCTCTTTGGATTATGGTACTCCTCTTTGTATTATGATATTCTTCATAATTTAAAATAAATAATAATATGAGACCATATCACATAATATATTCCAATCTTTAATGCTAAAAAAAATCAAAATGCTTAAAAATAAAAGAGTGTTTATAAAAGAGAATTCTTGAGAAGTGGACCAGGAATCTCAAACATCATATGTTACAGAAAATAAAAATGTCCTCACATCCTTCGTAGTAGAAATAAAGTTTATAATCACATTCAAATTAAAAGAAGATGGTTCGTTTGCATGAGAGAACTTTTAAAGCATAATACTTATAGAGATCAAAAGAAGATTATGATAGACCAATTTCAAATACTTTATACTGAAAACATAGAGTTATAAATTATAGTCAAAATTGATCCTGAATTAGTTCTCTAGGATTTCTAAAAAATAATAATGTTTATTACAGTGCATGAAATTTAGGCATTTGTCCAATGGACTAGGATTGGGGCTGCTACGGACCATAAAGAAAACATGTACAAGAAAGTATGAGGTAGAAAGAGGATCATGGGAGAATCAAACAACATAATATGGAAAGAAGACAAAGAGGAAGTTTATCAGGATTCATTTATACTTTTCTAGTTAAAGAAGAAGAATAACTGGATGAAAAACTAATAAGGGAACAAAAATGTGATCAACCTAGACTTACTATGATGTAATCTCTTGTTCTTCATTTTCTTGTTGCTTTTTCTTTCGTACCCTTTCTTGTTGATATTTGATTTCCAGTTGCAACTGCTTTTGCTAGTATTCTGGAAATCTTTCCAATTGAGTTGTTTAACCATTCTTGAATATAATTCCTTAACGGGGAAACAATCACTTCTTGTTTTACTTTAATATTAAACAACCAATGTTCAATTTCTCTATGATCAATAGATAAATTTTTCAAATCATTGTCAATATCTTCATTTCTATTGGTATATTCAATAATCCAGTTGTCAATATCATCATGTGTGAACTTGATCATAGTATCAAACTTTTCTACTGATGCCTTTTTTAATTCTTCAATTTTCTCTTCAAATTGTTGTCGAGTCATGAGCATTGAATTTGAGATAAACTTAGGGTATGAGACTTCAATAGTGGTACTGGTGATATCTAAATTAAAAAACATTTAGTATTCTTTTGTTTTCCTTCTTGACAAATCAATCAATTGATTTAACAATCCATTCAATACATTGATTATTTCAATACAACAGGCCTTTAGTTGCTTGATGTGGCTCGGGGAAGATAAATATTATTTCTTTCTCATCTTCTCTGTCATTGTCAAAACCTTTACTACAAACATCACAATTCCATCTATATAAAAACCTTCATCGTTTTTTAGATTTGTATTCAAATATTCTCCGATGTTCTGAATTTTGAGGCCTATAGAGGAAAAGTATTTTTCTAAATCCCATAAATATAAAATCAAAGACGCTATCTTCTTTATGTTCTCCTCGAAAAAATGTTGAGTGGCAATAATCAATCTTTAAATTCCTTTTACTCTAGCACTTGGCTCTAGGGTTTCTTGAAAACTTTTCTCAGGCCAAATCATGGAAACGGGGGAAGCCAAAATAGGTGGAAGCATGAGAGTTACTTCCAATTCCTTAATTTTCTCTTTCAACTGACCATTTTCTTCCTCCATATTTTCAATTGAAAAATCAAGTGCATCCCCTGTAACTTTGTGAATGGATGACAATCTAGAAGGAAACATGTTATGTGTATCAATGGTAGACCGTAACTTTCCACTTTTACTCTTCTTGGTTCTTTCAAATACCAATTTCTTAGAATCTCTATCAAACAATGAATTTTGTACAACAAAATTATCTTCATCAGAAAATATCTCATCCTAGACCATAATTTGTAGAAATATGATGTACATC
The DNA here is from genome assembly GCA_009831015.1 of Picea engelmannii. Lineage (NCBI taxonomy): Eukaryota > Viridiplantae > Streptophyta > Pinopsida > Pinales > Pinaceae > Picea > Picea engelmannii. The sequence goes on from ML785063.1 coordinate 1,094,455, forward strand.
TTCTCTAGCAGGTTGTTCTTCGTCATGGAAGGTGATATTATCGATATCCACATCTAGGTCCATATTATCTAGTAATAAATCATGTTTAGGTGCATTTATTTCTCCTATCTCTTGCTGTGAATTAGTTCTTTTTATTTTAATATTTAACATGTGGGGGTTTTCTAAGTTCCCCTGAGGAGGGTTTCTTTCTTCATCATCCCTTGAATTATTAGTTCGTATTTTTATTTGTTGTGATGTCTCAGGATGAGGGTTTATCTTGGGTAGAACACTTCTTCGAGAAACAACTGGTGACTGAGCATTCTTCTCATTTGAAGTCTTACCTCTTTCCTTGTGATGTTTTGTGGTAATTATGATAGTTTCTATATCACCAAAATCTCTATTAGCTTCTTGAATATTAGGGTCATGGCTATTATTCTCCTCTTCTCCGCTTATAAATGAGTTTATGAGTTCAGAGATTAGCCCGACTTAAATAAAATGATTGTAAAAAATATGATTGGGGTCAAACCCCTTTATTTCCTCTGCATATCTCATGTAGGAATGGTCGAAATAGGAAGCATATTCATCAATCTTGGAAATTCCTCTAAGAAGAATTTCACCAACTTTCCATGGAAGAGGTATGACTTTATTTTTTCTTTTCTCAGAAAAGTGTGAAACCATAATTTGTATTGTTTAGCCATTTCAATAATGAACAACTTATCGGATACATAATATGGAAGGAAAATGGGTTTTTCGTTAGAACTGAAAACCATGATGATATTATAATCATCCATTTTTTCAAGAATTCCTTTCTCATTTAGAAAATATGATGCCTCCAATGAGACCCAAGAAGTATCTTCCCAAAATAATAGTTTCTTAAATTTAGACACAAAATCATATATATTTCATATAAATGGTGGCCAACCTTCTTCCTACACAAATATTGATACCACATGGTCACAGGGTCCACCTTTGCATTTACCCTTGTGGAAATATTTAAACCCTTAAAATTATGACAATAGATGATAGAAAATACCAAATAAGATGTCATATAAAATTTCTTCTTAGTCTTGAAATTTGTCAGTTGTGTAGTAATCTCATTTGAAATAATCTTTGCCCATTCAATGATTTTATTTTCATGAGCTGTGAAATGAAATATATACAATGCCAATCGAGGAATGGTTTCCGTATAATATTAGTGAGTAATTCGAGCAAATAAACATGAAATTTATTTATATGGATTTTTCAAAGAACTCACTCGAATCCTAGATATATATTCTGGCATTGATGCAAGATCCTGTAAATACTCTTGAAGAAGTTTGATTCCATTATTTTTTCTTTTTAGAAAATTCCTGGCTTCTTCCCCTTTTAAACCAGGTTTGGCTCCAACAATTTCAACATCTTATTAAATATTGAAGGAACCATGGAAATAGGAAAACTTCTCTACAATGGGATGGCCCTTCTATTTTGGATGAATTTGTCGATGCACCAGGCGATGATATATTTGCATTTGAATACCTCTGGGATGAAACCTGCGAGTACTATCCCTGAAGTCCACACCTTATTATTTTCTTTACCCAACATATTCGAATATTACCAATATGACTCGGACCAATGATAGTTCTGATCTTCTCTAGCGAAGAGGTTCAAGGTATCTCCATAGAACTATTTTTTTTCATGACTAACTTTGTTGAGTTGACAATATTTTTTAGTAATATTACTTTTCACAGTAAAATCATTTTAAGTTGTATATCTTTTGAAGAAAGCATTAAGTCGAAATAAATGTGATTTTCCTTGATATAAACACCAATAATTAATGACATTTTCATAAATGAATTTAGTAGTTGAGTCCATAAAAATAGTATTAAATGTGACTCGATAAAAGTGAAAGAAGGGACGCATGACAATGGAGTGTCAAAGTGAGCGATTAGAATGGAAGGGCAAGTCTGCCAGTCCAAAAGTCTGAAATAGATTAAATTGTAAAGTGTTGAGATATGTTGTGCAAGATGTGAGAGGAGTGAAATAATAACATGTAAGTCCATGAGTCTGTGATACAAAAATAAAATAAGTGTTGAGGAGGACTAATGTATGGGTAAAGGGACCATAATACAAGTCCGAGAGTCTGTGAGTCCACCAACTTGTGAACATGGTGAAAATGACTAAGTGTGGTAATCTTGATACAAGAAAGAAAGGGAAAAGGGGATATGGAATATTTAGGGAAGAATTTTATAGAAGGGTAAGAGAAAAGGTAAGAAAAGAAAAGGGAAGATAGAAAGAAAGGGGAAAAACAAATGGGACTCGACACCTTTTCAAGGGGGAAGCCTCCAATAGAGAAAAGATCGAGTACAAGTGATTTCACAAGACAACCTTTTACAATGTTTTATACCTATATATATATACTATTTATATCTTCTTAAGAATATTCTAGAGGTGGAACCTTCTAGTAAGTCTTCCTACAATAATTGTGTTCACATTACTACATAGGCCTTATTTACTAATGATGGAATTTATTACATAAAAATACACAATATTCTATCTACTTGAGGGGTTAGGGAAGTTAGGACCCTACCGCATCAAGAGTTATGTCTCATTGTGACATTCATCCAGGGTTATGTTGGATTGTAACATTTCTCAATGATTATGTCACAACGTGACATTCATATTGGTTGACTTATGTTGAATTTCTACGTTTCTCAATGGTTATGTTGCATTATGGAATTCACCTAAGGGTTGTGTTGCATTGTGACATCAAGAGGTCAACCACATTATTGATTATGGTTAATTATGGTTGACCAAGTCGAATATAGTTGACCATGATAAACATGTTCACTATGGATATCCATGGTTGACTTTGGTTGAGTATGGTTGGCCATGGTTGACTATGACTTATAATGGTTGATTATTGTTAACTGGTTTACACCATGCAAACATGGTTGACCATAGTTAACTATAAGTGTCTTGTTTGACTATGGTTGGTTCTTTTTTACCATGATTGACTGTGGTTGATTATGATTCTTAATGGTTAACTATGTTTAACCATTTAGAGTACCTACAGTCAGCTATGGTTGAATTTCATTTACTATGGTTGGATTTGGTTGACTTTGTTGAATATGGTAATGTTTGATTGGATTTGGTTAACTTTGGTGATATCAAAAATTTTAATTATATTTAATTCTCATCAATTTTTATGATTGATATTTGTTTCATTCCATTTTAATACTAAGCATTATGGGTGATTGTTGGACAAATGATTTGGACAGTTGGTTGTCAGTGATGTTAACCCTTGGAGATAGATGTCAACTCTTGGAGAAGTCTGGAATCCCTAGAGATGTGGTTGATATTGATGGTTTTTTATTTGTCATTGATGGTAGTTGATGTCAACATATGTGTTGGGTTCATTTGATGAAGTCTACATGACACCCTAGAATTGTGGTTATGGGACCCGAAGTTGGTTGAGGAATATGGACATGAAGGATAGTGTAAATGCATGTAAGACACTCATATATGGATATTCCTTGACGTTTTTTTTCCAGTGATATGTGGTATGCCACGTGGTTCATCACGGTTGAGGAGTTATGGCCATGTGAAGTTAGAATCCAAAAAAGAAGGTCAAGAATCCCCTAGTTGGTTACAAGTGAGTTAATGAATGGGTAAAGTGGTTATAAAAAGAAATTCAAGAAGCCCTAATAATAAGGAAAAAGGTTACCTAGAAAAATTATAAATACACATCATAAGACATTCATTTGATAGACACACTTACATTGAATATCTATATTGTGAATGTTATGGTCTAGTATTTTTGTCTATTGGTGAGTGAATCGGATGACAAGTATGAGAAAGCTGAGAAACTGAGAGGAAAGAGACAAATTTTTAGAGCTACAAAGCTCTAAGGTTTCTGTAAAGCCCTAATTTAGTTATCCCTCATGGGTCAAGAATATGGTTTCTCATGAGGCACCCCTACGAGTTGCCTAGGGAATGTCATGCAAGGTCCCACATGACAGGTAGTCTTCATCCCATGAGGACAACACAAAAGTGAAGGAGGATGCTTGTTCCTATTTGTTGAGGTCTAAGGTGAAGCCACAAGATTGTGTATCAGGTTTAGAGGCACTAGGTCAGTTATAGATGTAAAAGTTATGTTATTATATTTGTTATGAGGTTTCATCTTTGTGATATTGAGGAGCATGCTTGAAGAATGTGTTTGTGAGATTTGGTATATGACTTGAGGCACATCTTGGATGTATGGTAAATGTTGGTTCAGGTATATCTGATAAGGTAAATTGATGGTTCATATCTTGGTTATATTGTAATATGGTGTATGGAATGATATGGTATAGAGTTGAGACACTTGTTATGGTTGAAGTGCATGGTTGGCACATGGTATGGTATAGGATTGGTACATGCTATGGTGGAGGTGTTGATGTACATTGTTGATGTACATGGTTGATACATGTTATGGTACAATATTGGTACTTGGTATGGTGTTGATGTACATGGTTGATGGTTGAGGCATATGATACAAGTTATGGTGCATGATTGATGCATAGTTTGGTACAAGTATTGGTGCATGGTTGATGCACTTGTTATGGTATAGGTTGTGGTACACAGTTGATGTTTGGTATGCTATAGGTTGATGTTTTGGTACATGCTTTGGTACATGGTTGAGACACATATCTTTTGATGGTATGTTGGTGATCTTGGTACATGCTTGGTAGATGCATGTGTTGATGATGTTGGGAATATAGTTGAGAGGTGTCTTTGGTATATGATCCATGTGAGAGGATATGGTTGAGTATCAGTGACAATGACAGGTTGGATACAATGACAGGTTTATAGGTTACAGGTTGATGTGACATTGGTAGTGGCAGTGATTATAGTAGTGACAGTTTGGTCTACACTTATATTTCAGTGAGGAAGGACGGGGCAAGGAAAGGGGGTCATAGCCTCCTTCCGGTTGGTTCCAAAAAACTCAAGAGGTTGGAGCTTCCTTTGTATTGAAGCCTAAGAATCATGGGATTGTAGCCTCCTTCCGGTTGGATCCAGAGAATTCAGGGAGTTGTTGCTTCATTCAGGTTGGATCCTATAAATCAGGGGGTTAGTGCCTCCTTCTAGTTGGTGTTGGAGAAATGGGAAGTTGGTTCTTTCAATGAATGTATTATTTGATATATATAAGAAATCATTTTGTGTTTTTCTCCTGTTTGGGTTTCCACGTAAATTCGTGTGTATTGTGTACTTGATGTGATGTTACTTATGTTTATATGATCATGATATATATTGAATGTGATTATAGATGATGCATTGATGATAAACTTTTTATAAGAATGAATTATATATATTGTTTTTAAAGTAGTAAAAGTGCTCATATCAA
>ML785063.1:1110356-1131335 GCA_009831015.1 Picea engelmannii
CTTATAATTAACTTCAGGTTGAGAGCCAACAACCTAACCTCATAATTCAATGGCAGTATATATATCAATAATAGTATTTAAAGGACCTTATTCAAATGACACTATTTGAGAAGTACCACATATAAGAATAACAACATACAAATGTTGATCCCTAAAGTAACAACAATTACCATGACAATATATAACGATATTAGTAATTAATATGAAAATTTTCAAGTGACAGTAATTTAAAAGGACCATATATGTAAAATTAAAAAGTAATCAAAGCGCATTCGTATTTTAAAAACTCATGCATTGGTACTTAAAACGTAGACCACATGCAGACCATTTTCACACGCAGAAAAGCATTAAAAACGCAGACCATTGAAAAACGCTTAAAATGCAGATTTAAAACGCCCAAATATATCTGTTAAAACGCAGATCAGTAAGCAAATAAAACATAGATTTAAAAATGCCCCATAGTTAGTTAATAACGCAGATCATTAACATCACAACGCCGAATTAAAAACGCCCAACAACATACCTTCTCCTCATGGCCAAAAGCGGCGGTAACAAATTCAATATTGTCAAAACAAACTCATAATAACATTGTTGAACAAAATTGCCGAAAATATAATGCCAAAACAATCTCACCATATTATCATCAATAATAGTAAATTTGTCGAATATAAAATGCTTTCTACTTTACCAATTAAAATCATACCGTTGCCTTACGCCCGCGTTGGAAGATGTCCCGCGCTCCGTGCCGCGTCCCGCGCTCCGTGTCGCGTCCCGCGCTCCGTGCCACGTCCCACTCGCCGACCGTGAAAGGCTCACCGGTACCTCCCAGCCAAACGCTAGGGGTACTCTACTTCCCCATTAGCCCCCCGAGCCGCAAAGGGACCACACAAGAACCAGAGATAGACTAGCGTCTCAGCTCGCCTCCACGGCTGAGCTACCACTCCAACACAGCTGAGATAAACCCAACTCCACACAAGCAACCCATCAAGCCACAAGTCGATAGCGTAACGTTACGCTAACCGTTTCTCCCCTTCTTCCTTCCTTTCCCTTTCTTTTATAGAAATTTGAGACTAACCTAATTTCCGAAATCATTAATTAATTAATTTTTAATGACAACCTCTAAAGATTCTCCGCCGTCCAAATGTCACTCATCCCTATGATTCTCCAAAATTAATTTCTTTTTAATAATTAAAAGACTCAATTCCCTCACTCCCCCAAAAATCACTCCTTAAATTACTCCTTAAATTACTCCTTAATCACTCCTTAAATTTCTTTAATTTTATTATTAAATTCTCTCTTGTTATTTTTATTTTTTTAAAACCCAAAAGATAAATGCGGTTTTTAATCTTTTCAATATATATATATATATATATATATCTTTCTTTCTTTTTTTTCTTTTTTTTTAAATTCTAGCTTTTATACTCCCACACTTTAATAAAATTTTATTTCTTCTTTATCATTTAAAGGCCATGGGTTTCGCTTAATTTATTTCCCTCATTATTTTACCCCCCTTTACTTTTAAGAAGACTTTAATTCACACCTAGGTGGGTTTTAGTTTACGCCCGCCCTAGGTTTATTTTTCTAGGACCTTTTCTTTGGGCTGGTCAATTTATCTTAGAGATGTTTTAATTCAGGTTTTGATTTGAGCAGGGAGACAATTTAATTAGGGGAGTCGTTTTAAGAATTTTATCAGGTGTTAATGTCTTAGGGTCATCTAGGTTGTCTCATCATCATCATCCATGCGACGTGCCCTTCAGGACGCACTACATGCTCCAAGGGTGCCACTCGCCTCGTTTGCTTCTGCTGCGTGACGTGCCCTTCAGGATGCACCACATGCTCCAAGGGTGCCACTCGCTGACTTGCATTTCTTTGCGCGACGTTCCCTTCAGGATGCACCACGTGCTCCAAGGGTGCCACTCACTGACTTGCATTTCTTTGCGCGACGTGCCCTTCAGGATGCACCACGTGCTCCAAGGGTGCCACTCACTAACTTGACGGATTGGTAGACTCTATAACCCCTGGAGTCAACACTCTGCCAGGTGAACTTGTGGGAGACTAAGGGCTCTAAGGAATAAGGCCCCCGCCTTATTGCGCACCCCTTAGAATCATCGTGAGCGACTGTCGTAGTCTACCCTCACGACATCGTGGATCCTCTCGAACTAGGTAATCGTTAACCTACAGTTCGAGCCACAGCGGGAGTTCTAATAGGCTGTGGTAGGGTTGTTGTCCACACCTCTCCCTCAATCTCTCTGGAACTCATGTGTGGCCCCTTTACTCCATATGTGAGTCTGGTCGGCAAGCTATCGTCAACTTGCATCATCAACCATCATGTCAGATCATGTCAACAACATATCATAAAATCAATAGCATCAAATCAAAACAATATCACCGTAAATGAAACAACCCAAACAGTCCACTCCCTGACTCAATTCGGTGTCCAAGGGAGTTCCACCGATGCCTCTGCATCCTCAGGGTCTGAAACCCTGCACACTCAATGAAACTGAGTCAGCAGCACCTGTCTACATCAACGTAGTAAAAACATCCTGTCATATATCTTAACGCATCATAATGAAGGAAAAAGTTTTATCATCATAAAAATCCAGATCACTTGCGAGCAAGTGTCCTCAAAGAATAAGTTTGGTAAGTGCGCCAGAGCGGGATGTTACAAGTAAGAAGAAAGGATTTTATCACAGAGAATCATGGTCTAGCTCGGGGGTGGATAGTCGTAAATCCGTTAGGAGTGACTGAGCCTATGGTTGGGTGGAAATGGGAACCCCTTTTAGTAGTCGCTTCAAGTTATTTGGTTCTGATAAGTATTTTCCATATTTTATGTGTTGAATGAGAATAATGGATGAATGCTTGGATTTAAACATATGTGTATTTATAAAGAAATTCTATGTGGAATGGTTATGATATGTATATGCCTCCTCCTCCTTGTAAACTTACACTTTTGACTAATAGTTGTATGCCCATCTTAGCTCCTAAGGCTTCCTGGGACATAATCTTGTAAGAGGATTGATATAGGAGATATCATGATGACTTGAACCTCTCCATCTAAAGACGATCTTTCTTCCAGTCCCATTGTCATGTGACCAGAATTCCAGACCCAAGTCCTTAACCATTTCATGGTAAAATCTCAGGACGTATAGAAAAGTGGAAGCTTTAAAAAGGGGAGGTCCCTCCATTTGGAAGACTATTGGACGAGATCCATTCGAAAGGACCCATATGAACAATACCCAGGAACCTTGGGCTAAGACTAAGGAAGTTATGTCCCCTTAGTTTCGAATTTCTAGAAGTCCGAGACTTTGGAGTATGATCGACCTTACCATCCTTACACTGGCAGAAGGTAACTGGGAAACTTAGTTTCCCGTAAGGTTTACCGATGTTAGGAGATTCCCCAAGTGGTTAAGTGGACTTGTATGATCAACTAGAATGAGATCCTAAACCTTGAAGGTCGAAGCCATGAAGGACTCAAAACCCTAGATCGAGGGATCCTTCGGGTCCCTTCCTAGTTGTTAATATATAGGGGATGTGTGGCACTATCTCCTTTTTATCTAATATTGGGCACTTTGGGAGATAAGAGGAGTTTGAATCACAACACTCTTGAACAACAAATCCATGAGGTAACCAGAATCATATATCTATAGATATAAATGGTCAGATATCAATCATGAGATCTAAGTGTTAGAAGCATGTTGGTTTGGGGGTGACGTGGTGCAGTGACACCCCAAGGGCAGCATGGACCCCAACTGATGTGCCATTTTTCATGTATATTTGTGTGTGACACATGCCCTATAGACCCATTGGACATGTAACACATGTCACCTTGACCTCTCCTACATGTCAGTTCCTGATACGTGTCTACCTAGCCAACGCAGTTGGTGAAGTGACCGGGACTCTGAGAGTTTGGGGTTCGAAACTCCAGAGGGTTTGGGATGTAACATGGTAGGGAGACCAAAATGGTCTAGTATCTAGAGACACATGGTGAGCTTACAAGACTTTAGAGGTTTGGAACTCTGGTTTGTCTCGTGCGTAGATATTAAATAGGTGTGAAGCACCGAACCACCAAAACCCTCTATAGTTGACTAGGAGGAAGGGAGTAAGTCCAATTGTGAGATCAGAACATGGATGGTTTTCCACCATGGAGGAATGAAATTGGAGATAGTACGTGTGAGTTGGGTCCACATGGGGGACATGTGTCCCTCAACCAATAAACACCCAAAGAACTTTGGAGAGGTATATCTACCAGTTCTGGACTCAGTTTTAAGCATGGATACCGTGGCTGGAAAACTCTGGACGAACAAAGTGTAGTAGAACCCCAAAATGAAGGATTTGATCACTTAATGAGAACAAAATTTTGAGACCCCATCCCTAGGAAATGCACTCAGGGGTCGGGTGTGTTACAAATTAGTATCAAAGCATGGTTACAACACTTGGTCTTCTTGGGCTCATGGACGAATTGCGTAAAAAACATATTTAAATAACTTTAAGGGTGACTCCCTACCTTACCTCTTTCCTAAAGAGTCTATTCAAACCCTTGTTGAAGAAAAGAATGAAATATTTCTAATGTGTGTGTGTATTTAAGAAATATAAACCATGTGTTGTTCATGAACCAAGTGTTTTTCCATCACTCAAGAAGTCAGTAAACAATGGGGAAACTACAAGCATACAGGATGGTGATGCGCCATGATATGGGCGATGGCTCCCACAATAGAGATGAAGAATATGATGAGAGGAGAGCGGTGGAGACCCCTCCATATCTGGCTGAAATTGTAAGGAGAATAATGGTTGAATTATAGAGCTGCAAGGGTGACAATGAGAGATTGATAAAAGAGAAAGAAAACAAACAGAAATTAATGCAGTATTGTTGCAGAGTCTATCTGACATACATCGACAGTTGCAACATGGACCCGCAACTAGTCATGTGGACCGAAGACATACAAAGAGAAGTCAAAGTCCACCTGAGATACAAAAACATTGTCCCATGAGTGGCCACACTAGGAGAATTACCTCGAGGAAGGCCCATCCTGGAGGCATGGGACACTCATCGGGAGAGTCCTCTGGAGAGGAAATGGGAAACTTTGAGGGATATTCTAGTAGAACAACTAACTCTCAATCTCAAAAGAAAGGAAATAAATGAAAGAATTTTAAAATCCATGATCCTGAAGAGTTCAAGAAATCCAGAACACCCTCTTTCGATGGTGAGATTAAAAAAGGGGAAGAGGCAGAATCTTGGATGCTTGGTCTAAATAAGTACTTTAGAGTCCATGACTACTCTGAAAAATTGAAGGCTCGAATAGCCATCTTCAACCTAAATGGAAAAGCTTCCATTTGGTGGGAAGACCTTAAGAACATGAAAGGAATCCATGAAGAGGAATTGTCATGGAAATGGTTTGAGAAACAGTTCGAGAATAAGTATATGTCAGAGAAATACCTTGGTGGGAAGACTAAAGAGCTTTATGAACTCAAGTTGGGACAACTCATCATACAGGAATATGTCAATAAATTCCTTGAGTTTTTGAGGTATGTACCCTACATAAAGGATCAAAAGGTGAAAGTGAAATGATTCATTAGTGGGTTACCTCAAACCTACTAGAACAGAATTGATTTTGATGAGCCAAATACCTTAGAAGACACTATTTGGAAGGAAATGTATTTTTATGAACAGTTCGGGAGTCCAACAGAACCTCGTGAGGAATGGAAGAAAAAGAGTAGATTTGGATTCAATAATAAGGGGTCAAAATCCTAAAGATTTAATAACTATAGGAAGGACTCTATGATAATCCTTCCTACTAGAAGTGTATATCAACATAATTTCCCCTCCCAGAGTGGAAATAAACATTTTGGAGAAACCTTAAGAAAGACCGATAACCCAAATAAGGAACCCTTGAAATGTTGGTCTTGTGGAGAAGAAAAACTACTAAGGGACTGTCCACATAGACAATAGAACAATAGTTGAGTTTACAACATCCAAGAAGCTACCACCGTCAATGATGTGGCTAGGAGTATGCCATGGATTTATGCAGACTTGGATAATAAACTAGTTGCCCACCAAGCTTCATTGATGGAGATGGAAGGTATAATCACCAACCATCTAATTCTATTTTAACTGAGATTGGTTCTAATTTGACTTATGTAGCCCCTCATATTGTTGATAAATGTAAACTGCAACTAGTTAGGCATGTTAAGCCATGGTTAGTACAACTAGCCATTGGCACCAAACGAAAAGTAGAAGAGGTCATCCCAGCTTGCCAATTCATTATGGATGGATTTCCCACCCAAGCTACCCTGAACATACTTCCTATAGGATCTTATGACTTTTTGATTTGTATGGACTGGCTAGTTTCATATAAAACTAAGATGGATTTCTACCATAAAACCATAGAATGTCTAAATGAAGAAGGGAGAAATATAACTCTCCAAGGGATTCAGAAGCATGTCTCAGTGAGACAAATATCAACCCTTCAATTGAAAAGTATTGTAGAAGGGGATGTCCTCTATATGAAATAAAGGTGTTGGAATTTTTTGAGGATGACAAACCAAACTTAGAGGACCACCCCATATTATGTGAGTATAGAGATGTGTTTCCATAAGAGGTATCGGGTCTACCTCCGAGAAGATACATTGACTTCTCCATAGACCTTGCACCAGGAATGGTGCTAGTGTCTAGGACACCCTATAGGATGAGTACACCCGAGCTAGTTGAGATCAAGCTACAACTAAAGGAAATAATGGATAAAGGCTACATATGGCCTAGTGTGTCTCCATGGGGAGCACCAGTCTTGTTTGTGAAGAAGAAATATGGCACACTCTAATTGTGCATAGATTATAGACAACTCAATAAGAAAACCATCAATAACAAGTACCCCTTACCAACAATCGATGACTTGTTTGACCAATTAGGGGGTTCTTCCATTTTATCAAATATTGACTTAAGGTATGGATATCATCAAGTCTGAATCAAGGATGAATACATCCAAAAAACAACCTTCAGGACAAGGTATGGTAACTATGAATTTGTGGTGGTTCCATTTGGATTAACCAATGCCCCCGTCACATTTATGTTCTTGATTAATAATGTACTCAACAAATTCCTAGAAATATTTGTATTGGTCTTCATTGATGATATAATAATCTACTCCAAGAGCAGGGAGGAGAATGGAGAACATATTAGACATGTACTTCAAGTACTAAGAGAGAATCAACTCTACGCTAAGTTGATCAAGTGTGACATTTTCTAGAAACAAGTCCATTACTTAATCCATGTTATTTCTAAACAAGGAGTGGCAGTAGACCCTAACAAGATTAGGTCTATTATGGAATGGCCTACCCCAAAGGATGTATCTGATATCAGATCCTTTATGGGATTAGAAAGATACTATATAAGTTTCATAAAAGGATTTTCCAAGATGGGTTGTCCAATCACTGCCCTTCAGAAAATGGGGGTTAAATTCATTTGGACATCAGAATGTGAAGAAATATTTCAGGCACTGAAATACCCTCTGATCCATGCACCCATGCTGAAGATCAAAAACCCTGATATTGATTTCCTCATGTGTACAGACTCTTGCAAGGAAGGACCTCGAAGAGTCCTTATGAAACAAGGACGTGTAGTTTTCTACGAATCCAGAAAATTGAATGAGCATGAAATCAATTATGTGACCCATGATCTAGAGTTGGCTAGCATAGTGCATGCTTTAAAAATGTGGAGGCATTACCTCCTAGGTAGAGGATTTATACTGATGATAGACCATTGTGGTTTGAACGACTTATTTGATCAACCGAAACTCAATCCTAGACAAGCTAGGTGGATGGCTTTCCTTCATGAGTTTGATTTCGAAATAAAACACATCAAAGGAAAGGAAAATAGGGTGGTCTATGGCATTAGTAGAGGTATGAAAACAATTCACCTGCCAGTGGTGAGCACCTTTCAAATGCATGTCAGGGAAATAGTTAGGAATGCACAAGAAACAGATGCATTCTTCAAGACCGTGACATCGTATCTAAAGAAGGAGCCCACAGGGATAAATTATGAAGGCTATCAGATCTTGGACGAAGGTGTGTTAACTTACATAAACAGATTGTATATTCCAAGTTCTGACGACTTTAAGAGGTTCATAATGGACGAACTACACAGGAGACCATACACTGGTCATCCAAGTTATCATAAAATGATTACGGCCACTAGAAAGCAATTCTATTGGCCTGGATTGAAAAAGGACATAGCTTATTATTTAGCTAAGTATCTAGAATGCCAGCAAGTTAAGGTAGAACACTGGCACCTAGTAGGGTTGTTGCAACCTATACCAATTCCAAAATGGAAAAGGGAGACCATCTCCATGGATTTCATCACCAGATTACCAAAATCGGCCAGGTAGAATGATGCCATCATGGTAGTGGTGGAAAAATTGATCAATTCCACTCACTTCATTCCTATCAAATCAACTTGCAAGGAAATAGATATTTCCAACATCTTCATGAAGGAGATATTCATACTGCATGGCATGCCTAGGGAGATTGTAACTAACAGAGACAAAAAAATACTTCAATATTTTAGATATCCTTGATGGTTGGTTTTGAGACTAAATTGTTATTTATCACAACTTATCACCCTCAAAATGATGGATAGAAAGAAAGAGTAAACTAAATATTAGAAGACATGATAAGAATGCATGTAATGCATCAGCCTAAGAAGTGGGAAGACTACCTGCCACTGGTAGAATTTGTCTACAACAACGGTTATCGAGAGTCATTGAAGATGAGCCCTTTTGAAGCCCTCTATGGTAGATAGTGCAAGACTTGAGTCAATTGGAGTAATCCAGTGGATAGAATTTCAATCAGAATCGAAATGATGAAAGAAATTGAACAACAAGTGATTCAGATAAAGGAAAATCTAAAAATTTCTCAGGATAGAGAGAAAAGTTATGTTGATGGAAAGAGAACTCCCAGAGAGTTCAAGAGAGGAAACTATGTCTATCTCAGAGTTAGGCCCGGGAATATTTACCTGAGAATGGGAGCTTGTAACAAGATGGCACCTCGATATTGTGGACCCTTTGAGGTCTTAGATAGAGTGGGACCTATAGCCTATAGGCTAGCACTCCCTCCCATAGTAAAGGCACACAATGTTTTCCATGTTTCATAATTGACGAAATGTGTATATGATTCTAATCATATAATTGAATAGTTTGTGATCCAGGTGGGGCCAAAGGGAGAATTTCTGCCAGAACCTCAATGCATACTAGATAGGAAGGAAAAACCACTCAGGAACCGAACCATTGCACAGGTCAAGGTGTAGTGGAAACACTTTGGCCCAGATGAGGCTACATGGGAAATGGAGGATGCAATGGGACATGCATATCCATTTTTGTTCACTTTTGTATATACAGAGCATGCTGATAGGTAGAACATCGAGGATGATGTTCCTTTAAGGGGAATGGAATTATAACACCCTATTTCCCCTAGTTTGTAAATATAACTATAATGGCTAGGAGACTATGGAAAACTCAATATGTGTGAATGTTTTATTTGATGGACCTTTGTATAAAGGTCAATGAATGTAAATTATGTTATTTACTAGAAAATGGATAAGTGTTGCATGACTACTGGAAAGGGGGATGTACTAATAAATACCATGAATGCTATGAAAATATATGGTGAAGGGGACCAAGAATGGTTGAGTTAGCCTTCACCAGACCAATACCTTACTCAATTTAATTGTTGAGGACTAGAACAATCCTCTGACCCAGAAATGAATTATAGTCAGGCAGGTAGGTGGGATGACTTCCTCAAGAGTTAATGAGGGGATGGGGTAGAGAACCCATCTGTAAGGCTTCCATACCTGACCAGAGGATGGGAATTCAAGCCACATCCAACCTTGTTGAAAGAGGAAAGAAAGGAAGGTGTGGTGGGTAGAGGAAGACCTGTGAAGAGTGTAGAGACGAGAGGTAAATATCTCAGGTTCAAGGAAGAACTAAAAACAAAAAAAGGAAAAACAAATGTTATGGTCGTAGGGAGATGGATAGCGGAGTTATGGTATGATATGATAAATGGGGCTGGTCCTCCTTGATCGATATTGTGTAAACCGTTGCAAAGATCCCGTGGAAGGAAGAGTAACCTCTATTCCTACTATTGTTGAGCTAAAATAAAGGATTCTATCGCAGAGCATCATGGTCTAGCTTGGGGGTGGCTAGTCGTAAATACGTGAGGAGTGATTGATCCTATGGTTGGGTGGAAATGTGCACCACTTTTAGAAGTCACTTTACATTATCTGGTTCTAATAAGTATTTTCTCTATTCTATGTGTTGAACATGAATAATGAATGAATGCTTGGATTTATACATATGTGTATTTATAATTTTTTTCTGTGTGGAATGGTTATTATATGTATATGCCTTCTCCTCCTTGTAAACTTACAATTTTGACCAATAGTCTATATGCCCAGATTAGCTCCTGAGGCTTCCTGGGACATAAGCTTGTAAGACGAGTGAGATAGGAGATATCTGAGGACCTAAACATGTTCGTCTGAAGAGGATGCATCTTCCAGACCCCTTGTCACGCGACTGAAATTCCAAACCCAAGTCCTTAACCATTTCATGGTAAAATCTTAGGAAGGATAGTGAAGTGGAAGCATTAAAAAGGGGAGGAACCTTGGGATAAGCCTAAGGAAGCTATGCCCCCTTGGCGTCAGAGCTCCAGAAGTCCGATACTTCAGAGTATGACCAACCTTACCAACCTTATACTGGTTGAAGGTAACCGGGAAACTTGGTTTCCCATAAGGTTGATCGGCATTAGGCGGTTCCGCAGGTGGTTAGGTGGACTTGTATGATCAACTAGACTGAGATCCTAAACCTTGAAGGCCGGAGCTGTGAAGGAATCAGAAACGTAGATCGAGAGATCCTTTGGGTCCCTTCCCAATCATTGATATATCGGGGATGCTTGGCGCTAACCCCTTTTGTTTGAAGATTGGGCACTTCGAGAGATAAGAGGAGTTTGCATCGCAACACTCCCGAACAACGAATCCCCAAGGTAACCATAGTCGTAGATCTATATATCTACATGGTCGTATCTCAACTGTGATATTTGAGGAGTGTTAGAAGCCTGTTGTTCTGGGTGTGACGTGGTGCAGCGATGCCCTAGGGTGACGTGGACCCAAACCAAATTACCACATGTCACTCAGATTCATGTGCGACACATACCCTATAGACCCATTGGACACATAACAAATGTCACCTTGACCCCTCCTACTTGTCAGTTCCTGATACATGTTCACCTAGACAATGTGGTTGGCGAAGTGACCGAGACTCTGGGAGTCCAGGCTTCGGGACTCCGGAGGGTCTGGGATGTAGCATGGTAGGGAGACCGGCACGGTCTGGAAGCCGGAGCCACATGGCGAGCTTACAGGATTTATAAGGTTAGGAACTCCAGGCAGTCTCGTGTGTAGATAGTAAATAGGCATGAAGTGTCAAACCCTTACATAGTTGAATAGGAGGAAGGGAGTAAGTCCAGTCATGAGATCGGACTATGGATGTTTTTCCACCATGGAGGAAGGAACTTGGAGATAGTACGTGTGAGGTGGTTCCACGTTGGAGACACATGGCCCTTAACCAATAAATGCCCAAAGAAGTTTGGAGAGGTATATCCGTCGGTTATGGACTCAGTTTTAAGCATGGAGACCGTGGCTGGAAAACTATGGACGAACAGAGTGTAGTAGAAACCTTGAATGAAGGATTTGATCACTTAAGGAGAACAAAAATTTTAGGCCCCATCCCTAGGAAATCCACTCAGGGGTCGGGTGTGTTACACCTATTGAAGTAGTTCATTGCTAACATGGGGTGCATGGTATGTTATTGTTCCTACATAATCATCAACCTCTTCTCCATGGAAAGGTTTACCTATAATATCTATATGATTCATCTCACTATAAGTGATCAAGGAATGTTCTAGTGCTTTCTTGGGTATGTGAACACTAAAATGACATGTGCACCCATGTCTTATATGCTTATTACCTAGATGATTCCCTATACCCTTTTAAGGAACTTTAATATATCATAAGGCAATGCATCAATCTCTCAATAGTCCTTGGTCAATATGAACTCCAAAACCTGCAACTAACTATTGGGTATGTGTTATATCCTTTGCACGACTGGACCTAGTGTATGCTACATTGTGTCGGGTGTGCAGGGGGGTTTGAGGGGGCAATAACCCCACACGTGAGGGTTCAGGGGCAGCGCCCCCAATAAATTTTTTTTCCTCGAGAAACATGTCACATTTTTTCCTCGTTTTTCATGTCACCTCGATTTTCGTGTCCATTGTTGGGATGTTTTTCAGCACATGGTTTTCTACCGATGGTTTTCTATTTCTGGTTAAGGAATTAGGGTTGTTGACTAATCCAGTTCAATGGGTTAGGTTTTTGGATGTTGCTAGCTCCTATATGTATATTGTATTGTAAACAATGTATCACTATGAATGAATATAGAATACGCTGGTTTTCCTGGTTTGGGTTTCCAGGGGAAAAATCTCTGTGTAATGTTTGTATTTGTCATTGTATCTTTTTTTTTATTTTAATGAAAATTTGTTCGCAGTAAATATTGTACAAGGTTAAAATATATAGTAACACTATAGGAAAAGACCCTCTAGTAAAGGTTATAGCATAGGCTTTTAGTGTTACAAAATTGGAAAAAATTGTCAAAAAAACCTTCACAAAAACATCAATTTTTTGTAGCAGATGTTTTTGTAGAGATTATAAGGAAACTTCATTATAACTAAAAAACTTGGGTGGCTGGAGGTTGTAGAGAATGTTTTTCTAGCTGATGTGCTTCATGGTATATATGCATCAGTGTGTTCCCAAACATAAAGCATCGGTGCCTGCATTACACCGAAAGAACCAAGTGAGTCCTAAAATATTGGGGCATCAATGCATTTATACAAAATAATGCACTGATGCTTTAATAAAAACAACACACTGGTGGAATCTATGATACCAAGCACTGATGCATTCTCTAACTTAAAGCATTGATGCTTAAATTTACAAGAAAACATCGAGATATTCAAAGATGATTGGGGCACTGGTGCTCTTATAAGTAATAATGCATCAATTCCTTAATAAGAACAAGGCATCAGATAAATATACGATACCATCACTGGTGTGTTAAAAAAAAAACCTATCGGTGCGTGATATTCAGAATGCACCAAAGAGGCAGTGTGATACGAAAACACTGGTGCGTTTATTAATTAAATGCACTGATAAAGTTTTTTTACTATAATAATTGTTGGTTAAAATAGTATTAAGATTGATGTTGGTTCCTTGTATATCAATACCAGTGTGAATTTAATTGCGACACCGATGTGTTTTATCTTGAAACACACCGATGTTGTTTATCATTAAATGCATCAGTTGTCATTTTCTCTTTTTAGAAACAGTACCAACCTATGACAATACATGATTATTGTTATTTTTTAATTCCATTGTTCATAAAAAAATTGGCATGTATCTTAGAATAGTTGTTATCAATGAAATATCGCCTACAAAATTGCACACAATGGTTAAGGAAAATTATCAGTGCCAACAACAATTATTCCACCTATAGAATCAAAAATGCATCTAGAAGCCAAAAAACTATACAATTGGGTCAAAAATTGAAGTGCACAGATTCACCAAAGGAGGCGCGTGCACAGTGCACAGCATGCACGGGCCAACACAACCCTCAGAGCACACTATGCACAAAATACATGATTGTCTACTAGAAAATCCACACACTTCCATGAACGACACATTTATTAATCTTGTAGGGCCCCCAACCACTTCTAGTCCAACTCCCAAAGTGATTTGACACTCATATCTAAGTGAAATCTAGCTTGGAGGTTGTTCAAGGGATAGAGAGTGACCTAAAAGGCCCCTTTTTCACACTATGAACCAATTACATTTTTCCATGAATGAATGCTATAAATAAAATCCATGGGTGTGCTAAGAAACCAAGATATTCAAGTTATTTCTATGCTGGAAGAATTCTTCCTTGATAATCATCTTCTCTCTTTGAAGCCTTCAAGCACCATTTGAATAGGACATTCCACTCACCTCTTGAAGGAATAAGCATTGTTTTTCTTCACCATTTTCCATTTCTTCCATTGTAAGAGAGAATATCTCTCAATTATGGAACTCAAGAGCCCTCCCAAGGAGGAATAGGGGACTCATAAGTCCCTGCCTTTCTCTAGGGTTTTTTTCCTACTAATCTATTGATCCATTGGTAGCAATATGTTGGTCATTTGTTGATTTTCATGGTTCTAAGTTTATTAATCTTTCTAACATTTATTTCTTAGTTTTTTTAGTTGTATTTGTTTGTTTTCATATGTGTTTGGATTATTTAACCCACTCACAAACTTATGTCTTGACTAGCAGGCTCATCTAGACATGCAAGTGTTGTGTTTTTGCTCACCCAAGTGACAAAACCAACACAACATATTGGTGACCATACTAGGGATTGGTATCAAATTCCTTCCTATTTGAGCCTTCAGAGAACTTCATTTTGATTTTTTTTTCCTTGCAGGTACCAAAAACGGTCTAGCCCAACCTGCCAAAGTCAAAATTCAAAGCTAGGGAAGGCGTATTTCACTCGAAAATTTCTTTCCTGACACGTGACAGAAAGTGCACGATTTTTCTTCCCACAGATGCACTCTATGCGCACTGTGCATTCCACACGCTTCATTACTCTACGCATCCTTCACATTTTTCTTCCTCTACACGCCTATCATAACTGCAACCCATGCATATGTCCAGTATTTTCACATTGTAAGGATTTTCATGAATGGTTTGAGGGCCCGTAGCCTCCATATTGTAATTTCCTGCACTTTGTAAAGAAACTACACTCCACTTAGAGTCCTTTCCCATAAGAAAGGTTATCTAACATAGGCACTTGGGGGTTAAAAAGAATCATTATTCTCCTCTTTTTCTTTTTTGTCACATGGATGGCTCATTTGGCTTGTAAAATTTTAAGTTAAAGTTAATACTTTCATACACAATCACTTAAATTGGGACTAGAAGTTACCTTTGACCCTCAAGTATGATCTTCCCCCACAACCTAGTTTGATCTCGGGAATCATAAAGGTGGTTAAAGGGACATTTCATCTCCCTTTAAAAATATTTAGGAGAGGACAAATCCAACCTAGGGTTCCTCTTAGTTTTGGAAATCATATTAAATATTTGTAAGGGCCCATACATGCCCACATGCTTGCAAACTTAGGATAGTTTTTAAATGCTTTATTAGTTTATCACATGTTGGTGTGTATATATACTCAAAATATTACAGTCATTTATATGTCAATATGGGATTCGTAATCAAAAGAGTTGTTACACTATATGTGCAAAAAACAGGTAACCTATCTATGTCTGTTGAATCTACATCAATCAGGAAATAATTAATAACATAACACTCTGTATCTAAATATTTCATACAACTTCAAACTCAGAATATAAATCTTATAAAAAATTTCAAACAAACACTCAATTGAAAAGGTTCTTGCTTAGATAACAAGTCTATTCATTAGAGGCTCATGAAATGAAGAGATGATCTGAGACCTTTCTTCCTGTAGCAATAGAAATAGTAATTAACAATTCACTTTATTCACTCTTAAAGAGAAAGCGATCATAACCCTATCAATTCCAATCAAACCTTGTTCAATATAGGAAACAATCAATATGATTGAAAGACTTCATTATATAGAGCATGAAGGTGAGAGATGAAGTCTTATTGTTCCTGTACCTAATGAGAACAACACAATCATAAATTCAAAATGATAAGAATTGCTTATTTAACAATCCCAAACATCTATCCAACTCTTTCTAACTAAATATCAATCTTCATAAATGAAAATAGAATTATTGACTATGCTTAATATACCACTGTTCATTCACACTGAATAATCAAATCTATTTGGAAAACTATATTGTACTTAGGATAGATCATATACTTACAATTATCTGCAACACACAATTGTTATGTTTTCACACTCACGCAATTAACTTATGACACATAAAGACATATACAAGGAAAATTACCTTGGTTGGGGTGGTGGGCCCTTGCCAAACCTACAAGGTACCTCTAAAGAAATTACAGACTAAAACATGTTACTCATACTCATGAATTGCACAAAATAGAATTTGTATTCCCTCAATTGATCGAATGAATCAGAAGTTCAACATTTCATTTCCTAGCATAACAACGTATATCATTATTTACTTACTTATCTATCATGTGCACAACCTCCCTTTTAAAAAAGGTTAGTTGTTATAATCAAGGTCTGAGGATAATTATCAAATGTTTTCAAAATATTACAATTGGTGAACCATATTGTATATCAAGGAATGGAATTCATCCTCATGACATGAAGTGCATCAGTGATGAAGTCTATAGTGATCTCCAAACTATCTAAGGATACTTCCATCCAACTAATTTCTTGAAATAATCACCAGCATACTCGTTCAAAAACGTTAATCCTATAGACAGGAGTTTAGTACCGGACTAACACAATGATAGGTCTAGGTATTGGATCATCTCAATAGTGGTATCAAAATAGGCACAGAGTTGGTACCGGATCAACACAGAGGTGGTACTGGATCACTGCAGTGTTGGTACCAGATCACGTGGAGTACCAGATCAGTTGGTTGCTACAATATTGGACTAGCGGAAGTACCGGATGAGGTGATGCCTTGTCATGAAGCTGCTAAATAATAGTCAAAGTAATTAGGAGCATAAATAATCAACCATTTAATCCCAATTAATCAAGAAAATCAAACAAATCATGTTTTAACATAGGTTACCTCTCTATGCATATGGACAAGGTCACAAAGTAGGTTTGTGGAGGAAATGGTCAACATATACACATGTCAGAGGTAAAATTGACTTAGATAGAGGATAATATAGGGTAATAGAGGTGTCAAAATGGAGACTCAACATTTCCCCCATGCTTAAGTCATTGGATGTCCTCATGCAAAAATGTCAAAACTGATACTAAAAATTTTGCAAAACTGAACCATCTTCCATCATGTTTGAACATCACTTATCTGGCTGTAGAATGTTGAAACTAGATTCTTCGATCCTAAGTTCCTTCTTAATCACCTGGGTGTATTGGATCAAATGTAAAAGTTTGTTTAGTTTAGCAGAGACTTCTTCTTACGCATTCTGTAACCTTAGGTTATATTCTTTCAATTGTGCATTCTCTGCCTTAATGTGACTATCCAAAAATTAATACTCTGTAACCTCTTGTTTCAACTTCTCATTATGTTTTGTCAGTTTCCAAACCTTCACTATCAACTGTTGTTTTCTCAGGGAATTGTCGGAATCAAATGTGGTTGTTTGTTTAGTTACCTCCCTTCAGGCTTCCTTTTCCTTTCTTAAAACTCTCAAGGTTTCTATTACTAACCCCTCAATCACACTAATCGTTGCTCCATAGCCATTATCTTTCTCTGGAGAAGTCATAATATCAATAGGCTCTTCTGGAAGAGAAGAAACATGTAAAAATACTATATGTTTATCCATGCTCCTTGCAGTTCTTCGTATAGGAAGTGAGCCTTCCTCAGATTTGCTGATAGGGGTGGAAGTCTCTTCAAACAACTTCCTCTTCTTTTTTCTAGTAACAGATATAGGCATGGGTACCTGTTTCTCATGTAAAGATTCTATTTTCACCTTAGAGGACCAAAGTGTGGGTTCTGGATTTTGTTCTTGTTGGAAACCCCTCTTTTCCACTCTGGAGGAATGAGGTGTAGGCTCTAAGTTTTGCTTCTTTTGTACCTTAATAATTTTAATCTTCCCCTTACTTCCACTCCTCACCTCAGAAATCTTCTCCAACTCGATAATTGATTCTTGAGGAAACACAATAGCTTCTTTAGGGGTCTTCTCCAAGTCATTGACCGATTATTGAGGGAACTCAATAGTTGCCTTGGGGGCATCATGTGAAACTTCATTTTGACCTTTTTTCTTCCTTTTTCACCTCTCACTTCATGGCAGTTGATTTTTAGGAATCAAGACTGGACTAGGTTCCTTAAATTGGGAAGACCTTTCCTTCCTGGCTATAGTGGGATCCTCTAGGATTTGTTCTACTAGCACATTCTTCTTTTGACACTTTTTCCTTCTCTAAATGTTTAGTTCATGGGCCTTTTACAAATTGATAACTATATATGGTGATAATTCAATGGTTTCCTCAGGAGCACTATCTGAGCATTCACCTTGCCCAAAGTCCTTTTCTTTCTGCCTTTTAGTTTTTGGAATTAGAGTTGGACTTGTTTTCTGAGGTTGGGAGGTTTTCTTTTTCTTGGATGCAGTAGGATCCTCCATAAAAAACTTATCCTTATCCAATTCATCAACATGATGGGATGAAATAGGTGTAACAGAAGATTCTTCACCCCCTAACTCCTTCCATTTGTTTTTCTTTTCCTTTCTACTGGACCCCTCACTACCTGCCTCTGTTTCAGGTTCTTCTATAGATTTGGAAACTCCTTCTTGAGAAAATTTTTGTTGAAGGAGTTGTTTTCAACTAATCACTTGTTTTCTCAAGGCATGGACAACAAATAATTTCATTAGGCCATGGTGATGGATACTATTTTAAGTTTTCTTGGATAGTGATTTAACTCCTCTCACCATTTTATTTAGACTCATCCAGAGGAAGTGGGGAAAGTCTATTTTTGGCCCTCCTTCAAAATGTGAAAAAAGTTTTAAATGGTATAGGAAGGTCACGGGATAACTCCATTTGAAGGTGATAAATATATGCAAACTAATGAGCATCATCCAGTATTCTTCCTTAATGCAACTTCGAGGAATGCCTTTGGTCCAATAGAGGTCCTGATGCTTCGGTCTTAGAAACGTTTGACAAAGCTTCCTGTCGACGATCACTCCTTTAAAATACTTCTCTTTGGAGTAAGGTAAGAATGTATATTCTTCTATGGTGGCTTATGAAATCATTGATTTCATCTACCCAAAATGAACACTCTCTCTATCATATGTCTGAGCAAAATCAAGAGATACTCCCTCGTGACAGCCTTTGAATTTTTCCAAAAATGGAACCCAGTCAGCCTGTTCAAATCTCTCCCTTCAAGCTTGGTATTCATGTGTCTCCCTGTATAATTGGAACACATGTTCATGTCTATCAATCCCCATGCTGGCTTAAAAAAATTATTAAAGTGTGTAAGGAAACATAACAGAGGATTGAGGGTTGAGTACCAAATTAGAGCAGCTCACGATGGAATACCGGAAGAGGATAAGTATGCAAACAATATGAAGGGACAAAACATAGTGTAAATGGAGATGGTGTGATAATAAGATGGGAAAATAACTCTCATCTGGATGGTGATGCCATCCAAAGGAGTGTTTATAAGTTAAGATTTGGATTGCAATGGTCACATCCATGATAATGATGGCAAGGTAAGATAAGTTTAATTCATGAAAAACTTATAGAATTGTATGGAGGTCGGTGTCAGATCGTGTTCACGGGAATGTTGGGTAATGATTACAGGAGATGTGGTCGTTGTGACTGAAATTCACAAGTATGCAATCTCCTGACCTCATCGCGATCGAAACTAAATCATAGTTTGAATGCAGTGGTGGTGTTAGTTTTCTAATCTGAGCAAATATTTTGTAGCTTAACTCTAGAATGAGGTATACTTATGTATTTTTCTCAATTCTTTTGTGGAGTTAATAAAAAGACCTATCCATTTGAGACCAGGACCCAGAGACGTAGTCCACTAGGGAAAAACTCTATTATCAAGTTATTTGTGTTCATATTGCATGATTATGTTGCTTTCCTTTTGATCTTTTCATTCTCTATGGTGTACTTTATTTTATGCTCATTTAATACAATTATTTAATAAGTTACCCGACGAAAATATCCCAGATCATGTTGGTATCAGAGCAATCATCTTTGAATTGAATTGTTGAGTATGAATGATTACTAGGGCCAAGCATAAGCAAGGTGAAGGAACTCTTAAGACTTTCAATCCCTCTCTATCTATCACTCTCTCTCCCTACCCCTCTCTCTCTCCACCCTTCTCTCTCCCACTAATATCTCTCTCTTTAATTCACTCTCTCTCTCTCTCTACCCTTCTCTCTCTCTCCCACCACTCTCTTTCTCTCTTTCACTCACTCTCACCCACACTCTCTCCTTCACTCCTTCTCCCTCTCTTTCATCCCTCTACCACTCTCTCCTCCTCTCTCTCCCTCCATCTATTTATATCCCTTCTCCCTCTCTCTTTCCTCCCCTACCACTATCTCTCCTTATCTCTATATATCCACCCTCTCTCTACCATTCTCTCCCTTCCTCCTTATATACCCCTATTTCTCTCTCTCTCTCTCTCTCTCACCCCACCCTCTAGAATTACTTCCCTCTCCCTATCTACCCAACTCTTCCTCACATCTCTCTCTCTCTCCATCCATCTCTCTCTCCCACAATAGTTCTCTTGCTCTCTCTCTCTCTCCTTCTCACTATCTACCTCTATCCCTCTCTCTCATCTTCCTTTCTCTATTTTTACATTTCTCTCTTTCTCTCTATATTCCTTTCTATCCTTCTCTCCATCCCTCTCTTTATCTCCTCATATCCCTCAATCTCTCTCTCCCTATCCCCTATCCCAACCCCTCCCTATCTCTCTCTCTCTCTCTCCCTCCCTCTCTCTCTCTTGTACTCTATATCCCCCTCTCTTGAGAGAGAGATTGACAGAGGGGGGGAGTGATATAGGGGGATAGGGAGTGCAAGAGAGAGGGGTGGATGAGAGAGAGATAAATGGAGGGAGGGAGGTATAGAAATGGAAAGAGGGATAAATAGGGGGGAGAGTGGGGGAGAGAGAGAGGGAAGGAAGAGTGGAGTATAGAGGGAGAGGGAAAGAGGGAGAGAGTGTTATAGGGGGGAGGGTGAGAGAGAGAGAGAGGGTGGTATAGAAGGAGGAAGGGAGAGAGGGGTAGAGGGGATGAGAGAGATAAATATATTGAGGGAGAGAGAGGG